>WEIT01014360.1:476616-501217 GCA_013389985.1 Dryoscopus gambensis
CCCTCGTGCTGCAGTTCCAACCCCATTGCCAGGCAAGCCGTGTAAGCAGACGGCAAACAGGGGCGGGGAGGTGGAGCAGGAGCCTGTGCTGCGCCCCAAAATGGTTTGAGAGGCTCATTAAGCCAGTTAATAGCGCGGGAGCGGCACTGGCACCGTGCCGCCCAATCTCCTTTGTAACAACACCCCAAAGGACTCGAGCATTTGGCCAGAGCTCTGAGGGCCACCTCGGGAGTCCAGTCCAGCTGTGCCAGGAGTGAGAGAGGGCAGCACATCCCAGAAAACCCAGAAGGTAAAAATCCAACTCTTGGATGAAAACAGTGCGGCTTTCCACGTGCTCTGATAATGATGGCTGGGTTAAACACCCAGGGAGCAAAACTCACCTTCACCGCCTGCCCTCACAGCTGCCCCTTCCAGCAGGCATTCAGGACACAGCTGCTCCGTAAAGGAGACCTTGGGGAAGCAGGGGGAGAGCTAAAGAAGCACTTTGAACAGTCACATTTTGTGATTGTCCTGGCAGCCCCTTCGCAGCACACTCAGCTCACTGAGGGAACACCTGCAGCCAGACAAGTGACAGGCAGGGTCGGGGACCAGGACACCTCCCGGGTCAGGGGCACATCCTGCAATCCCTAGTGACAAACCACGTACCCAGAGCCTGCCTGGCCATGCACCGCATTCCCCTTCATCTGAGACACTGATTCAGCCAGGTACTTGGCAGTGAAAGGCTGCAGAAACAGTGAAAGGGCTCACTATAATACATTAATTAAATAAAGGTAGCAGTGCCCCAGAATTTAAGTGAATATGCAACACCACCGTTGAACGGGGTGTGCAACACGGCACGGTTGGGTGGCTGAAGGAGAGGGCTCGTGCCTCTGCTCGGCTGACTGGCTGCATCCATTAATTACATCCCCATTAGGCAAGCAGGAAATGCTCCCACCAGCAGCACCTTCCTGCTCTGTCATTCAGCCCAGGAACATGACAGATCGAGCAGAGCTGAGGCATAATCGAGATGGAGCACCTGCCAGGCAGGATGGATTGGGAGAAACCCCTCTGCTCAGAGGCTGTGCAGGTTATTGATACCTTGGGTGAGGTGACAAGATAAAGAGGCCCTGCAGGCCTCAGGAAGGCCACAGCCAGTGTTTGAGGCTGCTCACACCCATTACAAGGCACGTGGATGAGATTCCCCCCAAGGCCCTCAGCACTGGGGTAGCAGAGGCTGGCACGAGCCAGCCCAGCACATTATCCCGCATCCTTCACGCTCCCTTTGGCCCTCATGGGATTTCAGAGCAAATGAAACCTTCAGACTTCTTTGAGAAAGCCAGATTAGCCCCCTGAGAGTGCCCAGCCCTGCTCACTGCTCCAGAGACTCCTCACTGGGCCCTGGCACAGGGTGCCCAGAGAAGCTGTGGCTGCCCCATCCCTGGCAGTGTCCAAGGCCTGGGCTTGGAGCAACCTGGGGTAGTGGAAGGTGTCCCTGCCCATGGCAGGGGGCTGCAAGATGATCTTTAAGGTCCCTTCCAACCCAAACCATTCTGTGATTCCAGGATTCCCTCCAAGGACAGTCCAGGATCTGCCTTCCATGCCCCACCTCCCTTGCCCAGTCACACCACACAGGCAGCCCAGGTATGAGAGCACCAACATTGCAGCTTTGCCCCCCAAAATATCTGCTAAATACTCCCCTTCTCAGCACCTGGAAATGGCAGAGAAGCATCTGTGTCTACTCAGATGGACAAAATCCTCCAGGAGCAAAGCCCTGCTGTGGCAGAGCCACTCACTGGATTGCCACCAGTTGCCCCTTCCTTGGAACAGACAGGGTTTCTCCATCGTCAGGGGACAGACACTGCATTCCTGTATTTCACCCAGACCTTCAAAGCTCTTCCCAAAATCATTATTTCAATGAAAGAGGAAACAAATCAACACTTTTGAATTCTGTCAGGGGAGAATGAGACCAAGAGGCTGAGGCAGGGCTGGTAACAACCCCACCATGTTTTATTTCCCTTTCCTGAATGGCAAAACTCCAGGTTTGGTCCAAAATGAGACCTAATCAATACTCTGATGCTGAGATCCCATTCCACACTGAGCATCTCTGGGTCCCAGGTTAACAGGTCAAACTCTCCTTCATGTCTTAGTTTTCCAGACAGTCTTAAACCAATTGTTTCAGCAATTCCCAATCTCAGTGGATGAGATTTTTACTACCCCAGAAATCCTTTCCAACAGGGTCTTTGCCTCCTGCTTTTATACTCATTTCATGCAACGGCATTACACGATTCAGTATCATCAGTATTCAGAGTCTTCCTCATTACGTGATGCCTCGTGATGTGCGAGGTTGGGAATGTTTCTTCTCTAATCACATCAGAAAAAAAATATTCCTGTGGCTATTAGGCAGTGTTCCTTAATTTTAGTTCATGGGCCAAAGGCTATTTCTTCTCCAAAATGAATAATTCTTCAGTGTTAACAGGAGCTTGACATGATCAAGCAGCTGCCTTCAACTGTCTGACAGAAGTCAATTAATTGTTTATCAAACGCCCTTCAAAAAAAAGAGAAAAAAGCCCCAAAACAAACAAAAGACTTGACTTACCTCTTCATTTAATGATGGAAGCAGACATGGAGCTCCATGTGTCCTGAGCCTGTCCTCCAAACCCATGTCAGCCAGTGCCACCAGTCTGTTCACTTTAAAAACCTTCAGTCATCACTTCCAAACAAGATTTAAACCATCAAGCAGAAACCTTGACTGAAGACACCAATTTTCCCCTCGGACTTGCATTTATATTTATTTTTGTTAAAGCTCATTAGCTCTCATGACCTGGGCTGGCCATTAAACCTGCAGAGATCTGCAGGCAGTGCCCACCCTCCAAAGAATCCTAAACTCAATAAAAATAAGGAGCATTAATAAAGTGAAATGAAAAACATACATTTCATCACTATTCTGCCTTTCTTCCCCCTCTCAAGATTTGGGGCAGAACATGGGGATGCAAATTAGAAGTAATGAAAAACGACAAAGCTACCTGAGGCATCCAGAGAACTGATAGCTTTCAAATGTGAGATTGATGGAATAAATCAGCAGCTGCTTCCCGTGGGTTACAGCTCTCGGTTTCCAAAGCCCTACAAATGCCTGGCTTTGCTCAGAGCATTGCTATTTTAGAACCAAAGGCTTAAGTAACTCTTCCTGTGCTGCTGATCAGCATTTTAATTATTTGAGGGGAGTTGAGACACCCATCCTGTTTAGATATATACCACAGAGAATATTTTACGTTTCTTTTGTCACCTAAACGTTATTTCAATATTGGTCCCAAGGTTTCTTTGAGCTACTCTCCCCTTCTGGTTATTTATTAGCATCACATTAAAGGGAAAAAAAACCCCAAATATTTTGTGGGGGTCTTGGTTCTCATAAACCCAAGATGTTCTTTGTGCCTATTTAAAAATTAAAATCAGTATTTTACAGAAAACCATTCTTGCATAAAAAGAGGGAATCTAAATAAACAGAATTACTCCACTGTAAAGTGATAGGTACTTAAGTATTACACGATGTTTTGGCATCCCCAAAGTTTGAGCTGATGTAAAACATTAAAGGGGTTTTCCACATTCAGCAAAACATTACAATAGTGGAATTCCTTACCTGTATGGAATTTGGAGTTTCAGAGACAACAGGTTTTCAATAAATCATAGAAAACCAGAAATGTGCATTGTTTTCTAAATATTTTACTGTATATTAAATTCTTAGTTTTAGAGTTGGGCAAACTAAAAGTAGTAACAGCAAACCTTAGACACCCATTCAGATTTTCTGAATATTTCAGTGTTTGCTTCTGTGGAACAAGAACCCAAAAGCTGCTTTTTTTTTCTGAAGGAGGAAGAATCTCAGTTACTCACAAGGGTCACAGCTGTTTCTTGCTCTTTTAAGCTTTATTTTCTTTAAGTTCCCCAGCAATTTACAAAAAACAAGTCAAACAATTAAGGTTTCTGTCATTAAATCCCTTTGCCTCTTTACAAAATTCCAAGCAGAGCACAGAAACTAAAAAAAGACAATTTCATGTATTAGCATTTGTCCTTGGAAAAAGCCTCTTTGGAAACCTTTCTGCTGAGAACGATGTCAAAAAGCCCCTGGAAGTTGGCTCCCGGATCTGGCTTCCTTCCACTGGAACATCTAATGGCTGGGGGGGATGTCTTTTTTATTTTACACATATCAACATCACAGTCCATTGCTCAAGGCAATAAAAAAAATGTTTAATATGAGTCAACAGCCAGCTGCAATTTAACCCTCAATAAAAGTCTATTTTTGGCAGAAGGTTCACCTTTCTTTAAAATTACTGTAATGACAAGTTAAAGCCATTTCCTAAATTTACTCTGAATGCTGTTCATAATGAGGATTAAATTGTTTCATACCTGCAGCAAAGCTGTTTCTGTTCAGAGGGGTGGGATCCTTCAAGACTGATGATAAGCAGGCAAAGAACAGACAGAAAAGCCAATTTTCTCCTAGAATTCAAGCAAGACCTTGTCCATCTCCTTGAGTAACTTGTCTCTATTTTTCCAACCCGTGGCAGGAAATCTTCAATTCCACAGCTGATGTCTCTACTCTTGATCTCCACATGCCTCATCCTCACCACGGAACTACTTGTGCATCCTTTTAGGATTAAAAAAAATGCACTTGCTTCCCTGAGCACACAGCAAGGCACTGCACTTTATCACTTCCAGCCTCACAAATGGCTCAGGCCATTACAGAACAGCCTGCCAGGAGAAAAAAAACCCAGGATACAATATTCATGTACTCTGTGAGACACATCTACTCTTTATGGTGATCGACAAAGGCAAGGCAGACTTTCATTTCATTAAGAAACTGAGGATGAAGTAGCTTATAAACAAACTTCCTTCAGTGTAGCATTTAAGTTTGAGCCATTTCCAACAGTACAACCCCTACTCAGGGCTGCCAAAAGCAGAAATTAACAGTTCAAAGGCTGACCCAGCGGCAGTGGGGAAACCGGCAAGGAATTCTGACAGAAGGAAGTTGCACAAACCTCACACATCCTTCCTGGAGGCACCAGATTGGTGTGGAAGAGTTTGGTACCACAACTTCCATGAGGAAGCAGTGCCCTGATTCACTATCACTTCCTGGAGCCCCTCTCCCTGTCCAACACACGCTGACGTCCCATCCACACTTCTATTTTTTATTAGCACCCAGGATTACCCCAGAACAGGGAACACCATGGCAGCAGATGGCTGTTGGCAAGGTACCTCCCCACCACTGAACCCAAATCCCCAGCTATTCCCACAAATATATGTATTGATAAAGTGATACAGACAGGAAATAAATCCTGCTACTTCCTTAGCACGTTTTATTATTAGAATGATGTTCATTTAAAGACTCAGTGACAAATCCTGTCTGGTACATCATCACCTTATCAAAAGCCTGTGACATGTGCAGAGAATGTTAAGTTATATTGAGTAAGCTGTTAACTTGACAGAATCCAGCCTGCTGCTTTCTGCCTGCCTAAGCTGCAGCAGAGATGGCACATTGTCAAGGGGTGGGAAACACCCTCTCCTTCCTTGCCAGAGCTCCAGATCCACTCAAAACTTCAAACAGAGCAAAAATTAAGTCAGGTTTCTCAGTCACATCAGGAACTCAGCCATCACGCTCCACTCCAGACCCACGTACAGGCACCAGTTTTTGGGATGTGACTGCCACCCGACTGCAGGAAGGAAATGGGCACAGTCACTGAGCTCCCCTCCCTTTACTCCACTTATCCAGACACCAAAGAAAAGCTTGACAGATGTTAACAAGAAGGCAGCTCAAAAGCACAACCAAAAGATGCCTCGAAGTGACAGATATTGAGAAAGACGGCATTTACAATTTTTTGACTAGTAATCAAAAGGAGCACGAAGTTGTTCTGCACAGAAGGCAGAGATGTGACAGCGCTGCCAGGGTGGCTCCTGCCAAGGCAGTCACACATGGCCTTGGTGGTGCCAGCCATCAGCAATTGACTGGGAGTAATACAGGAATGAATGCCAGAGCCAGATCTTTAAACACCTAGGAAGTACCTTAATATCATTATTTGGGCATTTTCACTTGCACTGGAGGAGGGGAAGCATAGAAACTCAGTGCTACCTCCAGTAATTTAAAAAGCCTTCAAGGGGAGCCCCTTGCACAGCATTTCAGGGAATGAAGGTTCCAGCTAACAGCATGTCAATGCCACTTTCTCCTCTGTACCATGCTCCTTGGGAGGATACTACAGATCCAGTATCTCCTGTCAGCAGGATCCCACCTGTTATTCTGAGCAGCAGTGAAAAAAGTGAAATTGATCTTTCGCCTCTCTACATCTGTGAGTGATTATAGACACACACAGAGTTCATACAGCCTTGCTCTCTGCAAAATCCAGGTAATTACTCCTTTAATTTAGTCATCCACCTATTCTGTGTATCAGCACACAGACATACTCTGCTTGTTCACTGAAGGGTTTTTTAATGTGAAGAGAAATGGAAGCTTCTTACTAACCACGCGTGACTCTGAGCTACATTAAAATCACCATATTTTCAGCAGTTTCTGAGCTGTTCACACCATCCTAAAAAAGTCTCAACGCTCCAGTCTTTCAACAGTCCACCCAATAAAGCTGATGCTGTGCACCAGGTATTCTGGAGGCATCTCTCAGCTGCAGCTGAAACCTGGCAGGATTCATCTTTTGCCCAAAATCCTGAGCCTTGCAGGAAAACAAGGCCGAAAAGCACAAATAACCTCAAGTCTTGACAAGCAAAGCTTCTTCCACGGGTCTGACTCCCAGCAGAAACACGAGGATGTTTTTGACACACGAGTCCCATCTGTGCACCACAAAACAACAATGAAAAGGAGGATGATGCAAAGTCTTCTCAAACAGTCACCCAAAATACAAAGAGAGCGTACAGAAGCTTGATGCAAAATCCAGAAATAGTCCAGGGCAGTGCTTGGGCATCACTAAAGGTTTAAGGACTACTGGGGATTATGTGGCCAGCCACAAAGTGTCTCGTCAGAGGTCAGGACTGTTCCCTGCTGCTGGAAGGAGCGAGCAGCCTGTGAGCCCCTGGCAGAGGTTGGGTGATCCATTAAAAACCAGGAGAGGCCGGGGAGAGCAGAGTCAGGCGGCCGAGCGCCGGCGGATCACGAACACGCCCCGCTGCAGCTGCCCCAGGTAGATCCTCATCTTGGTGCTGTCGCTGGTTTTCCTCACCCAGATCTGCAGGAGAGAAAGGACAAAAAGAATGGGGCAGGGAGAAGAATTAGGGGAGAAAAAGGGGAAACTCACAGCAAGCAATACACGGACAAATTAACTCTGTATCTCAGCGTCAGAGCTGAGCGCCTCAGGGGGCACAGATCAGTGAGGTTAATCCCTTCTCCCTCCCCACGTGAGGCATTTGCAACCTGAGTAGAAAATGAAATAAGGCATCTAAACTTCACCTCCTTAACTTCCTGCTCAAAACAGTCCTCAAGAAAAATTACTCCTTCAAGCACCATCAGGAAAGCAAGTTCCTCCTGCTCCAGTTCACAACAGAACCGTGGCACTGAGCTTTGCCTAATCAAGAATAAGTCTCTCTAGATCCACAGATCATAAAATTATCTATCCTGGGATTTGCGCAGACAAGTAACTATTAGTCAAATGAAAAGCTTATTCTGATTCTGTTCCATGAAGCATTTCCCACAAGGTACCACAGAAATTGTGTTTGGAGATGAAAGGGACTCTCTTTTCAACGCCTGCATGGAAGGATTCACACCACGAGTTCCAGAGGACAAAGTGCTGCCACCGAGGCAGCCACTCCAGAAAGTTTTTGAAGTCACCTTCAAGGTGTTTAGATCTAAAAACCTGTACTTTAAAAACCAAGTCTGAGCAATTTCCTCTCCATTATATCCTTCTAATGCATTTCAACATATTTAAATAAATACATTGAGTAAGAATTATCCAGCTCTTAGTACTAGAGTATTTTAGGAGGGAAGTCCAATATTTCCTACTGCAAAGAATTATAAAGTTATGCTGGCCTATGATTTACTCTAAACTTTTCTTTTTTTATATACCAGCTACAGGCCTGGTACAGTAGATTGATTTAACTCTATTATTTTAATTATAAATTGACTTTATTAACAGGACCCCTCAATATAAAATAAATTTAGTATTTCCCTGGCTTTCTACTTCAATTATTTCTCCAGAGAGATTAAAATCAACATTCATTGATAATCATCTCCCAACTGCAACTTTTCCAAGGATTTGGCATGTTTTGCTTGCTAAAAGAATTCAAAAATCCACAAACTTTGAGCAACTGTAGGAAACGAACACGTACAATTTTATATTCTAGCACAGTATGATGGCATGATACATTAGTTTTGCTAAATTACAGTAATAACTTTTAACAAATTTTAATGCCTCCGTGAGCACACTACCACTGCTTTTATCTGAACACCCAACTGAGTGCCACAACTGCCACTGCGAGGGAACAGCTGTGACACAGACAGATCCCACATGCAACTCATTCTGGGGAAAATAAAGTGTTTTCCCTTAGCTGCCACAACAAATTAAAGTTCCTTTATTGGCTGATTGAGGAGAAGTGCACTCAAGTCTATTATTTCTTTCCCTGAAGTGTCTGGAATCTGCAAGCAAAGAACAAAGTGCTCCCTTTGCCCAAGTGCTGCAGGAGCTTGCAAAATGTAGGATTATCCTTCAGAAACAGAGCAAGTCTCTTCCCGTCTCAAAAAGAGATTTCTCCAGTCAGTTTTATATTGGGTTCAACTTCTTTACACACCAGACAGAATCTATCTTTAGCCCTTACTAGACCCATGTCTTTCCCCCCTCTACTGACAAATAAAAGCAGCCCAGCACCTCGTTGGCGCCCACAGAGCTGATCACACAGCTGATTTTCGTGTTCTCTTTAGACTCCAGGTAAATAGCTTGGCTCTTGTGGTACCTGCAAAAAGAAAAAAACAAGAAAAAAAAAAGAGGAGACGCACGAAACCGTTATTGATAAAGCTGGACAGAGTAAACTTGAAGTCTGCCTTTCTTTCCACACCACTTCCTCCATTCCTTGCAGCGTAGTGGGTGATCTGATCACACACACACACACTCTGCATTTAATGATATTTTGAAATGCAGGAGGGTCTTAATTCACTGAAAACAGATTTCACAACTGCAAGGGGGAGAGGCAGAGCCCCAGCCACAACCCGGGGGAGCAGTGACTGACAACACACCCAGGCTTTAAGGTTTAATCCAAGCAGCCTTTCCCATTTCAAACGTAGGATGGATTTCAGAAGGCAACTCCTTTTTATGCCTGATAAAATACAACAGAGCGAATCACAGGTACTCAGGTTATTCCCCAGTACAGAATTACTAGAGCACCACCACCAGCAAAAGTGAATTACCCTCAGTCAGTGCAGTCTGTGCACTGTTTAATGAGACCTCAAACTTCTAATGCTGTCCTATTTTGTGAAAATACCCCAAATGGTAACTAATGGGTAACTGACTTTGTAACGAGCTGTAAACGTCTGCCATAAGGAGGCCATGACTAAGCATATCCACTTCATCCCATCTTAGATGACATTTTAAGCTCTATATCATTCTTTTTGTGTTGTGTATGAAACAAAGCCTTTGAAATTCGTAACTCTGAATTGTTTGATTCTGTGGACTTGGCTCTTTCACAGCCCACATTTGTGTCCAAGTGCTGCAGCGTGCCAGCCCCCAAACCCCAGTTTCTGTTCATTCTGCCTCATTCTGTTCCACAGGCAGAACTAATTACACTGGAACAGGTGATTTGTAAGTAAATCATCTTAATCAAGCAAGCACCAAAATACCTTACAGTTATAAAAGCAGGACTGTAGTTCCACCTTTCCCCTAACCATGATTTTATCTGGGCAATCCAAGCTGCAGAGTCTCTGCACAGATACTCTCTCAGTAGCTACCCAGTGCAACCCCCTGCAGCCCAACTGCCATTCGCAAGATGCATGAATTTATTTAATCTTTACAGTTATTGCTACAATAACTATACTGTACATGTGGAAGTCTTCCAATGGTTTATTCCACAATCTCTTCTTACTGGCTCCTGCACTCAGAATTTTCACAGTGCTTGCCAGTAACTGGAATGAGTGTCAGCTTTGAGCCTTCCAAACGTACTCATTACCCATGGTGGGGGTGAGGGAATAAAAAAATCCCCAAATCCTGCAGCCTTTAAAACAATGGTTGGGCACAGTGTCTTTCTCCTTCACTTTGACATAATAATGGCATAAACAATGTCAGTGGGTTCCAGGGCAGTGCAACAGCAACAATGATCTCAGCCAAAAAATCTCAGTTTAGCGAGTCCAGATGTCATTAAATGATACCAAGGAACTCAATAAGCTACTTCAAACCCAAGGCCTCACTAAGATGAGACAAAAATCTCTGTCCAGCAGTGCCCTACCATGCCATGCTGTGAGTACTTGAACAAGGATCTTGATACAATCAGCAGGAGTGCAGGAGATACCAGGGCAAACAACAGCTCTCGAGTATTATCTGTGCCCACACAGACAATGAAATATTTTTTCCCCACTTTCAATTTTTGATTACCAGTGAATTCCAAAGCTGATGACACACATGTCAGAGGCTTCATTCAGCCCCTGGATTTCACATCATGAGTTACTCTCCATCAGTAAATTAATGTTAATTGTGCACAGAAAAGGCAAAGAACCAAGTCAGCAGTGTTTCACCAAGGAATTGTCTCAGCTGTCTCACGCTCCACGCTCACAGACAGGGCAGCTGAAGGCACAGCACCCTGGTGCATCAGCTACCTGGTCAGGTCTCACCCTTTTGCCAAGTTTATATATCCAGAGAGGGCTAGAATTGAGGAAACTACCTCAGATGAAAAATGCAATGGGGTTTAAAGCTGGCTTTCAAGAAAGCAAAGAGCCAAACAACTCTCGCTGCTGCAGCAGGTAAAACACAGCAAGATGTGGAAACCAGGTTTGTACTAGAAAATGGACATATTGTGAACCAGCCATGAGATAGAAGAACCAGAGCACGTGAGACAGAAGGACTTGAGCACGTGTACAAGGGGAAGAGATGACAGGAGGCTGTCAGAAAAGAACAAGCAGCACTGGGGAGGATGTGAACGAGGAACAAGCAACAAAGCATAAGGATAAGAAAATGCCAACTGAAGGACAGCTGTGACATACACAATGGATGATGTGACACACATACAAGAGCCAGTCCTAAAGCAGAAAGTAACGTGTAAAAATAGGTCTTAACCAATAATAAATTTGCACGATGGCAAATAGGGAAAGCAAGAGTTGTGTATTAGGGACAGTAGTTCATCAATAAAATGGCTTCTGCTTGATTCACATTGGATCGTGTAGAGTCCATTGTTTCTCTCCGCACCGAGTGAGGCAAGCAGAAATAATTCCATTTCCTGCTATAAAATATCTTGCTGAAAGGTCAAGATTTCCAACTGCAACTGCATCAGAAGATTGAAAGAAATCCCTCTGCATTATCGTATGCAGCAAAGCTAAAAGCAAAAAGATGGATGCTTTACAGTGAACTGTGGCTTATGATTTGCTGGGGGAACACAGAGCTCTGAGGATAAAAAACTGAGTCTAATTCCACATTCACCTGCAACACTCCACTTGGGAGACGTCTGTGAAATGTCTCTGCAAGACTTCAGGGGGTTCATTCCTGGCCTTAAACATTCCCTGTTTTCAGGTAATTATCATGCAGGGCTGCATCAGGAAACAGAGAAAGTCATTCCTGGGCTGTCAGGTTTAGGATTTCTGTGCATGCCAGCACTCTTTATGCACCTTAGGAAGAACTACCCTCCCCCTACCAAGAGGTACTTCATTATTTTAAAGCACCAGCTACTTTGCACTATTACTATCAATCAAAAAAATGTTAAATACTGGTCTTAAAACAGCATAAGAACAAGGCAGCCAGGAAAGACAACAGCTGGAATTCCTGACAGCCTGAATTCAACTGAATTCAGCAAGATGAAAATATCTGTTAAGTGTTTTTTGTGTCCCAGCTAGATACCCTTCAGAGAGAGCTGGTGCTTTGGTGAAATTCATCTGGGCTCACTGAAGCTCTTCCAGGTTTAAATTTAATGGGAAGTTTTGAGCTTTACTGACAGATTACTTCAGATGCCTTTTTTTTCCTTTCTTTTTTTACTCATGAACACTTTTCAAGTACTCCATATGCTTCAAAATCCTGAAGAAGAGTTTATTCATCCCAATATATCCTGGGGATAATCACTTTACACACAAAAAAAATTTATGAAAGCAAAAAAAAAAGCACTTGATGAATGTATGGAATAAGTAGCCTGTTCAGTTCTTATCTGCTTTACGCTTCATGGATGTTTAAACTGCAGGGAGCAGCTCTTATGAGAGCTGTGTACACTGAGCTCTCAATTAAACTGCAGTCAGAAGGAAAAACTGACCAACTGGCCAAGGTGATTGCTGTGTAAAAAACCAGCTTCACACCTGCTTCTGTGATAAAATTACAGCCTCATCACGTGCTATGCTGAGGCACCAGAACACTGAAGTAGGCTACAAATAAGCAGATGACTCGCAAATTGCTTTCTGCTCAAGGAGTTCAAGATTGCCCCCTTGATTATCCAGGTTTGCAAGTCTCATGGATTAAGTTTAAGATCTACTAAGACTCCTCTGCAGAATTTAATATTTTCCTTGTGTTTTGTGAGGCTTGTACAGCTGTACAGCCATATAACTCAACAGAGATAAATCCAATCAGCAATTCTGAAGTTGCCTCCCCCAGGTGGGTTTGATCTTTAAAGGTTATTTGGATTTATGAGAAGCATTTTTCATCCTGAGCAGCTGGTGAATGACATTTCTTCTGCCACCTTGTGGAATGCTGGGAGAACTGAACCTCAGGAATGTGAGTGCTGCTGACAGCAAACCCCGGAGTGTCCGTATCCAAGCTGGGCAGCTTCAGTCACATCCCACTGTGGCTGCTGCTGGCTCTCCTACCTCCTGTTAGCTTTGACTTCCCACAGTGGGCCATGGAAAAGATTCAAGTCTCCTTTTCTTGGAGCCACCAGTTATCTCTGAAAGCCTGCACAGTGTAAACACTCCATCATCACCTCTGCTTTACTGGACCGATGCTGAGCCCGTGCAGGGAGCAGCGAACCTCTGCCCACAAGCATTTTGTCCACCAATTCTTTGATCAAAGCCATTTCTCTCCGCAGCCCCTGCCTCCTCGCTACTCAACACTCAGACTGATGAAAACAGAAATCCCCCAGGCCTCACCATCTCTTGTCATAGTAGAGTTTTCCATCTTCTATCCGAGCTTCAAATCGCTGTGCCGGAGACTCTGCTGGTGTAGCTGGGAGGTGCTCGGGAGAGGAGGGGGAGGCTGGAGACAGGAGAGACACTGGTTAGAGACCAGCACGTGCCCATCACCCAGCAGCACCTCTGACTGCAAAACTACAGCTAATAAGGTCATGCGTGCAGAAATAAGAAGCAGAGAAAACTGCAAACGCAAATATCCATTAGGAAAATATTATATATTGTGATGAGTAAGTCAACCTCTGCCTTGAGTTAATACACTCACTGAAATACAGCATTTATCTGAAAAAAAGTTTATGGGTAAGTGATGGACAATATGGCCTTGATTTTGTTTTAATTATAATCCATATTTAATTAGTTAAATATGGTTAAAATTACTGAGGCAAGTTAGTCCCACTCTGTCTTGAAATAAAGTGTACAGGCACATCTGGAGAGCTGGGGGCATAAACCCATAAGTGGTCAATGCCTCAATGGATCTGACAAGCAGCCAAGGTGCCCAGATGCACCTGAATATAGGGGAAAACCTCTTTTCACAGCTGGATTGTTCTGTGCCCAAGTGTTTCAGCCACCCAAGATGCACGTGCCCCCCCTCCCCTCCCTGACCAACATCAGCACCCCACAAAGAACAGCAATTCCACAGCCAAAACAATTATACAGCCAAAATGCACAGCCAAACACCTACAGTACCATTCTCTGTTCAGAGCAGCGCCCCTGTGAACAAGTTCCACCACATCTGTAACTCACCTGGTCTCTTGGGTGATTTAAGCTACATGGGGAGAGAGCAGAGCAGTGTTAGAGATCTGACAGGAGCCACAGAAGCTGCAGTGATAGTTTCAGACACCTTACTTCCCATGCTCTGAGTATTTCTATTTTAAATGCTCTGTTAAGTAGCATAACACATTACCAGAGCAGTGTGCTATGAACAGCCAAAGGTGCAGATAATCAGTATAAACATACAAAAGGCCAAAAACCTGCACTTCAGAGCATTCAGATAACCCACTCAAACGAGTCAAACCCACCTAACACACTATTTTTGAACATGATACAACATTTCTCAGGGTACACAATACAGGAGATAAATCATTAGAGAAACCTCAACAGCTGGCACAAAACCAGTGTTCCACTACCATCCTCAAATGTCTTAAGGAGCAGCCTATTTTCTAAAAAATTAGATAAGCCTGCAGGTGTTCAGCAAGCAAACAATATGTGAATCAAAACTAGAAAAACTATAAGCATGCACACTGCCCCCTATCCAGCTTGCTGAAATATTGTGACAGCAGGGAGAGAAAAAAAAAATTAATAAAAAAACCTACCCCACACTAAGGCCTAAACCAAAGGCAGCCTATGATCTCCCAGAAAAACACACTGACACCTGTTCAGCCATGAGGAAGAAACTCCTTAACACAGCTCATCCCTTGGTTCAGACAAAAGGTAACATTTTTAGATGACACTCATTCTAATTAGGTTAATTAAACCTCAATAAAAAGGAGGAGATACCATCTCGCTAAATCTTTTATTGTGCTACTTCAGAAAGCCTACAGGGATGAAATAGTCCCACATCTCAAACAGGAACATAAAAGAGAGCTCTGTTCTCCTCAGGGGAAAGCATTTGCCTTCTATTTAAAACAAAGAAATACAGTCAAGCAACAATGCCTACCTTATTCAGCGTCCTTAGGTCCTCCATTATTTGCTCATCAGTCAACAAATAATTTAGCTGAGGTATCCAGAATTAAGGTTTCCATAAACTCTTGACAAGCAAGGCTAAAAGGTCAATGACATTTCACTTGACTAACTGTAAGCCAAAAGGTTTCCAGGATTTTAATAAACGCCTTACTTGAGCCTTTTTCTTTGGTCAGAGGAATTAATACAAGTCCATCTCCACCGTCTTAGCAGCAGAGTGCAAAATCATTGTAACTTATTCAGACACAACCATCAATGAAAATCCTTTAGTGCACTGACATGGACTTCATGGAAGCATCAAGCACCAGCACTTTCAGTGTTTTTCAACTTTTTCTCTGTGGAGAAGAGTCTGTGAGCTGAAACAACAGACTCACTTCAGGTTTTTACAATGAAGCTAAATCCCACCTGAACCTAGTTAAATAAAACTTTGTGTGGCTGGGGATAAATAAGAGCACCTACAATGCACCTGAAAACAAACTCAAAACCTCAGAAAATAGAAGTGAGTGTATTACAGACTGATAGAGTATTATAGAGGTCTGCTGCACTTTTGTTTCTTCGTAAGAAGTGTTTAGCCAAAAGTATTCAAAGTATTAAGCTAAAGTTAACAATTGCTGAGCTGCATTTCAAGGATTTTGGTTCTGATGGACTTTAATCCTCTCCCAGTGAGCAAAGGCAGAGACTTTCATACTGTGGCTGCTGTATCATGCTCAATTAGCAGGTCATGTTCACCATGAAACTCATTTATTTTGGATGAAATAGGGGCACTAATAAATGATTTTTTTTTGTCCTGGAAGAGTGCACAGAATCTCCAACCAGAAAGAGGTTAATTGAAACTGGAGATGCTCATGACCATCCTGCATGAACTCCAAAAGTTCAAGCTTCAGAAAATGAGAGTCACTCAGATAAGTTTCTTTTAATCTAACATATTCAAGTTTAGAATCTAGTAAGAAGCCTCTGCAAAGCAAATATCCTTGCCTTCCTCTCCAGGTGAATTTAATACACAAATAGAAAAAGTACCTATCATCACAGCTAAAAACATATTTCCAGAAGCCAAGGAACATTTTAATTCCGAGACATGCAGCAAGGCAGATCCTAAGGATTACACAGCCATGTTTTTCTGTCTCTTGTGATACATGAAAACAAGACGAATCTTCATCTTTTCTTATTCAAAGAACAAATCTAGCACTCCTTGCTGTTGCTATGCATCTCTGGATTAGAGATCTGAAGCCTCTATCAGAAATGGAAAAACCAGTTTGATATGACAAATATGATCTTTCTGGTGAATGCTTTGTCACGTCTTGAAATGAGAAAAGCTTTGGCTCATGTAAAAAGCCATTTACTATCTATGGTATCAATTATCTCAGCATATATATATGTGTGTATATATATATATAATGTTTTTTTAAAGTTTTTCTTTAGTGAAATAAATTGCCTGGAGAATTCAAACTATTCTCACTGACAAAAAAAAAGTTGTCTCATGATAGTGTAAGGTTTAAGTTAGGCTACCAAGGGATCTTCCAACTCTGGTTCCTATACATGTATTGTACTGTATAGCTGCTATATTGCTTTAGCACACATTATACAGGACAACAACAGTGCTTCAGTATTTCCCAGGCTAAAATCTGAACCTGGCATTTAATTTCATTTTCGTTGCTATACAAAACAACAGAGGTGTGGGTAGCACAGTGGCTGCAAACCCGACAGTGACTCCATGAAAGGATATCAGGGGCAGGTTTCCTCCTCTTGTCTGGGATAGGAACGGGATCATTTGGTCGCCGCCTCAGTTTCCTTGTCATTATAGGCTTCACTTCCATCGAATCTGTAGAGTAATGAAGTTGGAGAGCTGATAAGACCAGAGAGAAAGGAGTAAGCAGCAGCAGCTTTCTACACAAGGCACAAGGAAAATAATCTCTCCTCTTTCATACAACAAATTGGATTTCTCTTTTTTTTTTTGTGATAGCTTCCAGCATGGAAGTGCTGACAGGGAATCCAAGCTCTCTCTCCCATCAGGTCACTGCTCAGTGCTGCAATGCCATGGGTACAGCTGCTCCAGGTACAGATAAGCAGCACAATGATGCTACAAGGATTCAAGGCAAAATCCTTTCATGCTAATGCTATCTGCTTGGGAACAGAGCATTTAAAAAGCCAAGTTCATGGAGTTCTTTCCCAACCCAACTTGGATCGTTAATAGCATGTAAAACATCAGCTACAAATCAATTGCTCTCATCATCAAGGCAGAAAAACAGCTTTGTCAAAAGATTAGAGAAAATTTCTGCATTGAAGACTGATACAGGTCTGCTGGACTGATTTCAAACAAACAGTATTTAAATTCAGATTATCTAAGAATGATTAATGAAATGAGCCTAATTAATAACATGCAGGGCAGCAGTTGACAGGAGGCAAACTGCAGCATATGCACTGAGGAAAAAGAAGAAAGTCTGTCAACAATTCAAACACCAGTCTCATCAGCAAGTAATTACCTGAACTTAGTTTGTCCAAATGTCTACAGGTAACCTTTACTGAGCACCTTCAGTGAAACACTGGCAACTCATTCCTTAATTCATGAAGATACGTTGAATTGGCAGCCAAGAGAACACATCATCCCACCTCCCCCTTTCTGTGTGCTGAGATTTCTTTGCTCATCTCTAAGCACCCCTGAATCACACCCTGGGTAGCACTTCAATCTGTGGAGCCCCTTTGGCTCCCTCTGGACACTAAAACCTTGAGCAGCTCTGCATGTGGAAAATACACCAAATTCCTTCTCTCTTCATCTCAAGGGTGAACAAGGATGACCATGAGGCCAGACTTCATAAATAAATAAAAAAGTTACCAGGGAAACAGCATAACTCAAGCTGATTTCCAGTCCACATCAGCCCTAAGAGTTTGTACTAAGCCAAGAGCACCATTTAACACCCCAAAACAGGGTTTGATTCTTACTTCTAAGTATTAATTAAATTATTAGTTTATATAAAACCTGTAGATACTATGCAAGAAATATATGAAGAATGTAACTCATGGACAGGCCTCATCAACAAAACCAACATTATCAGGCCATGAAGTGAGGGAGGTGCTCTCAGAGCATGAAATCAGACTTTTGGTTCAGTATCACAGCAACAGCATTCTGCAGGAATAATTAAGCCCTGACTTGGCTCCCCTGTGTCCATTACCACAGAGCACTGCAAGGCACCAAGGGTACACCAGCTGTCTCAAAGAAATCTGTCCATTTAATATATGTTTTCTAGAGCCTGGACACAAATGAAACCCACAAATCTATTTTTTCTGGCTTTAAGCAGTATATTTCAATTTCATATTGTTTGGCTTTCTTCCCTGCTTGCCCACCCACTCCTGTGGGAAGAGCAGGACACAGCTGTACAAGCTGGCACCACTGGTTAGGTCAGTACTGTGACGTACCTCCATAGTTTTACTGCTGGCTCAGGGAACCACAGCAGCCTCTTTCCCTGCATATAAGCAAGCCCATCATCCACTCTGCTGCTCCGCTGGCACTGCTTGATTCACCTGGCAGCAATTCAGCTCACTGAATTTTGAGCTGCTTTCTCCACTAAAAGGCCCTCAATGTGTGTTCTGCCCCTCTTGGCATTCCCCACCAGCTGTCTGTGCAAACCAGCAGTGCCACCTTCACAGCTCTGCTCCTAAGCAGGAGCAGAGTGGCTAACACGAAGGACACGTGCTTATCTTCTTTACCTCCTGTTAATTCCATGGTCAGCTTTTCATTCTCAATCATCTTCTTCTTCTCTTCCAACTCCGCTATCAGATTTTCCTTAAGCTCAATTTTCTTATCTTCAAACTCCTTTGCTGCCGCTTTCTTTTCCTTCACGTAATTTTTCTCCACCTGATCTGTCTAATGCAAACCCAAAGAGCAAGAAGGTTAATTAAGGACTCAAGTTAATGATATCACAACAGCTTTTCAAATGTTTTATTGATCAGCCCTTCAGTTCAAAACTGGTGTGAGTTCTAAAGATTATCAATACTCACAATCTACAGAAAAACATCTAAATATGACTTCGTGCTATTATATTGGCAAAAGAATTATCTGTAAAAAGCCATTTTAATGTTGCATAACAAATCAAGTCTCTAGCAGAGAGCTCTGCAGATTTATAAATAGCACTTATCACCTTAAACACCCTTTTTAGACCAGCCCAGTGCACAGCGAGATACAAGAGGGCAGTAGCAAATATTTAATTCTATTTTAACAACAAAGTGCAGAAGTTACTTGAGGTAATACCAGCAGTAAGCTCTACTACATCTCAAGTGTAACAAGCCAGCCTGAGGAAAAAAATTTCTTTTAAGCCTTCTGGGAAAAGAAGCTCAAATACTGGTTGATAAAACAAGGTTTATGCCTCTTCCATCTAATTAACGCATATTTTTGATAAATTAAGAGTACTTACTTCCAGCTGCAGGAACAATTCTGAAACACAAGAAAGGTTTAATTTATTACCTTCAAAGCTGCACAAAATTACTTCCTTAACATTTTAAGCCATTGCATATTGCAGCCAAGACAGGCAGTGAAGCAAATAACGCATGTACTTATCCAACCTCTACTGTGACTTCACAGCTTTATGCTGAAAATAATGTGACTATGAAAAAGTTCCACAAAAATACACTGTTACTTGAGGTTTTTTTACAGATTGTCACCACACTGAAAAGCTTCCACTATTCCACACTATTCAGTTCAGCTACTATTCCCAGAAGTACTAAGCAGGCAGTCCATCTTTCTTCCACTTTAATTACAATCAACTAATAATAGAAACTTGAAATATGCAGCTAAATATTCAAAGTTTCAGCCAACTTCATGAATCTCAGCAGCGACTGGTTCACAAAGAATTCTGCAGCTGTCACTGGCTTGATCTACTCAACTCGAATGAGTGATGTGAGGCTGGTTAAGCCTGGGCCAACAAGGGAATTGTTGTGCAGCACTGAGGGGTAAGTGCCAGCATATGGCAACGATTAGCTCAAGTCAGGCCTATGGATGAGGGGAGTGGATTTCTGGGTGTGGAATAGTCCTGCTGCTGATGCTTGTGCCATCTCCAACAACTTGAGATTAAGCAGAATGGGGCCCTTCTTGCATTTCTTGGAGGAGTAATGCCCAAACCAAAATTTTTACTCGAAATAGAGGCAACAAAAGCAGACTAAGGCCCCTGATCAGACTTGAGAGTCACCACATTTCATCAGCGTATGAAGCTTTGGCAATACCCGAAATAGTAAAAACTTCCACCAAGATCACAAGCTTCAAACATGTTTTGGAGAAGGCTGTAGTAGCAACACTGTACTACTTCATTATTTAAAAAAAAAATTTAAAAACCAGTAATAGATATACACCAAATATGAGAAAGGTGCAATTAAAATCAAACTTTCTAATTGCAAAGCATGAAAGCAGCATTATGTAGACAATCCAATACAGGTAAATATAAACTGTTGTTTTAATAAACCTCAGCATGGCAAGGACAAACATAAAAGACCCTTATTCCTGCAGTACAAGGGAGCTGGATTTTTCAATCACAAAATTCCAAGTGATCACCAGCTGCCCTCCTGTGGAAGAGCTCTGCTGGTGCAGCACTGCTCTGGGCCAGCCAGAAATATCAGTTTGCACTTAGGCTTAATTTTATCCAAACAGCCCAGGCCTGCCAGGATGCAGCTCTAGTGCACACGAAAGGTTTTTTTGGAAGGTCTTTTCCAACCTAACACAGTGAAATTCATCTCAGGAGACAGATTCCTGTCATCAAGAAGTTGTTCAAACCACTTCAGTTCCTCAAGCAAAGCCTTTACCTTCCCAAGCACTTTCAGAAATACAGAATTGCTTTCTTTTTCTAAAGGAGGAGCAGCTGCATTTCCTATTTCCACATAATGCCTTCTTATAAAAGGCCCTGCTTCAATAGCCAAGGTAAGAAACTACTTGAAAATGAACAAGGAGGAGTGAGGGCAAACAGATGGAACTGATTCTCAAGCCATTCCTCTGCAGCAACACAATAAAAACACCCAGAAGGACGAGCACTGGGCACTTTAAAAATTAACTTGGGCCTTTGCTCCTTGAAACAGAGCAGGACACAAAGTCCGGGCAGCCCATTCCACATCACAGTCATGCAGAGCAACAGTTCCAGCGGCAAATGCTCTGCATTCATTGTTCCAGGGCACAAACCAGATCTTTGGGAAGGCACGTGCTGCTAACTGCCCACTCCTGCAAGCTGAAGGAGACAGGGCACCCAAAGGCTTCAGCAAGGGCCACAAGACAACAAAGCAAAGTGGGAGACTGTGTGTTAGGCAGGTAAAAATGAAATGATCTTTTTACTTGTGCTGTTTCACACAAACGAAGACCAAAACTGTTTATCAGTCAGCAAACAATGCTGAACAAGGGAAGAGAATAATCAAGGTAGATCCTGTCATGTTTGGTGGACTCTGAAAAATCCCTAATAGGTACCCAAAGATCCCTTTGCTCCAGCAAGTTCCTCTTCTTTAAAGGGAAATTACCTCTTTTTTACTTCAGGTGTTATACAAAACACACATTTAAGTTATTTGCAGTGTCTCAGAGAGAAATTCCACCTACCTGCATTTCGTATCCTTTCTTTGTACTGCTGGTCCAACTTTTTCATCCTTTTCTGATATTCCTGAAGAGTACCTAGTGGAAATAAATTGTAGATTCTCACTGAATTTTTTTTCCCCAAGTATTAAATATCCTCAAGGAGCCATACACCACTCAAAGCACATTCCACTGCTTTTGTAAAAAGTGGATTACTCCTTTTAAGAAATGTTTTAGCACAGAGGCTTAACTACAAGTGGAGTTAAGATGGAGAAAATCCAGGAAGTAGCCAAATTTTTAACTCTGCAGCACAGCTGAGAGCCAATGTGCAGTGAAGGATGCTACTCACACCCTTCAAAACCCCCCTCCTTCTAAGACATTTGCAAAGTGCTGAAAATAAAAATCAAAGCTTCTCTTCAAAGCTTACCTTCCTGCAATTGCTGTAGCTGCCTCTTCAGAGATGCCAGTTTGTCCTGATACATTCTGCAAACACAGCATGAGACTTTGAACACCAAGCACACACAGTTTATTCTGCCATGTCTAAGTTACATGTTCACACAGAATCAAAAACTTTTCAAAAGTTCAGGAAACAAATGAACTACAAACTAAAAGAATTTTATTCAAATGAAAGGCTCTCATTCTGTTTTAAAAATTCTGGCACTTCTTTGGTTTTACAATTTGGGAAAAAAAAAGGTTTGGTTTATTTTTTTTATGTTGAAATCTAAAATGACATTTAGATCTACAAATACCAAAACCTTCACAGCAGAATCATTCTTCCACTACATCAAGTTTTATTATCTGTGTATTAGCTCCCTACATTATTCAAAACCCCACCAAAGTCTATTCCTGGTGTGCTGCAAACCTGCCTTTCTTCTGCCACACATCTGTGGTTTAACACTGGCCACGTCCTCCTGACTTGTACAAAAACTGGTCTCTGCCAGTAAGTAAGAACACAAAATACTGCAAATGCTCCTAAACACCATGAGGAAATGGTTTCAAGTCTCCAAAAGTCCATTTCTGGTTCAGGACCAGAATTCAATTGCCTAAGGCATTTGGATAGGCAACTTACTTTTCCTTAGCTTATCTAAAGCAGAGCCTTTATTTTATTTGAAGGATCTGTCTGCAGCAGGGTCCATGTGCAGCTGCTCCCAGAACTCATAATTATTTCCTTGCCCAAAACAGCAGCAGTCCTTAATTCCCTGAATTTATATAGCACAAAAGGAGTAACTGGGGAGAGCAGAAATACAGGTGTATGGACTCATGAGCTATTCCATTGGGGTAAGCACTTACAACTCCCAATCTTGGCCCAAAAGTTTGCCGAGTTTTAGGCAATAAACACCCCCAAACCCACAAATAAATAGAACGTCCCCTTACTTGTGACTGGAATGGGTTACTTACTGCTCTTTCATTTCTACAAAGTCCTCCTCCTCATGCTTTGCCAGGTCTGTTTCGCTGGCATCCTCAGTGTCTAAACAAGGCAAAAAACAACTTGTTAAAATTTAAAAAGTATTTTTAAAAAATCCCAAACTAAGCAGTAAATTATTTAAAAACAAGGAAACAGGCAAAAGACAAAAATCCCCAAACCTCAGGCAATTTAACATCAGACACAACCTGAGAGATTAATTCAGGGGTGAAATGAAACATCTCAGCTTCCTGCAACTGTGAGTTTTGCAGTGCAGCTTTACATCAAGTCTGAACAACTTCAACTTCAGAGAGCCTGGGAATTTCTTTCATTTAAGACAACAGGCTCTGCATTACACTCACACACACACAGGTGAGACACAAACAGCTTAAAGACTCTGACAGACATCTCACAAACTTGTTACTAGAGTTCCACCCACTCCGTGCTGCTCGGGTTGACCACAAAGGCCTCACCAAAGAGAGCAGTTACTGGCTGGGATCTGAACTTCTCAGCTACACTTCACTTAGAAGTACTTCAACATTTAAACAAATACCAGCACTGCCATAAAGGTAACTGTATTTTATAAACAGACAGTATAGCCTATAAATAAAGTAAATCACTGGGGGATTGCTAATTTTCTGCTAAGACTTTTCAGGGCTCTATTTATAACTCATGGGTAGCCAAAAATCCATTACCTTTCCAAAGAGGGGTCAGTGTGTCCAGTCTTTACAGCGTAGAGCTGAGAAACCTCAACCACAACTAATTCCCTACACATGGAAGGGGGGGGGGGGGCCAGCCCCTTAAATCAAACCTTTCTCGGATTTTTCTTAAACTACAAACAGTTAAAGCTTAAGATAAAATTTAACAGGCCAAAGATAAAACAAGAAGTTTTTTAATTACAAGAAATGTACTTAAGTGCCTGGGCCACCCCAAAGGACTTCCATGCTCTGTTGGGAGAGCCCTCACTGACCCTGTCACGCTCTGCATCTTTAACATCATCCCGTCCAGAACCAGGCCAGAGGGGATGGAAAGCTCTGCTGTCAGCAACAGCCACTGTCCCAGAGCTCTTCTACATCCCCCATATCCGTTATTTTATAAGCTCCTGAATACTCTGGGTTTTACTTAATTTCTTCTCTTCACCCGCTCTCTGGTTCTTCTACTATCACATCCTCCTGCACTGCTATACTTCTGTCCACACTTTCTCCTCCCTTAGCTGCCTCCTTCCCCCTCCAAACCACGGAAACAGAACCAAAATACCGGATTCCTCTACTGTTTCCACCCTGCTGTCCCACTCAATCCCCCTGCTCAGCGCTCTCCCGCGTCCCACTGCCTCCTCCTCACCTGGGAAGGCACAACTCCACCTCTCCAGTGGCTCTGCCGTTCTACTCTTCCGCGGGGAACCGCTGCAACCTGACAGGTGGGTCCTTGTTTCCTTCGGGTGTTCTCGCCGCTCCGAACCCTTTAAGCACCCTGCCCTTCCCCAAACACGGTGCTGAGGGATCCCTTCCATCCCACACGCCCACGAGAGCCCTCCCCGCTCCATCGTCCTGTCCCACCTCGTCCCCGGGCACCAGCCCGCCCCCTCCCCACACCCCCTCGTCGGAGTCACGGGCCCGGGCGCTCCGCTCGCCGTCCTCCTCCTCGGCGCTCTCCAGCTCCTCCTCCTCGTAGTAGTCGGGCGCGGGGGCCATAGCGGGGGCGGGCGGCCCCGGCGGGGCTGCGGGCGGCG
>WEIT01014360.1:504848-582622 GCA_013389985.1 Dryoscopus gambensis
CGGGGCTGCCCGGGGTCGGGGCAGCTCCCGCGGGGCTGCGAGTGCGCGGTCTGGGCGGTCTAAGAGCCCCGCAGAGCCCGGCCGGGGGCAGGACAGGGGCGGGATGGGGGGCAGCTCCTCCGCACCTCGTGCCGGGTCCGGGAGACCGGGACAGCCGCTCCTTCCTTCCCTTCTTTTGCTCTCTGCTTCTCTGTCGCGTGCTGGGAGCTGTCCCTGGGAGCTCTGTGGAAGTCGGAGCTCCAGGATAGCAGCCCCGAGCGCACGGGAACGCCCCGGCGGCAGCGTGAGGAGAGGAGCGAGAGCGGCCGCCTGCCTTCACCTGGAGCTGGCACGGCTCGGGTGAGCGGCGCTGCTCCGCTGGGATCACCCCGGGATCCGTCTGCGAGCGGGAATGTGACCTGGTGAATTCAGGGGAGGAGGGAGCTGCGTTTCTGTCAGCTTTGAGCGGAGTTGGAGGCAATGACGTAGGTTCTGGTGCGAGCAGATGTCTCTGTCCTTTTAATGACACGGAGAAATGATTTGCTGTAGGTGCTGGATGCCATCGAGCAGCGCTCGTACTTGCGTGGGAAGGAGAAGGAAGGAGGACACGAGGCAAGTACGAAGCCTTCAGAATTTTGTTTTATAAATACATCTCCTCGTGTCTCCTCACCCCGCTTCCCCGGGAACGTGAGTGGAATGAATTCCCTAATCCTACAACTATGGCAGTTCTAAAGTTGAGCCGTGGTAGCGTCCAGGTTTTCCCTGGTCATTTCCTGAGCCTGGGCAGAACTGAGCAGCTCGGGGCTGGGTTTGCTGTCCCTAGCTGGGCTGTGTTCCCCAGCGTGGGGGAGAAGCCAGTGGGACCCTGCTCTGGGAGGTGTGTGGAATGCTGGGCTCACACACGGTCCAGCAGCAGCTCCGTGTTTGTTTAAAAACAGCAAAGCAGGCGGTGCTGACTCCAGCCCTGGTTGTGCCGGAAGGATTTGGAATCCCCCTGCCCACCTTCCACATAAGGTGGAAGCAGTCGGGTTGTGGATCCATGCGGATGCTGTTCTGCAGAACACAGGGTGATTTAAAGTTACTGGGTCCAGCCGTACTGGCTGTGGCTTGTGGTGCTCGTGTTGTTGGAGAATCAGTGGGCTCCAGTCTGTTCTCCAAGGTCTGCTGACATATTTAAACAAGTGTTTAGAACTGCTGCAGTGCTGGGAGTGATGCAGCTTGTTTTGCCAGTGGTCATTATTTTGATGTATCCTGTGCCAGAGCTATGAGAGGACACGTGCTGGTGTTTGCATGTTGATAGTGAATTGTTCGTGGAGAGAGATAATACACCATGCTTGTCCTCTCTGTTTATGTGCTTAAAATCAGGGTATTTCTGGTAGGTAGCTATTTCTGAGTTCTCAGGGGCTAATATAACAATATAGAGTGTGTTTTAAATGTAAACACCTGCCTGCAAACTCTCTTTTAACACTGAGCTTCATACAAATGTCTGACGATTCTTTCATGCGCCCGCAGTGAGGCTGCAGACTGTTCCTATCTACATAAATGTCTCATTTATCAAATCCAGATTTCTTATTTGCTCTTCATCTCATCATATAACTTCCTCTGGCATCTGATTTGAGGAAACCTTGAGCTGGGTTGTTTCCATCCACCCTTCTCTGTACAAGGGCTTTCAGGTTGCAAACTAATTCTTGTTTGTGTGTGTGTATTACTTACAGTGATTCTCTGTAAGTACTTCCCTTTTACATTGGTGCATCATTATCAGTTAAAAAGGATCTTAGCAAGTCAAAGCTTTGAAAGATGAGATATTTCTACTTGCTTGCATTCTAAATGTGGACCTTGCATCAACAGGGTTTTACAGTTAGATTTCTTTTCCATAATGTGTTGCTGGATGGAGGAAACTTTCAGCAGAAATGAGCTCTGTTCCTTCTGAGTAACCTGCTGTCTTACCTTAAAGGAAAAACCCTTTTTGTATGGAGCTGGGCTGGAGTTTGCTGGACTGCTGGGGAGCAGCGACAGGGCAGTGGTCAGTGAGTTTGGCCTGGGAACACAGACTTGTTGTTTTCTTCACTTACAGGTTTTTGTTCCAGGTTGTTTTGCAGCCTCGTGAGATGCTGCAACATCCAGGTTATGAGAAGTGCCAGGGGAGGAGGTGTTTGTGGAGCACTTCAAATTTTATTTATTTGTTGCTTTTACACAAAAAAAAGTGTCTAAGGTTAATGTTTTTAAGTAGGAAAGAGATCTTTTGTTTTAAGACAGAGCTCAGATTCTTTTTAACAGAACCCCTCTACAGTTCAGTCACAGTTCAGTTGCATTTACAGCAAACTGAGTTTGAATAAGAGTGCAGTTTTGGCATCAAAGGTATTCGAGAAGTAGACTTCTATAACATTCTGTTTCAGCACATGCTCAGCTTAATAGACATGTTTTTACACATCAAGGAGAAATTCAAAAAGTGAACCCAAAAGAGCATTTTGTTCTATGTTTATTATTTTCACACTACTTCCTCATTTGAAGGCCATTGATTAAACCAGAAGGATCTGATTGCCCTTGGCTGTGTAATAAACATGATGCAATTGCTTGGTGCCTGCTTGGTCATCAGTTCTTCCAGGGGCAGCTCAGTGAGTTTCCCTGAGTGTCTTTTTATCACTCCCTGAAATCACTCTGGCAGCTTTGTTTAAATTTTCTGAGTGAAGTGTGTTTTAGAAGGTATTGATCTGGTAAGTTTAAGGTTCCCTTTGGGTAAAAAGAAGGAAATCTGTCCTCTAACTTCTTTGTGGGCAGCACAGGTTGTGACTTTGCATTGTGATTGTGTAGTGGGCATCACTTAAAAGTCATCACTGGCATTGCATGCCAGGAACTCTCATCTGTGAGAGCCTCAGCTCCTCCTAACAAGGAGGAAAGTTGAAATTAAAGTAAATTAATTGGGTGTGGTCATCCATCTCTTGAGCTACTGAAGGATGTTGGATATCCGAGTTATTAATCGTACTGTGGCAGCTTCTCAATTTTTATAAAGCCTTGCTTCCAGCATTGAAGAGCAGTGTTCCTAACGTGACATGTTGTCTTTATTCTGTAGAAATAAACCATGGGAATCCACTTTTAACTTCCTGTTGGAAATATGAAAAATATATATTTTTAAAGGTCAGTAGGTTTTGCTCTAAGGTTCAAGAAACCTGGAGTGTTGCTAGTATTCATTTTTAAATTATTTTTAAATTTATTTAAATTAATTAAGTACTGAAATTAGATTGACTAATAAGTTTGTTCTTACTCTGGATGGCTGAGAACACATTGGATTTGAGCAGGCTGGAAGATTTCTTGTTTATATACTCACGTTTGTGTTGTTTTACTGGACTTTCTCTTTGTATCAGAAATTGTTAGTTTAATTTGTAAGGGCAGAGAAATCTCAAATTTAATATAGAGAGCTTACAAAACGAGTTTGTCTGAGTTGCTAATGAGCTAGGCACTTATGCCCTTGGACAGGTAATAGCTTGATGTTGATGTAATTACTATTTTTTCCCCACCCTGAATATTAGGTCAAACTGGACTCTGGTTTATTTAGAATTTAATGAAACCAATCATTCCATTGGAGTGTGTGGTTGCTCGTGGTCCCTCCTTGGCTACTAAAGGCTTTCAAATAGGGACATTCTCACAGTTTGGCCTCCTTTTGCACCTCCTCCTTCTGTCACTGTTAATTATGATGCTGGGTTATCTGAGAGCCCAAGAAATTCCTCAAAAGAAAGGCAAATGACAACCTTGGTGTTCCATGAGTTTGATTTGGGATAAGCAGGTTTTGTGCTGCAGGTGACGCTGTCTTTGGGAAGAGAGAGAAAAAGCCGTTTGTACTTACCTAAGAAATTATCCCTGTCAGAGTGGAGATGTTAACCCAAAATCATGGATAAACCAGACACTCGCAGCTGCATTCCTCCGGAGCCTAAAACACACACACGGGTTTGGTTTGGGTTGTTACTTTTCTACAAACTGCTCCCCAGGATCACTGTGGTGCAGAAGCTGGCACTGGGAGGAATGAATCTTGTATGCAGTGTATGTATTTCCACACACATATTAAGCAGTTCAGGATGAAAGGTCTTGGGACTACCAGATACCATCAACATTTTGTGAGCAGGATGTCATTATTAGATTGGAACTGGTGAATGTGTGCCAAACGTTGTGGTGAGTCTGTTTTTGGAGAGATGCAAACTGTGCTCACTTCCTACATTAAACCTCATTTTCCCCTAATTTTTGTATGTGAGCTGTGATTCTGTTGCACAGAACCTGGCATAATATCGAGCAGATTTATTTAGGGTTGCCCTTGAACGTTGTGAGCGTTTAAGCCAGATTTACAGGAACACAGTCAGTGATGATTCATGTTGAGATGATGTTTTTCTCCCTTGTAATGGAACATATGGGACTACGTAGCATATGGTACCGCTGAAAATTGTTAAACGTGGAGCACTGATTTATTACACAGCAGAAAGGGTTGGGGTTTTCAGCCTAACACTGAGCAGAAAGCTTGTAAACAGCTCTGGCTGTTGGTTTGTGTTGGGTGCACTGCTGTGTTGTGTGGTAATTGCAAAGGATTCCTTTAAATGGAAGCAGAATGCTTCCAAAAGTTGCGTGTGTGCCCTTTTACCATGGTTCACTCTTGCTCTGTGGGATGACAGCTTCAAAAACCTGGGGAAAAAAAGAAATCCTTTCTCTCTCAGATGGGAAGCAGAGGTATTAAGATGTGTAAATAGTTTTCTTCCAGTCTTACTGCCCAAAACACCTTCTTTCTGTGTTTTGTTTGTGTTTTGGGGGTTTTTTTTGTCTTTATATGACTGCTGGAGGTTTTTTTTTTTTTTAACTGAGGCAGGGAGAGGAAACAAACGCACACCTTGGTCCTTCCAGTACACAAGGGAAAGTGGACTAAAGTGCAGCTACAGAGAACATAAATTCCAGTCACCTATTTCCTCGTGCTCTCCTGTGTTTCTTAACTATTTGTCTTTTGGATGATCATAATCTCTCCAGAGCAGGCATCACTTCTACTCTGGCTCTGTAGGGTCTTGCTGCAGGGTAACTGAAGCTCCCAGGTGTTGTGGTCATACAGGTAATAATAGTTCGTCATAAAAATACCTTGATGAAGCTTTTTCAGGAATTATTTAAGCAGGAAACTTCATTTAAACCTCAGAATGGTGCTCGTGCTTGTTTTGTCTTTTTTTTCTAATGACTCAATTTATTTGTACATCTTAAAGTACTGATTAAAACAGACTTTATGATAAATTTTCTTTTTTTAGGCCAAAAATACATGATTAAGAAAGAATATCTATTGTAAATGTTTTGGGATAAAAATCAGATAAGCCTTTTTTCCTCCTTAGTTAGTGACAATCTACCTCTCAGTTCAGGGTTTCTTGTGTGTTTCTGCTTGTTCTGCCTGCTTCAGGTAAAGTTTGAGTATGCTGTGTCCTTTAGAATGGCAACAGATATTTGACATCATTAAAAACTGCTGTTATTTAATAAAAGGAAGTCGTATCTACCCTTGAGGGAATTAACTAATGACCTCTTGTTACCATCGCCTTCAGGATCTTAGATCCTCCCTTCGCTTGCCTCATTCTTAGTCATAGATTGGAAGAGGAAAACAGGCTTTTTTCCCTCCCTCCCAACTCTTGAGCAGTTTCTCAACTGGAGATGAACTGATGGTTGACCTAAACCCGGTGAGGAAGCTGAAGTGGGGAGCACGCTCCCTTTCCCCTGGTGGAACATACTACTGGTGCTAAAACTTACACGCAGCATCTCAATTAAATCTAATTCTCAGCCCTAGCCTGCACATCAAATATTTTTTAAAAACCATTAGCCCAAATGAATTTTAATTTATAGCATTTCTAATCTCAACACTGGCAGTGGTGTCAGTTTTAGCTCTTCAAAAGAGGGGAAAAACATTTCTTATCTGGAAAGTATGCGAGTGGCAGAGCAGATAAGATAATTGAGCCCTAAATGTGAGCTGGGATGGAAACAGGCTCTGTTGAGAGTCAGGTCTCATCCGCTGTGCCACAGTCCAGCGGTGCTTTAATGCATAATAATCCAGGGAGTTTGGTCTTCCTGGGCAGGACACAGGGAATTTTCTCTCTGCCGCTTTTTCATTAAGAGACACGCGCCCTTAGTTCCAGTGTGAGCCACTCATGTTCTCAGAGTCAGGAGTTTTCTGTCATTTGGGAAGCAGACAGCCAAAGGATTTTATGGCTCTCCTGCCTGTAACAACAGTTAGCTGCTAAAGTGAGGAATAGAAATAAAAAAACCTTCCAACTTGTTCCACTCAGGCAGCTTTTTCTCAACATTTCTTGTGTGTTTTTTATCGGTGGTGTTTTTTCTCTGTGGAGAATCCCCACAGAAGATAACAAGTCTTCCATTTTCAGCTCTTCCCCTGGACTGAAAGCTCCCGCTGTGGTTTAGAGGTTGTGTGTTTGGGACTTGGGAATGGCCCACATGGCCAATGGGAGGAGCAGCACAGGTATCTAAAACCAGAATAAATGAGTAACTACTGGAATTACTTTTTTGCCACACAAAGTCTTATTTTTTCCTTTGTTTGCTTTAACTCTGCTTTTGCAGTTTTCCACTTGGTTCCATAGCGGTGCCTTACTGGAAAGGACATACCTTCAAATGAAGTTAGACTCTTACAGAATGAGGCTTAAGAGGGTTTTTGTTGCAAGATCAGTGTTGGGCTTAGTATTGTGCTGCAGGAAATGCAGACCAGGAGTTAGGCCTGCTGCAGGTATTGAAGCTGTAGTGCAGAAAAAGATCTGCTTCTTTGTAGTGCTGTATGGAAATGCCATAAATCAAAATATATCTCACTTAGCCATTTGAGACCTGCAGAAATTACAGGTGAATGTGTGATAATACAGTCTGAGCAGTTTGAATGATTAACCCGGACAAGTGCCTACAGATTTTTGGTGTGTTGGGCACCTTTTCCACATTGCAGGTTTCCAGTTCTTGTGTTACAGGGAGATTTCTGCCAGTCTGGTGCCTTAAAGCAGCAGAAAGTTGCTGACTCAGCCTTATTGTCAATTTGCTTTTTCCTGCCTACCTGGGTATTTTAGAGCAACACTGTTTATATTTTTAGAGCAGTCTTACATTTTTTTTGATAGGCTGAGCACAAACTGGACGTGGTCAAAGGAGATTGTGGTCTGATCTGAGCTGTTGGACAGTTTGTGCTGGATCCGGGCTCTGGAGGCATCCAGGGAGGCAGAGGGGCAGGATCCCTGTTCCAGTGCTGTGCGAGCCGGTGCTTGGAGCCCCGGGCTACCAGTGCAGCTCTGCTGGTGTTTAAGGTCAACTCCTTGCAAATATTTAAGCAAGGCTTATATTCAAATGCTATTTATAAGACCAGACTAATTTCTTTCCTCATAATGATGGCCTTTTGGCTGATGACAGGGCTGGAATCTGGAAGATCTGGATTCTGTATGCCACTAGTCAGCTGTGTATCCACAGGGAAGTTGTTTGCCAGCTTTCCGCCTCACTTTTTATCTGTACTTAAATGAAAAAAAAAATAATAAAGGCTGACTAATACCTGCCTCACAAGGCTGTGAGAGCACAGTTAGTAGCCTCATGCTGTAAGATCTTTGGAAAGCACTGTAGGAATGTTCAAGGGGCTTATTATGGTTAAGGTCCTGCAGTGAGAGAACTGGTTAAGCCTGGGTTATTGTTAGACCATTCATTAAGGAGCCTTAATAGCTGAAGCTCTGATAGTGGTTGTTCCCTGGCTTCACCTGCAATTACCCGGGGTAGATTGAGGCTGCTGCAGTTCCGGAGCTCTGGAGGGGTCTGGAGCAGAGCTGGAGCATATGCAGGGATGTTTGAGCCTGCCCTGAGCGCTTCGTTGCGATTTCACGGCTGGGTTTGCATGCAGGTCATGCCGTAGCCTCGGTGAATTTTGGCAGTTCAGCATCGTGATGATGACTTATTCTGCCACTGGTGAGCCCTTAGCACCTTCATGCCAAAAGAAATGCTATATAATCAGCTGGATTTCTCCTGTGTGTCTGCCTAACTCAGAATTTGCCCTGCTTTTGCTTTGTAAAATGAACAAAATCGAAAACGTTCTTTAAAAAATGTATCAGGCAACAGAAATTATAGTATTTAAAGGTGTAAACCAGCTATTAAAAAACCTCTTAGATCTGGTAATCTTCAAGCTCAGGTCTTTTGACAATTTGTGAAACTTTTGTGTGAATGCTTATGTTATAGTTTTAAAAATTAATTTGATAGTATATGTAGAAAGTATCTATTGGAATTTTATCCCTTCTAGCCACTATTATAATAATGTAACTGTGCAAGAAAAGGAGAAATCCCCGTTTTTGGGAAGGCTGGATACCAGTGTTCATTTCCCAAACCAAGGAACCTTGTTAGTCATTAGCAGTAGTACCTTATTAAACTTTAATAACTTTCTTAAAATTCACACTCACTTGAAAGTCAAAATGCAGCCTTGACAGCTGGAGGTCCAAATCCAGACAGTTTTATTTATCTTTGCAGTTTCATCTCTTCGTTATTATATACCTAAGTTGTTTTCTCTGTCTTGGCAGATTTGAAATGTATTGACTGAAAGAAAAATAGAAACTTGGATTCCTATTGAAACGCAGGGCTGAAGGAGGTAGGGATCAGGGGTTGGGTGCAAAAAATGGATTGGCTGTGAATTTAAAATCATGAGCCTGTAAATTAATATTAATTTTGAACTGATTTTAGTGCTGAATCAAATCCAGCTGTTATTCCACCTCTCCTTTCTCCCACTGAGCTGGGTTGGTGCAAAGCTTTGTGCTACCAGAGGGTGGTTCAGATTAGGAAACTGGTCCAGCTGTGAAATAACTGGGGTAGCAAAGCCCCACGTTTGGAGATAGGAACAGACAGAGGGAGGGTGAGAATGGGGCTGCGTGGTACAAACTTCTCCTGCTAAATTGTACTGTGAGTATCTTTCTAAAAAATACATAAACCAAACAAAAACCCTCCCATGCCACCGTTGGATTTCAGTTAATGAGTAAATTAATGAGTTTCACTTTCTGTTTCTTGGGCATGGGTTGGGTCCAGCAGCATTTGGGTTGTCCTGGGGAAGACTCGAATCACTGTTAAGACTCCCTCCTTTCACTCTTTTGTTTTGTTGTTTTTGTTGGGGGGTTTTTGTTTGTTTGGGGGTTTTTTTTGTTTTTTGGGGGGGGTTTTTTTGAAGTGCTTTTTTTTTAGGAATCACAATTTTTATGCTTCATCTTACTTCCACCTGCTTTTTTTATTTTTTTGAGGTTTTGTGTTGAGATTTAACTGAGGAGAGGCTTTTCTGAAAGGCTGACACATTTTGCTGCATGTTCATTGCTCAGTGTTTTATAACCTATGTAGAGAAATATCCCTGGCTTAAAAAGTAGGGGAAAATCCCAAGCAGAATGTTTGTCTCAAGGCACTGACAGTATTGAATAGATGATGATACAGGTATTTCCAAACATGAAGTTGTATTTCATATTTCAGGTTTATAATGGCTTTTTAAAATGTTAGGCCATGTCCCCCTATGACAGGAATCACATGAAGGTGAAAAGTTACTTCATAATATTAAATCCTATTTTTTGTTTAAGTGTGATAATTACTTGCAGTATATAACCAAGATCCTAAAGTTAGACATGAAAGCACCGACTTATATTAATTGTCTACAAATAGACCGTTTCATTAATACAAATGAGGAAAGTTTGTTTGTTTTTTCTTCAGGAGGATCATTGTTTTGGGTAAACTGTGCAGCACAAGAGAAGCTATTCTGAGCACTGCTAAGCCTACCTGGCTTCCAAAGCCATCCAGGGAATTTGTAGTGGGTGTTTAAAGAATAAAACATCTCAGTTTCAAGAGCATTTGGCTCCCGATGGCAGGGCCTCCCCATCCAGAGAGTGTTTGCAGCTGCTGTCAGTGAAGCTGTGGGTAAGAGCCTCAAGGGCGTGGAGGGAGGAAGTCAGAAAACTTTCATGTACATGATCTGTCTGAACAAAGGGGACGCTTGATTGGCCTCATCATTCATAAATTAGGAACTCTTGCAAAGCTGAGCTGAAAGGCTGAGGGTCAGGATGAAACCCCCTCTGTATCCTGTGCCTCCGTATTCCAGCAGCTTGGAAGCGGTGTGGGAGATGGTGGGGGTGTGGAGGTGAAGAGCCACCCCTCACCCTGGCAGGAGGAACTTCCGAGTGCTGATGTCGCAGAACCACAAGGGTTTGCTACCACTATTTGTAGCTGGGGGATGTGGGGCAGAATCTGCCTCCCCCAGCTGAGCACAGAGTGAGGAAACCTCGCCAAGCTCATTGTCCTAACGAGTGAAAGGATGGCTGTGCTGGGGTCTGCGCTGCCTGGGGCAGCTGGGCGAGTTGTGGTGCTTGGGTTGGCCTTTAAAAACCAGGGTGTTTAACCAGCAAAGAGCAAAAGCTGCTGGTAAGAGGTGGCTAGGGAGCTGCGTGTCTGGGCAACGAGGAGGGTTTTGGTTCCTGTTTGGGGATGTCCCCACCCTGCCCAGGCTGCTGTGCCCAGCAGGTAGTGTTCCTCTGGAGCAGGATGATAGCAGCTCCACGACCTGGAGCCCTCTCCTGGGCTCTGTGGGGCTTTATTGGTCTTTTTGGTGTCAGGGCACCAGTAGCCCAAAAACTATTCTCTTTAAGATGTTGATTTCATAAACTGTCACGTGATGTATTCTGTCATCTCAGGGGAAAATCTGTATTCAGTGTACTGGGGTTTTCTTGTTCAGGAATTTGTGTGCTGCCTTTTTTTTGGGTCGGGTCAGGGGAGAACACTTCGTTTTTTATTGGGGGCTTGCAAGGATTTTGGAGGATCTTTGCTGCTTTTGTAGGTTACTCTAATGTCTTGGACCACCTTTGAGTGGGACATTCTGCACAACTGAGTTTTAGTTTTACATTTTCCTACATTTCCTACATTTCCTTTTTTTTTCCTCTCCTCCCTCCACTATTGCTATCATCCATTATGTTTTATGTACAAAAAGTGAAGATCAAATACACCTTAAAATGTCCTCCTGAAGAGGTTGCATGTTCAGGGGTTTGATCCCTGTACTGGCATAGCATTGAGATAAATTATTGTGCTGATGTTCTACAGTGAGATTGGAAAAAAAAAATAGTTAATGAGACATCTGGGTGGAGGGAGCAAACCTCAGAAATGAAAATTGCTTTTCTGTTTTACGGCAAGTCAAAATATTTTGGAATTAAAAGCAAAGCTGAAGCTGAGTAAATAGATTTTTTTTTTTTAACCACTTGTACTTGGAGCTTATTTTATGTAGTTACTGGGGCGTGACTTTACGTTCTGGGCAGGACTTTGTGGCTTGTTAGCATCGGCTTGAGCCTCTGATGTTGCAATGAAGAAGGAAGTGAGCGTATCTCTGCTTGGGGAGGGGGACTGCAAAGCACTTCTGCCTTCCTGCATAAGGTGGGAATTGCAGATGGGTGGGTATTTTTAGCTTCAGAATACCTCATTGTGAATGTGAATTTTGGTTTTTGCTTGTTAATCAGAGTGTTTGGTAAATTAAGCTGTTAGTTACTGTTTCACAGAGGGTTTTTTTAAATACCAAGATGCACTGAACAGATGAGTTCTTCATCCCAATTTTATTCATTAAAGATTCTGAGTTTTTTTTAAATCTCCAAAGCTGCAGGACTGGGTGTGATGCATTTCACAAATGTCTCTGTCTGCTGTTGGTTTTTGCAGTTGTGCATCCACAGGTGTAAGGATAGAGGCATAGTAGGGCTTGCAGGGAGAGGTGAAGCTTTATAGATCAGCCTCTGTTTCTCTGGCTTAATTAAAAGAAAAAAGGGGAGGGGGAAATAGTGGATCTGATTTTGTTCCCTCCCTGTAAAAACATGCAGCAGTAAGGAATTTTTCATGGGTTGGAGGGAGAGGCAGAAGACAGCCTCAGTTTCCATCAGTATTTCCCAGTCATTTGCTGTAACAGTGATTCACTTCTGTTCAGCTGTTCATCCTGGCCTGAGGTGAGACATATAGAATGTTTCTATTTTAAGCTCTTCAGCATAATGCATGAATAAACTCACCCTTCCTATGCTGGTTTTTGCCACAGTGGGTGAGCTTTCCTTCCTGGGATCTCTGTTTTGCTGCACTGGCCTAAAATACTTGCCCTCTGAAAGCTCTTGGTGTGCTGTCCACACCGGTGGAAGAAAATGTTCTGACCATTTTGCTTCAGGGTTGCTGGTCTTAAACTGCACTGTTAAAAATACCAAGTTTTCTGAAGGCACGCAGTGATGTTTTCCTGGCTCCCTGCCTCTTCCCCCCATATTGATGTGATTAAAATGCCACCAAAACTCAGCAATCCTTAGGTCAAGTGCATAGCCATGTGCAGTTGCTGCAGCATTAGTTGTGGTTATTCCAGCTTTCTTAGAGAACATTAAGGATGCTTTAATAAATGGAAATCTTCTGCTTGCCACAGTAAGTACCACACAAGCAGTTTATGTACCAGGGCATAGAGTTTTGAAATTATTTTCGTAGTGCTTTAAACTGTCTCATGCTGACTCAGTTTGGCTGTAAAAGGCTGAAATCTTGTGATCTAGAGCAAGGTTTTTTTCTGCTGGGAGAACAGGTGTATCCTGGAGATCAGTTTTTCTCTATGACCAAAACATTTTTCATGTTGATCTTGAAGGATCTGCTTTCCCCAAATACCATTTCACTCGCTGAGCTTTGGGATCAGTCTGTCTTTGCCAGGGTTGGTGGTGCCCCTTTCACATTTTTTGTTTAAGAAGCTGTGATGAAGTCGAGTGTCTGATCTGAAATCAGACAGACCTGAGGAGGAATGCTTTCAGTTATGGGTTCAATAAACCCTCTCTGGAAGGAAGGACAGGGCAAAGGGGCATTTCCAGGCTGATTGTGGCAGAAGTACCTGTAACTGTCTGAATTCCTTGTAGCTTTTACAGGATTTTTCTCTAGTAATCTGGGCATATTCCACTGTTTTCAGAAGCAGCTTTAAAATTTTATCCTCCCTCCTTAATTAGATGCCAAATGATGCATTTAGTGAATTGAATCAAGAAACCTCTGATGGTTCAAACGGAAGTCTTGAGCCCATGTGTAAGGCTGCCAAATTTATCTGCTGAGGTGTGGAACTCAGAGCAGGTAGTTAAAGAGCTCTGCTGCCTTTGTTGGGACTGACTTCAACCCAGATCCCAAACCATACCAGAAAACAAATTTTGCTGTGAAATTTGTTTGAAAAGCTTTCAAGCATTAGAACATTTGCTGGCCTGTACTTAATTTTAATGATCATATATTTTAATTGGCTGTCATAAACATGCTTCAGATGAATACAATGCACTTCTCTTTATGTGCTGGTCATCTTGTTCCTTGTCCTTAAAGTGCTTGGGCTCTGTGTGTCCCTGTTTGGGAAGATAGTGCAGCCTTTTGAAGGACAGCCTTTAAAATCTCTCAGGTTTGTTGGGTGTTTGCCTTGGGTTACCCTTTGAGATTTACAGGGCGGTTTGTTTGTTTTGACTGTTACTTTATCTCACTTTCTCAGTAAGTCCAGTCTCTTCTGGCCGTGAGTGATAGGAGGGGAGGATTAGGAAGTTCTAGGAGCCTGTGTTTGGAATGCTGTGCTTCAGGGTGCACACTTGGATTCTTTTCCTTAGCCTTTGTGGTGATTATATGATTGAAAGAGCTGTAAAGGTTGTGTGATGATAGAAATGAATTAAATGGTTAAATATCTTAATCATTTATATGTGAAATGACCTTTCTGCTTGTACTTCCCTTGGTGTTCTTGTGTATTGGCACATCTTTGGTGACAAAACACTCCTTGTCCTGCCCTTGCACAGCAAAGGGGCTTCCTCAGCTCATTTATTAATTTTTAAGCTTGATACTGACATTTCACTTGCAGGTTTGGAAGCTGTTTTACACTGCAGACACAGAAGTCAGTGGTCATATTTATAGTGTAGTGGTTGGTTAATAAATGTCCCCATGGCAGGCTGGGGGATGTTTGCCTGTGTGTTATTCTGCACACGCTGTGGGAATTGTTGTGTCTTCCTGAGTAACACTCACGCAGCAGTAATGGATGTGAAATGGGCTTTTTAAAACACTATATACAAATGGCAGTGCTCACATTCAGCTCTTTACCTGAGCTGTGAATGATGCAGTGCTGAGAGCTGGTGGTCTGTACATTGAAGGGTTCATGCAGATGTATTCTGGGTGGGTTGCTGTTTTTTTTTTTTAAGAAGCATTTTGAGGCTATACATGTTCTGTGTGTGTATAGTGGGGTAGCTGAATCATTCTCTGAGGGAAAGAGCATTTTAAATCTACTTATTCATCCAGTGCCAGCACAGGTAAAATCTTTGGGTCCTCCTTTTATCCAGGCTGGGTGAGTGCCGAGGTGCAGCGTAAGATTCCTGTGAGTGTAATTCAGGCTGTGCAATGCTGTGCTGAGAACTGAGCTCCTTCTGCATCCCATCAGGGCCCCTCAGGGATGCTGTGCTTCGTGGGCACTGGCAGCTGAAACCCAAATTGGGGCAGCCAGGTCACTGCACGGAGTCTGCAGATGTTCCTGAGGTGCAGCTTCTGGCCGCAACTGACCTCGTGTGCCCAGCAGCCCTTCTTGCTTGGGGACACTGCTGGATCTTAAACCTTGGTTTGGAAAATCAGTTCCTGCAGTTCTTGGGAGCAGCGATGCTGTGCTTGTCTCCATCAAACAGTTAAGCTACTTAGAAGCCACAGTTTTAATCTGTATGGAGAAGGAAATGGGAGTGTTGCAGCACACCTTCTATAATGCACATAATTACTGACATTACCCACAGTTCTTGTACTAATGCCAACTCCTGGGCATGCAGCTGGCACTTCCCCACAAAGGTGACATGTGACAAATGTGTTTTGGCCATTTTGCTGAGCAGGTTTCCTGTAGCAGCTGCCCATGAGCTGCTTTTCAGACTCCCAGAGATGAGATCTCTGACACAAATCTGGTTTGTGTTTCAATAGTGCTTCCTGCAGCATGACTTAAAATGCACAAGGGCAGAGGGAGGCCATTTATGCACAGGCCTGTCTGTGCACTTTCCTGTCGCTTCAGGGAGTTTGGATTTGTCTTGTTGGGAAAGCAGGAGGGACCTGGGGATTGAGTGGACTTGTGAACATAGAAGTTTTGGTTATAATATTCAGATTTTGTGTCTTCATCTCCTCTTTGTAACATGATTGCAGCTAGAAACAAGACACTGTTAATATGATTGTGTTGACATCTGTGGACTCTGCTTTGCTATTGAATGAATGCTGCTGTGAGACTGAAGGCCTTACAATGTCTGAAAAGAGAAGAAATTCTGATAAAATTGATACTATCCTTCAGAACTAAAACCAACTATGGATTGCTGCAGCCTGGTCTGTGCTTTACTTTGTTGCTGCCAACTGTAGTGATCTGATACTTTGGAACAAACCCTTAATTTAGTGTAAATATTTGCAAAGAATTGCAGCTTTACTTTACATCAGGTGTTTTCTGAAAAGCCCCTGACCGTAATCTTCTAAAGAAAATTTAGTGTCTGGGGAAAAAAAAATCGTTTTAGGTGACATCTGATGCTGGCAGGGGAGTTCTGTGAATGCTGGGGAAAACTCTGTGTATTTGTAGTTCTCTTTGTCCTTGTTGACATACTACTGCTAATTCATTATAATAACATGGCAGACTATTCAAAATGGGGTGCCACATTTAGCTAAACTAGGTGGAAGTATATACTTAAGTTCATGCTTGGAGAACTTCATTGTCAGCATAAATATTGCAGATAAATTGGTGATGTCACACTTTACAGGAAGTTTTGTCTTAAGAGAGCTGAAGACTGCTCTGGGGTTGCACAGGAAGCCTGCATGAATCTGGAGACCCATTCTCAATAAAACCAAATTCTCTCTTCTGGATTTATTCCTTTATTGGGATAGCAAATAGTTTTTTGTCCTCAAACCCGGGGCTTTGTAACCCTCTTTGCAGTCACTTCCTTGGTGAAAAGTAGTGAATCTTGTTCTATGTCCATGGTCTTGTGTGAGCAGCTGTCCTTCCAGTTGCTGGTTTGTGGTGGGTTTGTTTTAGGCTCTCTCCATTGATGAATGAGGATGTGACTTTCAGGTGTTCAAAAGGGAGGTGGAATTTCTCTATTGTCCTACTGGATTTTTATCAAGAGTCCTGGTAATTCAAGAAGGCCGTGATGTACTCTCTGAAGGTGAGACTGCTGCTGTTTGGTAATTCTAGGAGCCCCAGGCCTTATCTGGAAGGGTTATTAGTTGGCTACTTGCACACAAATGCCTGAGCTCTCATCAGATTAGAAGTCAAACCCAAAAATGTATCTTTAGCTTGAAATACATAACCAGTGCTCCAAAACTGCGTGAATCTTCATCACAGTCCTACATCCACTCGCTTTCTTTGCAGCTGTTTTGATCATGGACTATAAGTACTGGAATTGGTCAACACAATAGAAAATAACTTCCTAAGTTTGGTTTGGACCTTGAATTTTTGCCTAGCAAAAGACGGAGTACCTGCTAAAGAACTAGTTCTGTGCTGTCAGTGAGGCCGTGTTCCTTCCTTCGAGGCCACCTGGTAACATGACCTGACTCTTAAAATCCAAATTATTCTGACTGACCAGCCTCAGACCTCAGGTAAGTTTAAATTTTGCACATCACAGTCCCTCTGTTACAGTGGTAACTTGTTTGGAAGGGAGAGGTGGACATGACCAGGATGCTTTTGAGTTCAGGGTTTACTCCAGAGGCCAGTCTAGAGGCAGCAGCTGCTGTGGATGTGTCCTCGGAGAGGCTTTTGTGGGGCTGTCACACATCTGAGTGAGGGGACAGCGACAGATCCAGCTGTTGGCAGAGTGAACACGAAGTATCTCTGTGATTGGGAACATCTGGGCGTGCAGGAAGCAGTGTAGCTGTTGAAAATGAGGCATTTCTAGTCTGGTGTTTTGGAATGGAGAGAAATCATAAGGTGAGAAAGTGTTTGATCCTCTGTAGTTTTGTCTAAAACAGAAGGTGTAGGGGGAGAGCTGAGATTATTTAAAGTTTGGGGAGGGACAGATGTGGTAAGAGATTAGAGTTAGTGATGCAGCACGTGAAAATGGAGGCAAGTGCTGTGGGGTGTTGCTTTGTTGCATATTTACTTCCCTTCTTCAAAATGTCCTCAAATTCCTGCAATTTATTTAAATTAGTTTCTCTTCTTCCAGTCTCTTCTGACCTTTAACGTTTCTTGGCAAAATTTACATTGCATTCAAATGAAACTGGGCAATATTTTCCCAAAATAACCCTTCTAATTGTAATCTCTTACTCGAAATCTGCAGTATGTTAAATATAATGTACATTTATTGATAGAAGTTATTTCTTCTCATTTGTGTGGGTGTTGTATATGTCACATCACTGTTTCAATTGCTGGCTGCCTGACTGGTTCCTAGAAAATACAGGGGAATTTCCTACCATGACTCATCTTGGAAGCAGCAGATGCTACACGCTCTCAAGCTGTGTATGGTAGCTCTGGAGTCTCAATAAATTTAATTGAGTGTTGGGGACACAAAAATATATTGGATTACTGTAATGATTACACACTGCTACTATTTATCCCTTTTTAATGAGGATACTTAAGCAAAATCTTTATAAAGGTGGTGGTGCTTTCTTCCATTCTGTCCTGTGGCACTGCTGTGAAAAGGTGTTTCTGCTTTGAAATTTCATTTTTACCCTGCTGTAACAGGGGGGGTAACTCTAGTTTTAGTACTTTATAATTCTGAGAAACCTTCCTCATATTTTTTCCTTTCCGTTTTTTTTTGGTTTTTACACTCTCGAAAGTGACCCTTGAGCCACATGTCGCTCCCAGGCAGTTTCGGTCCCGTGTCAGCAGCAGATTGTGTCCCTGGCAGTGGCTCTGTGCTCCTGGGGAGTTCCTGGGTACCTGCTGCTCCCAGATACAGCAGTGAGTCTGGGAGTGCTGTGCCGTGGCCAGCAGGCTCACGGGGGCCTCTGCAGGGTCTTGTATGGGGCAGCTTTGCGTTCGGTGGGATCACGTTGGATGTGCGACAGCACAGGGAGGATGGGATTAAACTCATCCTAGAACTGTGCCCTGCTGGCATGTCCGGCGTGCTGGGAAGTGAAGAGACAAGGAGCTGCTGGGCTGGAGGTGCTGGAACTGGCGTGGAACACAGCTCCCTCCTGCCGTGGAGGAGGGAGGAGGAGCGGACAGAGGCAGTTCGAAGGGATGGGGAAGGGAGTGGCTCTCCTGCAAGCTGAACGTGTGAGATGAGATACCCAGCTCTGGCTTGTGGAGTCTGGGGATCACTTCTCCTTTCAGCATTATCCAAATAAACCCAACCTGCTGCTTCAGCAGCTGATGGGCCTGTTTTCTTCCCGTGTCGAAGTCTGGCTTCCCACGCAGGGATGGATCTTGCCTGGAGGCACATGGTGCTCCAGAGGAGCCCCGAAGTGTCAGTGGAGTGCTGTCGTGTCCACACCCACTTCAAATCCAAGAGATCCTTATGGCTTGCCCTTTTCCATAGCTAAGTGAGGGGTGGCTTGCTGAGAGTAGAATTTAAAGCTTTGGGAAGCAGTGGAATGCCAGGCTGTTGGTGTGCAGGGCTCTGTGGGATGCCCTTACCCACCTCCTTTGTGTAGAAGCTGTATGTAAGACTTGGAGACAGAAGACCATCTCATGCCTGGGGAATATTTCCCAAATTTACTCCTTTGGCTGTCCAGGATGTGTGGTGTTTGTCTTTCTGATGTGTTTTATGACTGTATTTTAACGTGGGGCTTGTCAGGTTGGGAAGGTCGCCGATCCTGGTGTTGGGGGCTAATCTGGAAGTGAACAGAAAAACGCTGGCTGGGTTTCTCAGCCCCGGATTTTGGGTGGCAATTCCTTTGTTCAGAAACACTGAATAAGCCATGTGTGCCTTATCTTCCGGGGCACGCAGTGAATTAAGTGAGGAAGGATGGAATTACATTGTTCCTTGAGGTTTTCCTGGGAGAAGGGCAAGTCCTTAAGTGCTTTTCCTACTCTGGTGCCTCCTCTGGGTTGCAGAAATGGGCTTTTCCTGTAGCGGCACTGGAGCGAGCAGCAGCAGCAGCAGCTCTCAGCGGGAACCTGCGGCGCTGCGTTTGGCCCAGGAGCCGGCCCTGCAAAGCCGGGCCCAGCTGGGGTTCCCAGCCCCAGCCTGGGGTGAGTGGGACAGGGAGGGGGCCCCGTCCCTGCCGTGCCTGGAAAAGAGGAAGCCTGGAGCTGAACCTCGCCGCGCCGTACTTCCCTAGAGAGCAAGATGAGGAGAGGCAGTTCCTCTGCTGGGCTTCATGTATGATTAATGGAGAGTTTAAGCACAGTATAGGCTTGCTCGGTAACCTTGCTGTGCTCCTCATATTCTCTGGGAAAGTTTGCTTCTCACCAAAGACGTGTGTAGCTGAGTTTTTCCGACAGTGGCTGCGTGCAGCATCATCTCAAGTGGTTGGAAGCTTCTGTGTTCGAGTTTGCAAGATAAAGTCTGTGGTTATTTCTGATAATTTTTTTCCAAAGTCACAGAGTACTTAAATTTGGCTGGATTAGAAATACTCTGTTCTGGTGTGTGTTGTTTGTATACAAATATTCAGTGCTTTTCTGCTGTAGTTACGTTTTTGAAAGTGTTGATTCTTTTCAGTATTATAAAGAAAAATCACCAAAATGTATGGTTATTTAACACAAAAAGCCTTAGCAGAAGAGTTCAGTGCAGCTTTCCCTGAAGGCTTTCCCTCGTTGGAGGCAACAGCTTTGAAATTACATGTGTAGAACTCAGAGTAGCTCTTCTAAGACCATTCTTGTTTGCATATTAGATTTAGTTATACATATTTGTACTAGGTACTGATTAGTTAGGAAGACCAATAAAGGAGTTTTTTCCCCCATTCTTTCTGTCTAGAGTATCCTTTTCTAGGAGCCCAGAAGCTCCTGTACAGTAATGACCCTGATACAGGTGACTTTCTAAAGTCCCCTGAGCCCCTTCAGCATTTTGGGCTGGCATGATCATAAGGTAAAAGACAGAACTATCACGAATTTATTAGTTAATACTAGAATTTAATTAGTGGCAATATGCCTCAGTCTGCAGGAAAACGTATTTCAGTCATAGAGTGTCTCGGCTGTGCTTAAAATTAACCTGAACAAAATAATGAGCCCTGCAATTGAGAAGCTGTCCCCAACTAAAAATATTCCTCCCTTAGACCACAGGGATTGGATTTTGTCATAGTTTTACTACAAATATCCCCTTAGGTTCATTATGCCTTGGATGCTGAATCCATAAAATAGGGCTGTTAATATGTACACGAGGCACCAAGTAATGCTGGAGACTTTCAAAAACTGGTAATTCCTTGATTTATTCATGAAGCAGGGAGCATAACTCCTGAAAATTTGATCAGATGCCAGTTACTTCAGTAGCCACTCGATCCAGAAACCTTTTTATAGCTGTGCTAACATCTCTGAGGACTGTTAGGCTTAATTAATGTTTAAGACTCTTGTACAGAACATGTCATGAAAAGGGAAGCACTTCTAAGGAGCATGGGGAGGCAGGCAGGAATTTGGCTTCAGGGAATGGGAATGCAAAGGATGTACCAGCATTTGAGTCGAGTAAGTTTGTGTCTATTCTCTCACTTTAAAATATCCTTTCTGCGTTTTTTGGAGAATTACTGTTATTTGGAGTGTTGAATTGACAAGTGTGTGTGCAGAATCCTTCAGGTGGACTTTCTTTTAGATATTTAAAAGCATTTCTGGGTTACAAAAATCACAGAATGGCCTTATTTAAAGTGTATATCTGTCACAAAAAAGAAGGGTCTTTGCTGTGGTATGAGGATGGCTAAGCCTGATCAAATGATCCTGAAAATAGCCGCTGTCAGGCAAAACACTTTAATTTCTCCCATCTGCAAAACAAAATAATATTTATATTCTCTCAAGGGTCAAGTGAGGGGACCATTTCTCTGGGAAACTCAACATCTTTTTCTTGTACATAAACTTGCTATGGATCCAAAAATGAGTGTTTTCTCATGAGCATGGACATCTCCCTGCACCAATACCTTCGGGGCTGTGCAGAATATCATCAAACAGCAGAAAACCTTTCTCCTGTGGGCATGTCTGGGGCTACGGTGGGGGTGGGTGATACCCTTTATCAGGAGAGAATTGGCTTCATCTGTTGACATCTTGCTTAACAAAGGTATCAAAACCCTCAAACCTCATTTCCCTGCTCTCTTTCCTCAACACACGCTTCCCCAAAGTCTAAGTTATGAAAGGCAAATGGAAAAGAAACTGTAATCACAAGGTAGGAGTGGTTGTATAGGTGTTTGTATATTTTTACCTGCGGGGGAAAAAAAAGTTGGGTTATTTCAGAAGAATTTGCCTTAATGCTGTGAAGGGTCTGTTTTTGTGGTTTAGAACCCTGTATCTCACATAAATACATTTCTTAGAGGAATTTAAGCTGAGTATGCACCCCCCAAGCAGGTGATGTTCGCATCACGAACTGAGAGGAGAATGAAATGTGGGGAAACAGGAGGTTTGTCAAGCCCTAGTGGTGGGGAAGGACTTCAGTCAGTCTTAACAGAAAGCAGAACTGGAATAGACTGACGTAAATGACTGATTTTTTTTTTTTTTTTTTCTGATTTAAGTCCAACAATATCGCCTGTAGGGGAAAACACTGTTGGCAGAGACGTTCCTGCTGATGAAAGCTTTACTGTAGCAGTTAAGCTTAGTTGTCTTTAGACAAAAAACCCTCATGTTTTATTTAATCTCCATTCAGGCTTTTTTTCCCCCTAGTTAAAAAGGTAACAAGTAGGGCATCGAGATCATATCAGTGAATGAACTATAGATGTTTTATTCAGCAAAAAGACCACTTTGGTTTCTCTTAGAAAAGTTTAATTGCTTAATTGCATGAGATTTAAGATTATGGTACTGAAATTCCACTACAGTCTTCAAAGCCTGCTTTGTTTAGCATTGCTTTCAAGGCAAGGTTTGCAGGAAAAAAAAAAATGTAGTGGAGCATTTTTTTAATGGAAAATGGGGAGTTTCTGTCAAAAATCAAGACTTCAAATCAAGGATGCCCAGCCTTACCTGGTGGTCTTGAGTTCTGGGTTTTTCCCCCTGCAAAGACAGCCTTGCTGCAGCAGAGGATGTAAATAAGCACTTGTGGAACTGGGGCCATGCTCACACAGTCATGTTGGCTTGGAGCTGTTTTATCTCAATATCTGTCCAAATAAACAAAGCTTTAAGGGGTCAAATGATGCCTGAATATCTCTCTCTGGAAAGCACTGGGCTGTAGCTTCTCAAGTGGCTCTGAGAAAGCTGTTTAGATCAAATTAGGAAATTGTGGAACACTGGGGTGTTTCGTGGCTCTGGCCGTGGTCAAATGTAGCTGTTTGTCAGTGGGGACCAGTCCTGAGGCAGCCTTGGTGGTGACAGGGTCCACAGAATGCTGCTTGATGTTTTGATCAGTGTTTTATCTACAGTAACCATACTTCAAATGGCTCTGATTCCCAGAAGATCCTTGGAATAAGTTTGACAGTTCCAAAGAGCCCTAGAAAGTATAACTGGAATTTGTCTGTTAGATGAAAACAAATCTACAGAGAGGAAAAAGAGGTTTTTCCTCTCCTTGCTTCAGAAATTTGCCACAGAAATAGGAAATAGATCAAGAGTTTCTATTCATTATCTTCAGCTGTCACTCCCGCCATTGTTGGAATATGCTGAAGCGCCATATCAAATAGCACTGTAATACATGGCAAGGATAATTTCTTACCAGGAACAATAAATGTGGCGTAAAGCAGTTTTTTTGTTACTTGTCAGGTTAACAACAGGTTTGGAGTCAGATGATTTGAGCAGGTGTATGTGAAGGAAAGAGAAGAGTGAAGGGAGGAGGGTGCTGGGTTGCTGTGGGAGTCTGCCAGGGATTTACTGTCAAATTCCGGATGGAGAGGGAACTCCTGAAGTAAATCCAGAGGGAAATGGTGCGTGGTGCACTTGTGTGTGACTGAGGGGGATGCTGAACCTGATCTCCTGAGGGATGGGGACAGGACCCTGGGAGGTGCTGCTGGGGTTTTGCCTTGGTCCTGGGCTTGGGCAGCCCATGTGGGCTCCTCACTGAAGTGAAATTTTTCTGGTTTCCACTGCAATTATCAGTTACCTGAGCTCTTCATTCCGAGCCTTGCACTCAGTATTGCAGATCGGTGAATTCGTTGATTGAGAAGGTTTTGTTGCTATAATCAGAATAGAAACGTGTAATATTTTTATGTCCATCCATACTTTTGGCCATGGCTTCTTGTCATTGCATTTATCCCAACACTCCATTTGCCTTTTTTTGACTTCCTCTGCATGCTGAGCAGATGTTTTCAGAGAGCTGTCTACAGCAACCCCCAGGTCTTTTTCCTGTGTGGTTACAATTAATTTAAAATTCAGCAATGTGTAGAGTAGCTGAAAATATTACTACTGCTGCCTGTTAGCCTATTTTTGTACCAAATGCATTTCATCAGCCTCTGTTCTGCTGCTGGGATCTCTCAGGTCTGAGTCACTCAAGGTGGACTTGGCTGTGTTTTTAACATAATGATTTATCACCTCTGCTATGAATTAATGTTATCTACGAGGTAAGTGACCAAAACCCTTTTGGTAGTGCTAATTCAATATACACAAATCTGTGTCATTACTCCAGCGGCCATCTCAAAAATAGAAAACAGCTAAATGGCTTTTTTGGTGGCGATTCAAAATAGTAAATTATCATTAGAGCAAACATAAAGCTCAGTCATATCTTAGAGCAATCTCCACATGGTTCTTCCTGTGCAGTGTTTGCCAATAAGCCTGGATTTTTGTTAGCCACTGAACACACATTCCAACATCAGCTGCCAGTTCCTTGGCTTCTCATGCAGAAATAGAGATGTTTCTAAATTACAGTGGCCTTTCCATTTGCTTTGCTATCCTTTTCATTGTATTTTCTTGTTTTAATTATGTCTCTGAGCTGAATTTCTCTTGCCTGTCCCCCCTGCCCTCAAATGCCATACGTGTCTGCCACTGCCACCTGCAGAAGCTCCCCTTTGTCCCTGCAGCCCCCCTCCCAAACGCTGTCACTTGGTATTTTTGTGCAGCCATCTGATGTGATTTGGGGACTTGACACAGAAGTTGGGCCAACAATTAGGAAGTTTGGCCCTCCCCTCCCGATGGCTTCCTGTCCTGGGCTCTGTGAGTCTTCAGCTGTCTCCTCCATCAGGGAGCCTGGTGACCAGAAAATTGAATTGAAGCTTTGATAATGATTTCTCCAACTGGTATCCGCGGTGTCTTTAGCAGCATCCGTTCTTCTTTTTTGGGAATTCCACCAAACAAAAACGCACTCACTGTTTGTGCTAAAAGCTCTTCTAGTTGGTTGGAAGGGAACTGCTGCTCGCCTGATTATGTTCGTATCATAGCAAATTGCACGGCTAAAGTACCTCATAAAATACTCCGTTTCCATGGTAATCTACCTTCCACTTTTCCTAAAAGGACCCACTAGGTCCTGGGAGACAGACTCTGCTTTCTTTGCCTGGGAGAAGATTAGTCACATCCTTTATTTTCCCCTTAGTTCTGCCTGGTTTTCTTTACACCAAGTGGTTTGAGTTTACTGATCATTTTTTTTCTCTCTGCCTTTAACATTCTGAAATATTAAATCTCAGCACATTAAAGCTCATCTGAGGATGTCCCTGTGCACAAGGATGCGGTGCTGAAACTTGCATTTGGAATTTCAAGTGGAAAAATGAAATCTAAGCAGAGATTATTTAAAATGAGACTTAAAGTCGTTTAAAACTGTGTAGTGATTCTTCAATGCTGCAATTTAAAAAATTAATTAAAAAAATAGAAAAGAGAGAATGCTGAGGGGACAGGTACCTGCCAGGTGGCACATCCCAATCCAGGTGACTTTCTCCTCTTCCCTGCCTCTGCCAATCTCCCTTCAGAGGAACCAAAACTGTATTTGCCTGAAGAGGGCTCGGACTTGACCTGCAATGTTAAGTTCATTTTAAACATCTGATTCCAGTTCTCAGTGAAGCAAATTTTTGTCTCCCCTCCAGTTCTAATTTAAAATTTTAGTTTTTCTGCATTAAAGCAACATTAGGGGCCTTTTCTGACCTGATAAATCCCAAGGTGACAAAACTTAAGGCTGAAATCACAGACCTGGACCTCTCAGTTATCCAGTTATTTAAAGAGTCTCTGGGTGCTGCATATTCTCATGTAACAGGAATAATGACATGGTAGGGTAGATGTGATTTCAGTCTTAACTCAGAATTTTTATCTGCTAAAGCAAAATGGTTGTTTCAGTTCCAAATTCAGCAGGATTTTGATTTGGGTTTCTTGTTTGTTTGTATTCTTCCTTAGCTTTACTCTGGAATTGTAATGGATATATTTGACAATATATTGAGGTTTTTCTTCCTTATTTTTTCTTAATTTTCTTTTTTAATTCTCTTCTTCCCCCCCATCCTGTGTGATCCCCATTGTACCCTCCTACATAGAAGGAACCATTTGTCATTCCCAGTTATATCCCTGCTTGAAAACTGGCATCACTCACTGTGGGTTTTCTTTCCATCTCTGCAGTCTGTGTCATGCTGTTTGGGGGTGGTTTGCTGTATTGTGGCAGGTAAAAGTATATTTATTACTTTCTTACCCATGGTACTTTGGTACTTTCATGGTAACGGTGATAACTTGTGCCCGCAATTATTTGTCATAAGGGTGTTAAAATGATCCTGAAGAAGAGGGATCCATGAGGGGGCTGTCTTATAAATACATATGATGACTGATAGAGCAAACTTTGAGTTCTTTGTGGGCGTCGAATAAAAGCAGCACGTGATCTTTCTTCTTTCCAGACTTTCAGCCATCAGTGCTCTTCTCACAGAGGATAAACACTCTCTTCTTGGACACAGTTATTAGATGATAATAAGGAGATTTTGGATGTTAGCCACTCACATTTCACTTCTATCTGTGTCTCATAAAAATTGCAAGTTAGAAAAGAATAAACTTAGAAAGCCAGTGGGTAAGTCATATAATATTAATGACTGATATTTCCTTGGCTGGCACCTGCTAGACTAAGTCATATCATCCTTTAATAATAGTATTCCCATGTGAAATTGAGTTTTTTGGGTTTTCCCAAATAAGCTTTTTCTCGTTTAGCTCCACTCCTGAAGCAGACTTTGGCACCTGAATGAGACAGGTGTAGCCATTTCTAATGGTGCTGGCGTGGAACAAATTCCTGTTATTTATGTTAATGGTTGGCAGTTGTGCCTATAAATAGGTTGGGAGGAGAGCTGGATGTGCTGGAGTCAGAGTCACTGAGGGCAGGCCGAGCAGAAATGATAAACTGAAGTAGTCCAGAAGGCTGTTTCCTAAAGTGTTATCTCTGGCTGGCACAGAGGAGGCAGGAAGGAAGGAGGGCTGCGAAAGGAGAAGTTGTAGCAGGGAGAGATTCAGGGGGTAAAGAGAGGGGGAAGTATAACACAGTGAAAAGGAGGTGTCTTGCGGGACGCATATCATAGAATCGAGGAAAGGCAGGTTGGGAATGTGGTGGAAATGTGCTGCAGTGCTGTGGCTTTCTCTGCTTCTTAAACCAGCAGCAGTACGAGGTCAGGATGTCCAAGCTTCTCCCTTTTATCCATGTAGAGGAGGAACAACATATGCAGCACTGTGCAACTTGCTGTAAAATTGATGTTTGGGGTTGTTTTATTAATAGACAGTCATGATGAAGATCCATGGATTATCTTAGAGTCATGAAGAACATCACACATACCTTCCCCTGTCCCTTCAAAACGAAAAAAAAAAAAAGTTAAGACCCTACAATTTGGTTTCTTGTGAGAGGTATTCTCACCCTGCATGACCAGGGAGTGTCTTTATTTTCCTCCTCCGTGCACACAGCCCATATCTGTTTCCTTACTTTCTGTGAGGACCTCCTGCATGATTCCTTGTGGCCAGTTTTACTGTGATGCAGCTTCCAGAAAATCAGTACCTGAGTTTGTTTTCTTGCACAAAGAGAATAAACAGGATTTTTAAATAGAAAACTCCTTTTTCAAAGTCAGCTGCTGTTATGACACAATCCATGTAGCTACAGCAGGACACTTACTCATTGCCTTGCACTTACATAATGAAATCTCATTTTGCCCCAAATGGTATCACAGGCTTTTGTTATGTTCATCTCCTAAAACACAGCTTTTCCTTGACTAGCACACAGTAACATAATTATATGTTAACCTCAGGTAGTTAAATCTAACAGTCCCTGCAGTTTCTGGCTTTAAGGGACAAATCAGAAGTCAGGCCATCTAAGTCATGATAGGGAAACTACTTTTAAAACACAAAGAATTTTATTGTGTTCAGAGCTATTGTAGCAGTTACTTCTTACACTTGAGGAAAACTTGAACTGGAGGTGGAGATGAGGTTTCAGCCTCGTTTGCCATTTAAATGACCTGGTGGCCACTGTGGTGGCTTCAGTGTCCCCCATGGGGATCCTGCAGCTCTGACTTGTAGTGCAGGTGAGGAGGAGCAGCTCAGATCTCACTGCAGCATCACCTGGGACACTCTGGAAAGCTCTGGGAATAGATTTGTCAGTTGCTGGATGGCGTTTTTGTTTTATTTTTCTTGATTATGTGATGGTCAAAATATAAACTCTTTTTAAAAAGTACCTAAAAATAGCTTTAAACCACAAAATGGATCCAGCTCTTTGGAAGCCATTACATTAATAGGTAGGAAACTCTGAGTGTGCTGGTGTCTCTTGAGGCTTCCACAAACAAATCTGATGACTTATTTGTGCCTCTGAGGAGCACACACAGCATAATGCTCACCAATTTATAATGGTCTGGAGTTTTAAGCAACATGATGAAGAGCCTGATAAAAATGCTAAAGAGAAAAAAAAAGGTAATGAAAATAGGGAGGCAATTGCCTCCATTTCATGACCCATCTGTGATGCTTTTTAGAGATGTTTTGGTGAGAAGATCTGATGAAATTTGTGTTTCTGTGTATGATGGTATTTGAGCTTATGTACGTTAGGATTTAAAGTGATTCATGGATCTTTCCTCCCTTCCTGCTGAATTATTTCAAGTGTGCCATGATGAAACATTATGAAATGTTGTTGCTGGGAGCAGGAAGCCTTTTTTCTTCCCTTTATTTTTAATTAGGCAAGGTTTATTTCGTGACTGAAAGTGTTTAATCTTGTTAAATAAACCTGAGAAACTCTAATAATGCTCTCTACATTTTATGATAAAATACAGCTTCTAATCCAAGACATGTTAATTACCCTTAAACTTAACAAGGGCATGCATATTTTATTAAATTGTTTTAAATTCAACAGGAAAACTATTTAGAAGCAGCGCCCAGTGCCTCTTGCTTTTGCATTACAGATCTATTGTGAGAATGATGATGTTTGACTTTTAAACTAAAGCCCAGGCTGTCCCCCATGATTTTGGGTAGCTGTGATTATACATATTTAGCAAAGCAGTGGAATTCCAGAGAATAACTGGGTCTATTCCTTTGGGGAGGGCTGGCCTGTGGCTTGACTTCATACTTGTTGAAACATTCCCGATGACTAAAACTGATTGTTTCTTGACTTTAAGCCCACTGATTTTACTTTTTATTTTTTTTAATAAGGTTGTCTTATATTTTAATTTTAAAATAAGTTTATTGTCTTTTGTTGCATAAATAGTGGTCATAGGGGAGTTATAAATTGAATGTTTCCTTTAAAACTACTGCTCCTCATCAGGGAAAAGCTGTTTTTGTTAAGGTATTTATCTCCAACAAGCCCTGCAAGTTATTAGCTGGATTTCATACCCCAGGGGCACCGTGCAGTGATGGCCTGGGTCAGAACAGTTGTGATTCAGGGTTTTATTAGCGTGAGTAATCTGTGAACTCCACATGACCTAATGCACACACGAGCTCTGGACAGCCCTGAACCCGGTGCAGAGTGCCGGGATGGAATTCCAGGTGCACTGCAGAGCCAGACACACCAAAGGGAAATCCTTGCGCTTCTTTTTAGAAGCTGGAGGTGGTGAAGAGCTGTGGTTGCACCCAGATATTAGTAAGAGTGGTGTGTGGCATTGACTTTAGCATTCTGGGAAGTTATTCCTTGGAAAAGCCAAGCGATAGAGGTGGTGTTAGAGGAACTGGTGCTGCTGCCCGTGTGGTTCTGGTGACAGTGTCCAGCTCTCCTGGCAGGCTGTGTCCTGATTCCTGAGTCTGCTCCTCCTGCTGTGTGCCCTCAGGAACACTACCCTGATAGCTGCAGAGCCTCAAATGCTCAGGAATATTTGTCCTTCCTGCTGAAGGTCACTGGGTACCTTCTGTTCCGGTTCCATACCAAGTGAATCATTTTGCTTCACAGAAATCTGAGGGGAGGATGTGAGAGGACTTGCTGCTTCTAGACCAGAGTGAAATCTTTCCTGAGTGTCTTGGAATTGGTGATTGATTTGAGCAAACAAAGGCTGTAGTAGAGGTGCTTTTGGTATGCCCTGTCAGTAGCTTGAATTTCTGTGCCAGGTACGTGAATATGACTGGTTTAAGCATTAAAATAAGTGAAGTGCCTGGAAAAAACCACATATGTTGTGCTCACTTGCATCAAGTTAGCTGGGAAAGTAATTCCTAACAGTCAGAGAAGTGACACTGAACAGCTTAAAATGTGGAGGTTCAAGAGTGTTCTGCAAAAAGCTTCTCTAAAGTAACAGGCTGTTCATCCAAGGTCATGATCTTCATGTGAGGGACTCAGCCCAGGATGAAGTGTTTGTGTTTGGCCTGGCCAGACAGCCACATGTACCAATTAAACGGAAGGGGGAAAGCTCCAGCTTCTTAAAAACAACACAAAACCCACCCAAATCAAACCAACAAACCCATGTCAGTTTGTGGGTGAGGACTGCAGGGGAACCTGAGCACCTTCGTTACTCAAGCTTGAAAGGTTTCTTAGGCAGGACAGTTATCAGCTGAATTTATCTCAGAATTTCCTTCTTTATGTTGTTTTCCAGATTTTGGAGAGACTAAAGTGATGAAAGGGGGCTCTGTGCTTGCCATTCTTGAGAAAATAATTCTGGTGTGAATTTATTCGCCTCAAAATAGTCATCTAAAAATGGGTGCATGAGCCATGTCATGTTGCTCCTCCTCCGAGTGGAATCTGCTGCTGGTCCACCCTGTTTCCTGTAGTTTGTTTTTCTGCACGAAGTGGAAAACTTTGTCCTTGTTTTGGGAAGTACCCTGGTGTAGTTAGGATCTAAAATTAATTTTGTGCATTTCTGGGCACATTAGAAACAGCCCTATGGTGCTGTGAGATGCAATTCAAACTGTGTTTTTACAACCCACACACTTTGAGTTCTCAAGTTTATCTTATAGACATAATTTTAGATCCATGGATTATTTGGGAATGTGGGTAGTTTAGCTCCTCTTAAAGGTGCTTCCAGTTACGTTTTGTTCTTCCTTTTATATTAGGGTCAGGGTGTTTTCTATTGTTATTAATACCTGGAAGTATTAGCACCTGGAAGTCATAACTGGTAGGAGAGAATCTTTGTGCAGACCCCTGGAGCAAAAGCAGTTCATTCATGGTTTTTAAATGGGAAGGTTGCTTAGCATTGAGGAGACTCTGCTGTCTGAACAAAATGCTCATCTCCCAAACCCTCAAACTCTTGAGTCACTTGTCAGTCCCCTAAGTCACTGCCAGTGTGATTAATGATGTTTCCTTTCGAGGTCTTCAGGACATGCAGAGTCTCAAACGCTGCTTTGCAAGGATGAAAAGCAGAAGTCATGCTTCTAATAGAAATTGTTTCTTGCTCTGTTAATTCAGCACTTTGGTAATGAAAAGAACCTGCTCAAATTGACCATACCTTGAACTTGAGTTTTTTCTGCTAATGGCACTCGACTCTTTTAGTGCTGTGCCTTGATTTAAACCATTTTTGTTTGTCTCCACATACCGAGAAGAGAGTTGTGATGTTAAGGATTTGTGGCCTTGCCAGCCTAAATGGAAGTGGTGTGATGTGCATCTGTGGTGTTTTACACTGTCCAGTACCCAAATGATGTATCTGTGCCGTGGTAGTGTCACTGCAGAGGGTTCTCAGTGTTTGTGGCACTGTGGGATCCTATGGATCGCTCTCTGATCATGTTCAATCAACAGGACTCGGCTTGCTGCCCATACTCTTTCCATCCTAAGTTTTTTGATATTCATTACTGGAAAATAATAGTCCTGCTGACCAGATTTACTGAGAAGATTTACTTGCATCACTACTCATGTCTGCCCTAATTGGAAAATGACATTAGTACTTAGGGCTTAACTCTAAGTATTGACATTTAGCTTCCCATTTTAAATACCTTGAATACTGGAGCTGCACAGGCTTTATTAATGGCAGAGAGGTTCATTTGACTGGAGATGGATAAATTGTTTTCTCCGTCAGTTTGTTTTTATTGTTTTAAAGCCAGATGGATTTTTCTGTTGGCTGAAGGATGCCAGACCTGAAATACTGCATTCTTTGCCCTGTCTGCAGGGCTGTAGTAAATATAGCACCTGTGGGTGAGGCCAATCAGCTGAAATTGAATAATCATTTCATTCATCTGGCTTTTGCTTATACTTTTTTTTTTTTTAGCAAAAGATTGCAGAACCTTTTTTTGGTGCTCTTCAAATACCCTGTTAACAGCTCAGTAGTATTGGCCTGTGGTGAGATAAAGTAACAAAAATAACATTTTTGGTAATGTTAGCTATTAGCAGGAAGATTTCTGCTCATTTATTTTTCTCCCTGATAAAGGAGAGGATGATATACTGTGTCATTAAATCAGGTGCCTATTAATTCAGATTTTGGCAGCATAACTGTTGGAGTGTGCTTAACTTGGAAGCATTTCTACTGTGCATGTAGCTACATTTTCCATGAGTTCAGGCTGATTCCCAGCTCTCCCTGTGTCCCACTCCCCTGGGGGACAGCGGTGCCTCTTTGGGGGTGCTCCTACAGCCGTGGGAGTGGGCGGCTGCAGCGGGTGACATCCCTCACTGTGACCTGATTTCAGCTGATGGGTCTCACTGCCTGGCACTCCGCTCCCATTTTTTCATTGCTCATACTCTCCATGGTGGAATTCAGCAGCGTTTGACTTACTAATGCACTAATGCCCAGGACTTTCCCTGGAATCCCGTGCGTCATCAGGTAGAACACAGAGAACCAAGTAATGGACGCAGCTTTGTCAGCTTCCCGTGGAATCATGGAATGGTTTGGGTTGGAAGGGACCTTAAAGCCCATCCAGTTCCACTCCCCTGGCATGGGAAGGGACACCTTCCACTATCCCAGGCTGTGCCAAGCCTCATCCAACCTGGCCTTGGGCACTGCCAGGGATGGGGATTTTTTCTGAGCTTTGTCCTTTTTATAGATGATCTAAAAAGCACGGGCTGAGAGGGAACTTCCTGTGCCCTAGCAAGCTTAAGAGTCTTCATAAAAGCCAAAGAACTTGGCATTTAACCTCTTTTCCTGGTTTTATGTCCTACAGTGATGTATAGTGCAAGGGCTGTGGAGCACAGGAAGTGCTTATCCTCACCTAAAATCACACCATTAGCATTCTCAGCCACTTCTTGTGCTTTCCAGCGGGGCCCTGGAGTCACTGGCCTTTACTGGATGTGATGTTTTTGTGTGTTAGAATGAGGTGTAAAACTTAAAAATCATTTTTCTAAATACTGTTACTTGTTTTTCTTTGCAGAGTAGGGGAGTCTGGAGGGCCAGGAGCACGGGACAATGCTGCTGGAAGGAATGTGAGCCACGGAGCATGGTTGGTGCCACGGTTATCCAGGTGGGCTCCTCTCACTGCACCTCTCCTGGCTGCTCCATCACTGACCCTGAGCCAGGGAGGCTGTCTCAGCACCAGGCCAAAATTCTGCTGTCATCCACATGGCACTTGGAAGTCCAAAACCTTCAAAAACCTTTTTATGTGTGTTTTAGTTTTAAATTTATCTGATTGTTGGGTTTCAGCTGGTCTCTCATTAAATGTTGCCCTGGTTTATATCACGGCATAGACTGAAGGCCCTAGTGTGTGTTTGCAGGAGTCTCTTGTGCACAGACAAGATGTGGCCTCAGTAAAGGAGGTGCTGAACCACAGGTGTGAAAGTAGCTCTGAGACGTGCTCCAGACTGATGGAAACTGCTCCAGGTGACTCAGCTGCAGCTCATCTGCTGCATTTCACAAGCAAAACCAGATGGGTAAAGGCCCCCATCATTGCTTTGCACACCAGTATTTAATGAGTCAGTGCAGATTTTTCCAAGTGTTTTGTTAAGTAATGGAACACTTTCTGATATTTGGATGTTTCTTCCTTTTTTTTTTCCTTGTATTCCCACATAAATAAAATTTTGGGGATGAATACTGAAAATCTTTATTTAGATGCAGCTCAGTTCTGTGCTAAGGGAGGATGTTAAGGAGGCAAAGATCTGCCTTAAATGATGGAGTTTAGGATTCTTCAAAAGCAATTCCATGTCCTGGGAGTGATCACAGTCCAGCAGCACTGGCTGTCTTGAAGCTCTGAGTAAGTAAATAGAGAAATAACAATTACAGTGGCTGCAAAGTGTTGCTGTGGAATAGCAGCTGACTTTTCTACGAGCACCAGCTGGCAGTTGGGAGTAGAGAAACAAAGCAAACAGCCCAGAAAAGTAGGAGGAACAACAGAGAGAGTCTAAAAACTGACACATCGGGAGCCCAGCGTGAAGAATAACAAACTCCTGTCACAGGATGTTTTGCATAGCAACAGGACTCTTGAATTCAAGTGGACTTCAGTGTCACTGCAGCACTTGCTTCCTGTGCGAGATAAGGAGCTGTTGTACCCTGAATGCATTTTAATCTCTCTATCTTAATAGGACTAATAATTAAAAAGAATTAGCTGAAGGGAAGCGATAGTGAAGCCTATTGCTGCTGGAAGTGTTTCCTCTCATTTTGCTGTCAGGGAAGTGTGAACAGAAACACATGGAAGGGAAGCAGATTAAAGATGAGCTTTCCCACCAGGTGCTGAGAGCTGTCTGCAAACGGCTTTGTCGATGAAGGAAGAAATTGGTTGGGACTTGAGAGCACAAACCAGTTCCTAACACGCTTCACCATGCGCAAAGGGGTGCCAAAGGACCCAGAAATAGCTGACCTGTTCTACAAAGATGATCCTGAGGAAATATTCGTGGGTTTGCATGAAATCGGACATGGAAGTTTTGGAGCAGTTTACTTTGTAAGTATAGTGCTTTCCTTTTTTGGAAAAGGGAATCATTTCAAGTGATGTTTTGGAGGTTTTTCAGCATTTGTAGAGGGAGTCATTCTTTGAATTTTTAGTGCTTTGTGTGCTTTAGTTTTGTGATAACACGTCTCAAAAATCAGTGTTTCCAAAGCACTCCTGATGTCTTTATAATGTTACAGCTGTATTTATAGTAGCAGTTTATTATAGTCTTAATAGTGCACCCAACCATCCAGGTCAAGTATATGGTGTTTTGTGCTGTTTGATGCGGAAAGTTGAATTTAAACAGCTGAAAATTAATTTGCCAAACTGGAATTTCAAGATACTTGGAGTTCATCTGTTTGGACATCGCTGCAAATTCCTTTATGGCAAAAGCAAAGAGAGTGTCCTCAGAGGAATGGGAATTCAAGCAGGAAGGATGTATGGCATTCATTGATGCAGGCAAGAGAATTTAATGTGGAAATGAGAAAAATAGTGCTTTTGCAGTTGGTATCAAACAAAGCCAAATCTGAAATACTGGGTTTGGAAATAATTATAATCCATTTGGTATTAGTGAGACTGAGATAGAATCAATATTGAAAAAATCAATTAAAGACAAAGCTGCTTGGTAACGTGGTCAGCCACTCAGGAGGATCAGATTCACTGGAATTGGGTTTCTGAATATCAGACAGTAAAGTATTTAGGTAAGGTCCCTTACACCTCTAGCTGGCAACAGGTAGCATGAGTTATTTTAAGCATTCCAGTTCACTGTTTGGAGTTGTGTAAAGTGATAGAGGTGTTGGTGGAGCTGTTGTTACGAGAGGAACCTTAAACTTTATAAGTATTTCATATGTATTTTGAGGGATAGGCAATATCATTTCGGAAGGTATCATCTCAAATATGGCCAAAAGTGCTCCAGCAGGTGGCTGTTGCCCAAGTGTGCTCATACAGTGAGTTGTCTCAGCCAGGAGTGTCCCAAGGACTTGGTGCAGCCACAGCTTCCCCCGCAGCTCTGGGGATGTGGCCGTGCGTCCTTCAGTGACAAATCACAGCTGGAAGGAGAGATACCGTGGTCAGGTGGAGCTGTTTGGAATTAACGTGACAGAAATAAAGCATTAATACATCTGAGTACAACGCTCTTGATCTTCTCTGTGCTGAATCAGGGTGGCAGCTGGTGGGGAAGGGCTTTGCCTTATCCCAAAGTTCCTTGCTTTCAGCTCGCTCTATCTCATTTGAGGAGCGTGTGCTGTGAGGGGCCTGTGTCACCTCCCTTCAGTAATTCCTGTGCTCCATTGGTTCACCCAACACAGTTTTTCTTTGAAGTCCCCACATGCCTCAAGAAAATGTCATTAGTTAATACGTTGCTTGAAAGGAGGATTTACCACATTTAGTTCCTATTACAGTTTTAAGCTTTTAACTGTCACTGATTTTTTTGTCCCAAAAATGGTTGGATGTACAGACATTTCAGCAACTGTTTTAAGACCAAAAGCTTGACGGTTTTTGCCCTTAACATGCAGAAATGAGGGCAGTGCCAGTCCAGGCAAGGAGAGATCTTTCCAAAACTGAGTTTTTAGCCTCCAGTTACCATCCCTGCATCATCCACACTGCAGAAAAGTAGAGTTTTGATGGCTGCATAACAGTCATTGCAAAACTAAGGTCTGGTGCAGTGAAAGGAAAGTTTTTTAATGGAGATAAATTCCAGGTTGAATCATCTTCTTGAAGCTGGGACTTGAAATAGCTATTTAAGAATATCAGTGTTGTGTGGAGTTTTTGGATGAAATCATGGAGATTTTGATGCACCTCTGTATTTGTTTCTTTGGAAAACATTTTGCCAATGGTTCTTTTTAAAGCGTTTCTATGAAATTCCAATAAAACTGTATTTTGCATCTTCTCGGTAGGTGCAATATTGGGCCTTTTACATATCAATAGAGAAGCAGCACAAACTCTGAGGCAGGAACAGTGGATATGGACAAATAAAATCAGGGAAACATGTCCTAATAATTGTGTGGTAAATCTTATCCTGAGGAAGATGTCTGAGGTGTAGGAGCTTGCAAGGATACAGGAGAAAAAAGCCTGCTTTTGCCACGGGCACAGCTCACTCCGTGGGGAGGGGGGAAAAATGAAGCTTTTTTCAATCTGTTTCTTGCCTTTTTCAATGTTTCTCTTTCCCTACTCCAGGCTACAAATTCCCACACTAATGAGGTGGTGGCAGTCAAGAAGATGTCCTATAGTGGAAAGCAAACGAACGAGGTAAGGGGAATAAAGGCAATTGAGCATTCAGGAGCTGTGGCAGCTCCAGTGTCAATCTGAGCAGTGGAATGAGCTGCAGCTTTGGTTTGACCCCAACAGAACAGCTTTTAATGCAGGAGCTGCTGCTCCCTTCCATGGGGATGGGGGAGGTTTGGGGAGGGAAAATGAGTTTATGCAAATTTTGACAAATAGTTCAGTTTAAGGAAGTGGATGGGGATTCAGAATGCCTGGATGGGGCTTGTTTCAGAAATAATTTCATTAAGAAGTGTGTTAAGAGCACAGTGGCCACTGGAGCACATCTCTTTGAAATGTAAGAAACACTCCTGAGGATCTATGGAATTGCATAGACCTGCTAATCTCAGTCTCATTTCAGTTGTTGATAATTGTTCCTCTTATTTTTGTGTTGAACTTGGACCCACTGTTCCTTTGGACTGGTGTGTGGATGTGCAGGGTGTGTTTGTTTGTTAAGAGCAAACAGGGATGGTTTGAACTCATTTTTGCTTGCTTGCTTGCTGGTCTCCCAAATGTGCATGGCTTTGTGCTGTGTTACAGAAGGTGAGCAGCTCGCTGCTACTCTCTGCAGCCCTTAAGGTGTCTCTCGGGCAGTTGGCTTCTTGCTAGGTTTGAGGCCACTGAACAGTTCAATTTGCAAAGCAGCAGCATTTAAGTAAAATGTACTGCAGTTAAAATGAGAAAAAAACCTGTTTTTGCAATCCTCAGGCTGTTAAATATGTCTTGGGGGTATCTCAGTGCAATAGGGACCCACACAACTGGTTTACAGCGGTGCTTTTGCAACTCCGACTTCCCACCTTCACATTGTACAGTAGTTTTATGGTCACTTTTCAGGCTGTCCTACAGCGTGTGGTGCATGAAAGGATGTAGAGGATTAAGAAGAGAAATGTATTTATACTTTGTGCTTTGTTTGTGTTTTTTTTTCCTCATTAGAAATGGCAGGATATCATCAAAGAAGTCAAGTTTCTCCAACAGCTGAAGCACCCCAACACCATCGAGTACAAGGGCTGTTACCTGAAGGAGCACACGGCCTGGGTGAGTGAGGGGTGTTTAGAGCTAATGCACAGTGCAGCACTCAAGTCCTCAGCACAGGCAGGGAAATAGCTTTGGGGTTGTGGGGAACAGCACTAAAATAAAGTCAAATTTTCCATCTTCTGATGGAAAGCTAGCAAAACCCACTACTTACGTTTTTCTTTCTTAATCAGGGTGTTAAAGCCACCACGTGACTTAAATCTTGAATGTAAATACATTTTTTACTTTCAAAATGCTTCAAGAGATACTGGAAGGTGTGCTGTTCTCTTTTTTTGCAGCTGGTTATGGAGTACTGTTTAGGATCAGCTTCTGATTTGCTGGAAGGTAAGTTAAATATATCTTGGGCTCTCTTTTAGCTAGGACCCCCCACCTGAGTATGATGGGAGGCTGTTTCCTCATGGACTGGGGTTTTGCAGATGGCAGAGGTGGTCTGTCTGTCCTGCCTCATTCTCTAGGTAGAATTTGAGGCTTTCCCAGTGCTGCAGGTAGTTGGCCTGCACATTTTAATTTTGTCAAATGAAGATATAAAAGTGTACAGGTGTGTTCCTGTAATCTGTGCCTTTTTAGGCTGTTTGGTTTCTGAATATCCGTGATAAAATCGTGCAGAGATCACCTTTGTCTTTGTCTTGCAGCGTGCAGGAATAATTACAGATGGTTTGTAGAACAAGAGGATGCTGACCTCAGAACTAGAACAGCACCTGCAAAGAAATAGGGGAATCTAAGCCAAGATAGGGAATCAAAGCCAAAGTTTTTGTGAACTAGTGTTCCTTGGGGGCCAAGATCACAGGATCACAGAATGCTTTGGGTTGGGAGGGACCTTAAAACCCTTACAGGGCTTCTCTTCCCTAATTTCTCTTCGTAGCAGATGGGTGGGATTCCTTTTCTTTAAAAAATACTTTTTCAGGAAAATATCCCAGTTATTTTTTTCTGTTTCGTTTTATTTGCTCGATTTTTTTTGTTTGTTTCCCGTAGTTCACAAGAAACCACTCCAGGAAGTGGAGATTGCTGCCATCACCCACGGTGCCTTGCAGGGGCTGGCCTACCTGCACTCCCACTGTAGGATCCACAGGTGAGGCTGGAGCCCGCTGCTGCCCTTCCATCTGCTGCTCCCCGCAGTCTCAAAGCTGCTTCACTGGCCTTAAACAGCCTTGGTAAAAGCTGTTCTACCAAAATTTTCTCTGCCTTGTTGGCAATCGTTCTGTGCAGACCCTGGGAACAAAGGCTACACAGGATTGTTGCACTAAACACTAATAGAAGAATATCACCCTACATTTGCCAAATAAATTGCAGAGTTCACTGAGCTAGACTATTTCTAAGACTAGATATTTTTTCTTATTTACATGTGAATAAGTAAAACTTTATGTTTCAAAAATCAGGTGATGGAAGTGTAAGTCAAGGATAAAACTACCCAGGGAGAAATCAAAGCACTTCTTTCCATGAAAGGTGGCAGAACTCTGGAACAGCAGCCCAGGGAGAGCATGGGTTCTCTCTCTGTGGACACATTCCAAACCCACACATTCCTGTGTCACCTGCTCCAGGGGGGTTGGACTGGGGGTGACCTCCGGAGGTCCCTTCCAACCCCAAATGTCCTGTGCTTCTGTGATCTGCGTTTCATCCCACGGGTATTCCACCTTTTAACCCCTGAGGTGGGCAGGCAAATCTGCTCACCCAGAAATGAGGACCAGGCACACATTCCTGGTTTTGTGGCTGCTGAGGCAGAAAAGGAGAGGGGAGAGAGGGAGCCCTGGCTGGGCGGGGGGCAGTGCTGCGCTGCCGTGCACAACCCCAGCGAGGAGCTCCTGTGCCAGTGGGAACGGCGAGGCTGAGGGAGAAGGGCTCGAATTTTGGGATTGGGGACGGAGCTTTGGGATTGGGGACGGAGTTTTGGGATTGGGGACCGAGTTGTGGGAGCGGGTCCCCACGCGGGACCTGGCGCGGGGGGGCCACCTGGTGGCGAGGGAGCGGCACTGCAGGCCCCGCGCCCGCTGGTCCCGCGTCGCGCTGTGGGTGGAAAAGGAGGGAATTTCTGTCGTTATTATTGTTTAATTGCAGGTACAAGGCTGGCAGGGAGGTTGTCGATACCTGATGTGGCTGTTGAGCCGTTGTATAGAACAGCGGTTCACAGAATGGTTTGGGTGGGAAGGGACCTTAAAGCCCATCCAGTGCCACCCCTGCCATGGCAGGGACACCTCCCACTGTCCCAGGCTGCTCCAGCCCCATCCAGCCTGGCCTTGGGCACTGCCAGGGATCCAGGGGCAGCCACGGCTTCTCTGGGCACCCTGTGCCAGGGCCTGCCCACCCTCCCAGGGAACAGTTCCTTCCCAATATCCCATCTAACCCTGCACTTCATCCCTTGTAAATAGTCCGTCTTCATCTTTCTTGTAGGCTCCCTTCAGGTACTGGAAGGCCACAGTTAGGTCACCCTGAAGCCTTCTTTTTTCCAGGCTAAACAATTCCAGTTCTCTCAGCCTTTCCTGGTAGGAGAGATGCTCCATCCCTTTGGGTGTTGTACAGGAAAGGTGGCAGTGGAGATGACAGTGAGGGGAACAGCGTGTGCTGTCTCTCTTGTACTTTTGGGGTGTTCTTGCACACACAAGGCTTTAGCACTTGTCCTGCAGCAGAATTGTTGGGATATACAAGTAGCACGTGTGCATGAAATATTCCACAATATTCCTTTTGAAGCAGTGCTGTCCTGGGAGTGGGGGAATAGAGATTACTCTGGGCTTGCTGCTGAAACACTGTCAGTGAATTCCTCTCTCTGTCTCTCTGTCCCAGCGTCTGCCATGTGGGTGACAGGATATCCTGTGCTTGCCCTTTGCAGACAAAGGCATCTCACCAGAGTTTGTATCATGCTAAATCACTGAGTTTTTCTCTTTTTTTCTCTGTTAAAGGGATATTAAAGCTGGAAATATTCTTCTAACAGAACCAGGTCAAGTGAAACTTGCTGATTTTGGGTCTGCATCTATAGTGTCCCCTGCCAACTCTTTTGTGGGAACGCCTTACTGGTGAGTGAAGCCTGCAGTGCTTTAGTCCTGTATAAAACTGCTCTCTTCCCTTTCCAGTGCTTCACAATACAAAAATAATACCTGGATAAAATCTTCATTGGCCAAGCAGTTTTCCTGACATCCCTGTGTCCAGATCTTCAGGAAGTGTCCTTCCTCAGGGTCCATAAGGAGAGGTTTAGGCTGTGCAGTGCTTGGAAATGACTCCACTCCCGCAATGCCAGTGGCTTAAAAATAACTCACACTTGCCATAGGTGATGGGACTGGGACATTCCGGGAGAGAGGGGATCCTGTTAGTCTGGCTGGAAGTCACACGGCTACTTAAATTCTGTTTTGAAGGAGTTGCTGAGGGGTCACCCGAGTTCCTTGGCATTCCCAGCACCGAGGACCAGCACAGCTCCATGCTCCACTGATTTTGTGGCGGAGGCCCCAGGCAGTGCTGGGAGGTCACCATGGCCCAGCCTTGGAATGAGGCTGTTTGGCAGGAAGCCTTTTTTTGGAAGAACACAATTTAAGAGGCTGAATTGTTGCAGGCTGGGCCTGCTGCTTCTCTGTCCCCACTTCATCCCTTTATCCTGGACCACCGTATTTCCCTGTTCCCTTCATAGCTGCACCCACAGGCTGCATAAGTCTGCTGGAAATGCTCCTGGTGTGCCAAGGGGGAGCCTGGGGGAGGGTGCAAGGGGTGCCTTTAGGGCTCTCCAGCCCTTGCTGTCAGCCTGCAGCCACAATGCCTTTGCAAATGGTGGGGGGGGTCTCCCATGTGCCAGCATATTCTGCTAACAGGAAGATGATTGAGTTGACCCTTTCTCCCCCTCCTTTCCCCTTTTTTTCTCCCCACCCTTTCCTCTTTTGCTTTTCCCCTTCCCTCTGACAAGTTGCTAGTGTGGTCAGTCCTCGTTCCGTTCCAGCACGCTTTTCCTCAGCTCCCTGCTGTCTCTCTGTCCTGCTCTGTGGCTTTGCTAAAGGGGATGAAACCGCCTCAGTTTGTGTGCCTGGAGTCACCCTGCGTGTCCCCTAACGCAGCCTTTGCTCTGTGGTTGGCAGGATGGCACCAGAGGTGATCCTTGCTATGGATGAGGGACAGTACGACGGGAAGGTGGATGTCTGGTCTCTCGGGATCACGTGCATCGAGTTAGGTGAGTGAACCCACAGCAGCTGAGGTGGATAATTAACTCTGCAGTGTATTAGGAACTCCTGCAAAAAAAGGAAGATCCTTATTCCTCAGAAGTTTTCCCCTTTAAAAACGCCTGACTTGGAAAACTCTGACAGTTGAGTTAAATCTTTTACTTGCTGGCAAATCAAGAGCAAGCCAGCGATGCACTGTGCTTTCATGTTAGTCTGGTGTGCTCAGTTGTTCCCTGGAGAACCAGAGCATTTTGCTCTTGAATGAGAGGAAACCATGGTTTATCATCTGTGTTTTCCAAGCTGGACTCTGGGAAAATTGTCCCAGCTGTTGTGTCAAGGGAACTGGTGTCCTAAGGATTGTGTGTCAGAAGGGACCTACATTTAATTTTCAATTCTTCTTACTTCCCTGCTTTCTGAAACAAAAATCTTCAGTCTCAACTGAAAAGTTTGTGCCATGAATCATCGTGGACAGGTTCTTTACATGAGGAGAAGAAAAGGGTTTGCAGTGCAAAGGGCAAACGATACACATCCACAGAGGCTGGAGCAGAGGTGAATGTGATGGCAGGTACACAGAGCAGACTCTTAAGTGTGTGTTTCAAGTTTGAGTATTGACACTGCATGTGCTGAGTAGATTATTTTCAAAAATTAGTCTTGATATGGATTCTATTTAACAGCAGTACATCAATAACTTATTTTGAGGGTGAGTTCACTGGAAATGTCATTGGTGAATGTTTAATCAGCAGAAATGTGTGAGATAACAAAGAGGGGGATGTGCACGAGAAGAAATGTTGTCTCCAGAACTGAGATGGTGTAGATAACTAGTAACTAACATGGCTGTATTTCATGTGCCAGCATGCTGATACGGTCTGTATTTTGATACAAAGAATGCCAAAATTGGAAGCTTTGGACTTCTGTTGTTGTGCATGGCCAGTGATTTTTGTTTGTATGGAGTTCAGGTGTGTCCCAACCTCTAAGGAGTAAATCACAGCAGTAGGGGAGAGTCTGTGCAACCCTATGGAGACACAGCCTTGGTACCAGAATTTCTATGGAGCTTTTTACTCAGGAGCCTCCAAGCCATTTTACAGAGATGATGGATTTGCTTTCTTTAAAAATACCCTTTTGAGAAGCATTAAACTTTTTCAAACTTTGAACTTTGCCTTTGCATGGTTCCCTGTCTGAACATGAGGTCAGGCAGCAGTGGGAGGAACTCTCTTATTGAGCAGCACTTGGCTTTCTTTGAATGCTGATGTCTTAATTCCCTGTGTAGCTGGAGTAAGTAGTGGCTAAGGAAAAGCAGGTGTGGTGCTTGGCCTGTGTGCTGCATGGCAAGGACGGGGCACTGCCCTGGGCTCAAGGAACTGAAACATCCTGGCACCACTGGCCTTGGTGAGAACCGGCCTCCCCCAGTTTCTCTGTGAGTTCTGCCCTCCTGAGAGGTCAGGGGCTGCTGGGCAGGTGCCCTCTTGGTGCAAGGACTGTGGAGGATTTCAGTGAGAGGGAGTTCATGGCACATCTGGCAAGTGAATTTGGTAACCTGTCCCACTTGCAGTGACAAATGAGGCAGGGCAGCCACTCTTCTCCTGTAATCCAGATGTTCCAGCAGTGCATCAAAGATCTGCAGTGACTGATACAGCATGTCCTGGCCCTGAACTGTGCCTAAGCTCAGTTTTATTCAGTTTCAGCTGATTCTGCCACAGCAGATCAGGTGTGAGATGTTGCAGTTAAAGTAAAATTTACTGCAAACTCTTCCTTATAATTTGTACCCTCCTCTCTTCGGATTTTGTCATCCCTCTCCAAGTGAACAGCAGCTTTCCTTGAGTGGGTGGCCTGGTCTAACTTGGAAAATGGAAATAATTGGCCTAAGTGTGATGACAACAGCACTGAGTATTGATTTAGCAGTGATACTCTGCTCATACTTCCGTACATTTCTCCTTTCTTTCCAGACAGCCTTATCACACCTTTCTCTTCTCTTTCCAGCTGAAAGGAAGCCTCCACTTTTCAACATGAATGCAATGAGTGCCTTATATCACATAGCCCAGAACGATTCCCCTAGGTTACAATCAAATGAATGGTAAGAGAACCATGAACAGCTGATTTTTGTTGTTTATTTCCCTGAAAATGCCCTGTGACACTGCACAGTTCAAGCCTGACAAGGAAACTGTTGGTTGCAGTGCAGTGATTTGTGTGTGTTCTCAGATCATGTGTAGGCTGGCTCAATTTTGACCTTCTGTCAGTCGGGCTGTTCTACAGTCTGAGTGCGTGGAGGTGTTAATTCTGGGGCTGTAGCTGCTGTAGGAATTAAAATATTCTTAGATGCATTAAACCAGCTACGGCTCAGCATCAGCAAAGTTTCCAGCTGCCAAAGGTCCCCGTTAGCAGAAGAGCTGTCAGCATTGGATATTTTTGTCAGTGGGTGACTCGAGAAGCCCTCAGCGCTCCGTGGCCAGTGAATACTCCCCGTGCTCCAGGCGTGTTCCAGAATCTGAGCTTGGGTGCAAGAACAGTTTGTTGCTCTGTGGGAGCAAAGGGCTTGCCCTGTGTCCTGTTCCCTCTACCCAGGACTGGAATGTTGCCGTGGGGTGATGCTTGGCAGAGTCTGCAGAAGGCTTGAAACAAAAGCTCCTGGAGAACTGTGAAGTTCCCCCATTTGTCTGCTGAGCATTAAAGCAGCACAATTGTTCAATTGCTGATCATTTTATCAAATGATCGTTTTATCAAGACCACTCCAGTTTCCATATTTCATCCTCTCTGTTTAGTCCATTTTTCAGGATTCCAGCAGCTTGCTGTGCTGCCTGCAGCGTGGTCCCCACGTTCTGTGCAGGATTTGCAATGCAGAGCAGAGACAGCTGTGAATAAACAGCACCAGATCAGAGTTCTTGATTGCAAGCACTTGTTTACAGTGCCCTGTTTGCTCTCAGAGGGCACAGGGAGTCACCAAGGTGCCTTTTGTGCTGCTTTTGAGCCCAGTGGCACCTGAAAGATCAGTGTCCTCCTTTCCAGCTGTAATAAAACCTCATAGAAAGCCTTAAGTGTTGCTGAGCTGAGCATTGAGAGGCTTTACCCCGAGGCAGGGTTACCTCTGGAACTTCCCAGAGATCAGTGAGTGCATTTCTGGAGTTCCCAATAATTCCACTGTCATTTTTTTTGAAGCAGTTGAAGTAAAATCACAAATTGTGACTGGTACACATAGTTCTAACCTGATTTTTGGTTTGTGCTTGGGGATGATTGTGTGTCCATGTTGTTTCAACAGCCTTTAACTGGGAAAGAACTGGTGGGATCAACTTGGAATTTGGAAAAACCCAGTTACTTTCTCTGCCTTAGAACTTAAGAACAAATTAGTCAAAGTTTTTCTTCTGCTTTGCACTAATAAGTTTGAATATATTCGAGATCCTAAGTTTCTTTTTTTCATTTAGATTTTTCTTTTATTTGCAGGTCAGACTCCTTTAGGGGATTTGTTGATTACTGCTTACAGAAAATACCTCAGGAAAGGCCATCATCAACAGATTTGTTACGGGTAATTTATCAAATCTTTTCCAAAAATTTGGGGGGAAATCTCTTTGTCTACCAAAATAATTGTAAAGATGGTGAAAATATATTTGCCTTTACAAAAGTGCGCTCTGGCTGGTTTTTTTGATTTTCTTTTTTCCTCCATTCATGCATCACACGTAGCAGTTAAAAGTAGCATTAAGGGGATAGGCCAAGGCTGACTTCCTCCCCTACTCAAACCACCAGATCCAGAGGTTGTTTAAATCCCTTTAATGGTTTCTATACTGAACCCAGTTAATTAAACTTGTTTTGGAAATAACTGGATCGTTTTGGAAAGGGTTTTTACAGGTCCATAATTGCCAAGAGCCTGTAGGAGGGGCACCTGGGAGTGATGTGTGTAGAGTTTGCCAAGGTTTTGTCAGTGAATCATAGAATCATAAATCAGTCCCAGTTTAAGTCATTTGGTTTCAGTTTACCTGGGAAATAGAGGAACTGTTTACAGCTCCAAGGGCTTTGCTTTTTGGAAATTCAGGAGCAGCTTTCCTTTAGAAGGTAGGGGGGTGTGAAATCCTGTCCAGCCCCTTCTCCATCAGGCCTTGGCTTTTCGTTTAACTATTGCCTTTCTTTAAAATTGATTATTAGCCCTGCTCTCCCTCTGGCTGCTGGTGCCAGCGACCTCTCCAGGTAAATGATGAAGGAGCTGTTTGTGCTCCCTTTGGCACCTGGTATATATTTTTTTTTCCTCTGGTATGTTTGTGCTGTGGCAAAGAATCAGTGTTTTGTTCGCTGGTTCTACTTGTAGCACCCTGACCAGCTAATGGGTTTATGTTGTGGGTTTTGGAATGATTCATTCCTGGGGATTGGCAGCTGTGTTGCTCTCTAGGAACAGGCTGAGTTCATTGAAGGATGTGATTTCAGGAGTACCTTAGGTTGGAGTCTGTACGAAGAATTAGAGCTGAGATCTGAGTCTGAAATCCTGTATATTCCATATTTTATATTTATACTTTATTTATATTTATATCTGCCCTACGCTTTTCATGTGCTCGCATTTTAATATTTGATTGCACACACAGAATGGATTTAGGTTCGGGATCATTGTTCTAAATGCTTTGCTGCTTTCTAAAAATGATCTACAATGAGATAAAAATGGGTTCCTTTTTTTTCCTCATTGTAAATAAGCTGCAGATTGTTGCTGTTCACGGAGAAATAAATGGTGGTTATCTGCGTTGAGGAGCAGAAATGATTCATTTTGTTCCTGTGTGAAATGATGTTTAGAACTTTCAACTCTGATTCAAAAATAAACCCCATCACTACAAGCCAAAAATGGGTACTGAAATGACTGGCTGTCCCCACTAGCAAAACTCAAATGCACAACAGTTTGAATTCAATTAAAAACAAGAAACAAGCTTGTGGCATGATGCTTTCCTTGTTTATTTACAAATCATTAAAAGATGATTAGCTCATCCTTTCAGCTCTTCTGTTGAAGGCCCCTGTTTTAGGGTGGGCTGGGGCTCCATGTGCTGGTTACTTCAACTCCAGGGGGTGAATTCACTCTTGAGCTGAGCCCACAGGAGAGCTGTGAGGCTGAGCAGGCAAGGTGACCCTGCTGAGAATTTCCTTGCAGGTGGGTCCAGCTTTGAGGCTCTAACAAAGCCGCTTGTGGCATTTGCAGTGTGCAGCAGAGAACAACTTTTTTTCCCCCCCAATTTCTTGATTTTCACTGCAAATTTTTCTGTTTTCACTGCAAACTTTTCTACAAGCATGCAGAGCATGTTTGTGCCCTAAAGCCATCCGCCTTGGGAACTACTAAGCAACACACCCAGCTATAGTGATCCCACATAGAATATTGGCAAGTGGACACTCAGGTTGTCTCCTTTAGCCAAGATTAAATGGGAAAGCTGGAGGCTTTTCTGTCCACTGCCAGCTGTACAGTTCAGGAGAATGTATCTGATAAATCAGAGAAGAGGCTTTAATCATGTTCTTAAACACCATTAAAGAATTTATTAAGTCTGCACTTAAAACCGGTGCAGGAATTGGCAAGAGCTTGATTTTATTTCAACTCTGGCTACAAAACCTTTAGGTATAAGTAAACTTTCTGGTCTCCCTGCTGGTTTTATGTGTGAATTGGAATAGATGGATGCAGGATAAATCTTTGCAGGTTGATTCTTCTTTGTCCTGGCTGCATTCTGTTCATTCCTGTGCCTCCAAGGTTTGAAGTGTCACCTCGTGTGTTTTGAGTGAACCCGCTCAGGAAGGGACAAATTGTCTGTGGAGCCTGGAGAGCTCGGAAAACCTGACCCCAGCTCAAGCTCAGTGTGCTTGGAGTCTTTGAGAAAGGACATTACCAGTTATTGAGTATGAACAGATACATGCCAGAATGGGAACTGTCACTTCAGGGGTCTCAAAACTCCCCATTGTCCCTGGTTTTACCCCCGTGTCTGAAATGAGGTGTTTTATTTCCTTTAACTCAGCACGATTTTGTCCGCCGGGAGCGACCACCCAGGGTGCTCATAGACCTCATCCAGAGGACCAAGGATGCAGTGAGGGAGCTGGACAACCTGCAGTACCGGAAAATGAAGAAAATCCTGTTCCAGGAGACACGGAACGGCCCCCTGAATGAGTCCCAGGAGGAGGAGGAGGTACTCGTGATTTGTTATCCCATTTACAAATAATTTTAGGGCCCAGGAGATGTTCAGGTCCTTAGGGTGGCAGAACACGCACAGCCTAGGTGAGGAATGTTGCTGGAATATCATCTGGATCCAGCAGAGAGACAGGATAGGATAATGAGTGATCGTAGCCCTTACTCAGTGTTCAAGCTGCCACTTACTGTACATGTAAAACTCTGGATTTTTTCCAGTGCTGCCCTTCTGGAAGCTTTAGGGAAGAAACTCATTCTGAGGGAGGTTCTCTGTGAGAAGTGGCTCCCAGCCTGTGTGGAGGAGGGTCTTTGACAGCCCAAGCTTTTCTTTCTCATCTGCACAGTCAAAACAACTCCATTAATGTTAATATTTTTTTAATTACCATAACTTTACTGTAAAGTAATTTGCCTCTCATGAGCTGAAAAGCAAATCACCGAATTAGGAAGACTTATTTTTTTAAATTCTTTAATGTTAAAGAAGAAAAAGGTTAAAGACCTAAAACGCAGCTTCAGTTTAAATCTTGTAATAAACAACCCACTTAATCAGTGTATGATAATTGACCCTAACTGTGGCTGAGAGAAGGAAACCAGTCATTTTTCAATTGATGAGCTTAGATGGAAATTAATGTCACTTGGTGCAGGCACAATGCATAAATAAATCCATGACTGCTTCTCAGTGAAAAACACTGACAGACAAATTGATGTCTTTATTCCTTTTGCTCCAGTGGAGGGAGGCAATAACACACAGTGAGGTGCCCAAGCTCAGACTACCTGCAGGGGCTTGGGCTTGAGGTTTGGGTGTGTCAAATGCTCCTTTAGAGCTAAACTGGAGCTCTGGTTTAAGAAATGGGCACCTGGGTCCCAGGTGGAGCTGCAGGAGGAGGGGACTGGCACTTTGTGCTCCCCCTCCCTGTGAAGATGCCCCAAAGGAGCAAGAACAGCAGCTGCTGGGATTAAAGGTGCCCTCCAACTTCCAGGCCTGGAGCTCAGCTAGGGAGTGGGGGATTGTCAGACTCGTGCACTGAAACCTTCCAGTTCCTGTCCCCACACGTGACAAGCTGTCAGGAGAGTGACAGGGCAGCAAGGTGCCAGGGAATGGGTTTCCCACTTGGCTGTTAAGCACTTCCAAGCTCAACAGGAAACACATGGCAGTGTTTGACTCCAAGGTGTGTCTTCTGTTCCCACTCCTGAAAAAAGCAGGGAGAAGAGCTGTTGTCCCTGCAGGGCCTGGCAGGGATGCAGCTGGTGACACTCTGCATGTGCACAGCATGCTCTGCACTGACCCCTGAGCCCCTGTCCCACCACAGGAGGTTCCATTGCTCGTGTGTGTCACTAACTGGGCGGGGGAAGGAGACCCAGCACGTGCTGCAGTTCCTGCTTCACCGGGGACAGAACCTGCTCCACTGGAAATGCCACCAGGCACTTCCTCCTTCTACCTTGGGCTTTCTGAGGTGGAAGATGAGCCTTACAAATCTTTAACGTGCGAAATACTACTAATGCTTTCCTCAGAGCCCTTCCAAGAAGGTTAAAGTTGAAGTCAGGGAGCCAGTGCTAAGGTTGCAAATGCAATCTCATCTCTGTCCTTCCTGCATAAATACTCATTAATTACACAGCCTCAGATCCTTCATTATGTGATTTCTTCTGCAGCTTTATGTAAGCATCCTGAAAGTATTTTCATTCCCCTATGCCTGTGTTCTCTGTAAAATAGTATTATTCTGGATTTTAAGTGCTCTCACACAGGCTCTGAATGATCTGCTGATTGCTTAAAAAATAATCACACAATCAAAGGCAAATCTGTCAAGTCTCAATTTTATCTTTCTGTCGGTCTCCAACAAGATGAGTTCCCTGTTAATTGATTTGTAATGGAATTCTTCCCAAGCTCCCTTCAGAGGCCAGGGCAAACTGGATGCAGCAGCAGGCTGCTCATTTCGGTGAGTCAAGGCTGCTTCACACCAGGAGCTGAAGGATGTTCAGAGTTCTGTCCTCACTGTGAGCTCCTTGCGAGCCTCTTTGGTGCCACTAGTTAATTACAGAGGACTCCATAAATTCTCTAAATGAGTCCAGACTAAGTGCATACTCTGTACTCCTATGGGTATGGAAGAAGAAAAAAAGGCTGCAAACTTCTGATATTTGTCTGTAGAATCAAAAATACCTCTTGTACGAGGAATATTTATTTATGTATATCCAAGTTTTAACCCCTATAATAATGCAGGCTCATCTGAGTCAGCTGCTAAGATTCTTCACTCACCTTTATCTTGGCTGAAAACACAAGGTTCAAGGGGTTTTTAGCTTGATAAAACAGAATTGCTGACTGCTCGGGACATGGAGGTTAACACCTCTACACCATGTAGAATATATCAAATAATAAACAAATGGGTTCATTGTCTTACATATTTTCTGATATAGGAAATGTGTTATAGCAGATCCTGACTCGAAGCATTGTTTTAATTCAAACTTGGATCATTTCTCTTAATTATGAGGCTCCTTCTACGAGCCATCCAGTATTCCTGGATGTCTCCTATCAAGCCAAGAGCCATGCCCAGGCTTAAGGATATATGGGGAAAAAAACTGACTTGAAACATGATGTAATCGGATTGCAGGGGAAAAGGCAGAAGCTGCCTGCCTAATATGGAGCATTCCAGAACCCAGACAGCCCTTTGAGATGTGCAGTTGGCAAAATAATGCCCAAAGACCCTTGAAGTCTGCAGAGTCACCTTTAAAACAAACTCTGGGCGTTGCAGGCACGTTCTGGGCAGGTGACCTCCTGTGGGATCTGTAACTGGTGCCCCTTGTTTTATAGGACAGTGAGCATGGATCAAACCTGAGTAGGAAGATGGACAGTCTGGGCAGCAACCATTCCATCCCCAGCATGTCTGTGAGCACAGGCAGCCAGAGCAGCAGTGTGAGCAGCATGCAGGAGGTCCTGGATGAGAGCAGCCCTGAGCTGGTCATGATGCATAGTGACGAGAGCACCATTAATTCCACCTCCTCCGTTGTTCACAAGAAGGTACGTGTGCCCTGGTGCTCTGTGCTGAGAGCAGGAGCTGCTGCTGGGCTTGCCAGAGTCAAGTTCTGTGGGGGTTTTGTCTTTAAAAGGATCTAAATAACCTCTGCCCATGAAAAGAGGTTGCTACTGAAAGAGCTGTCAGTGCCTAGGCAGGGTCACCCAGACTCCCCGCATGCCCCTCCCTGCATGTGCACCTCTTCCTCTCTGCTTGGGCCATCCTTGTTTCCTCGGGAATGCCTGTCCTTTGTTCAGTGCTGTGCTGACAAGTGGTCCTAGCAGCCAAGCTAACCCTCTGCCAGGCACAGTGTGTGACTCAAACCTGCCTGCACTCGGATTTCGCTCGTGAGGAGTGGAAGTGTGCGGAGCTTTGGACCCTTCCCATGAGGTATGTTTGGAGTCGAGTTCCACTCAATGCTTTCCTGCTCCTTTGCTGCATGCTGTGATCTGATGCCTTTCATTTTCTCAGGGCTGGATATCAAGCTAAGGCTGTCTAGCTGTAAGCCAGGATCTCATCTCCACTGTTTGTCTGACTAAAACAGTTTTTTTGGCTTGGCCTTAGCAGTGTCACTTGCTAGTGGGCAGCAAAATGTAGGTTGGTTGTGTTGGTTTCATTTGCAAGGAACTTCAAAGTGTACGTTTGCTTTTTGCCAGAGGAGCTAAAACATTGCAGTAGCATGAAAAGTATGAATTTCTTGTTTGTAAGGTTACAGTAAAGCTTGGTTGTAACTAACTAAATATTTGTAAGCGGTTTTTCCTCCTGAAGTGCAGGGTTTGTCTCACTGAATATTAAGACCTATTGAAAAATTTTGTCTACGACAAAACATGGTCGTACATATTTAAAGATAACTGGCAGAGAAGTTGCAAAGGTTTTAGGGGTGTGCCTCTTTCCTAAAGACACTTGACAGGATCTTTAGAGAAGATTGTTTATTCAGAAAGGTGAAAACAAGGTGTTAGGTACCAAATGCCAGCCCAGGGAACTGTCCTGAATGAATAGCAGTACCACTGATGGATGTTCTGGGTGGTTATGATTGGACATCTTCCTTATTTTGTTTTCAAAATGTGTGCTAACTTTAATTTCACGTTGTTAAATGGCCATGTGTACTTGTGCATTAAAATGGAAGTTTGAGGGACTGATTTACACAGGAGTCATAGGTTATAATGACTGCTCAGAGTCATTACACTTGATAAAAACAAAACATGGCCTGCTCCCACCAGACCTAAGTAGCATTTGTGAAAGGAGTAGAGTTCCTGCTTGTTTCAAGACTAATATTATGTTTTATAATGCTTGTATGACACTTGTAAAGTAAAAATGCAGGATTTCTGATGCTGTGAATTCAGTCCTCTTAGATTTGTGTATAGCTGTTCAGTTGAGTAGGATGCACAAACAGGACACCACATGGAAGTTTTTATCTGGTTTGAAAAAAACCAGGGTGTCTTGCACGCTTGTAACTGAAGTATTGTGAAAGAAATCACCTCTAGATCACTTAACACAGGTGTTTTAGGGTAATTCTGAGTGCAGAAAGCCCAGGTCTGTGCTGATGGTCTTCACAAAACAGTTAATGATTGGCTGGGACTGCTGATCCTTGGAGTGGAGTAGATTCCTTCTCCACTGGAAAATGGTCCCTTCTGCTGTATGTAATTCATAAAGCAGATTTGGACTCTGTGTAGCAGGACATATTCCAGTCTGCAAATATATTGTTTTAATTTAGTACACTATTTTTTTATTCTTGATACTTTGGGGAATGCAGTTTTAACCGGAAAACTGCTTCGTGTGTGCATTGTGTGCGTATTAATATTGTGTGCAGTGAAGGGACTAAAATTGGAGCAGGACAGTTCAGAGGGTTTATGTCCACATGCATCCCACTTGATTTTCAAGTTTAACTTCCTTGTTCTACCAGGATTTCAGTTTGGCTTTGTGCTTTAACTGTGTTTCTGGAAACAGTGATGAAGCTGAGTTTTGGGTATCACTCTGGAGCCCCTCACAAACACAATGGAAAGAACCTGGGATTCAAGTTTAATTTAAGCTCTTGTTTTGAATTTAATCAGCCTTTAAGGAAAATAATGATGAACACAATCAGTATTTTGTGGGTGTAGGGTCACATATGAAATGGTTTTGACATGGGTGAAGCCAAAAGTGTTGTGTAAAATTGCGGTATTCCACAAATGTGTCAATTAACAACCTCCAGATTGTGTAAAGGGTCCAAGATGGCAAAATGGCCTGGAGTGTTGATGTTTTCTATGGCTCAAAGCTCTGAAGCGTCAGAGGCCTTTTGGTGTTTGGGCCGCAGCCCCAGAACGTCACACGCAAGGAAAATGTGGGCTGGAGGAGTCTGTGGTTGTGCGAGATGCAGCTCTGAGCCCTCAGTGCTTGCAGCCGCTGCCCGGTGTGCAGGGCCGGGCCGGGCCGGGCTGGGCCTGCAGGAGATGGGGAGCAGCCCCATCCCCGGAGCGGTGCTTGGCTGGGAGAAGCCTCCAGCACCTCCCTGGAGCCCTCCTGGCATCTGTCCCGTGACCAGCTACCCTAAGGCACAGGCTTGGGGAAGAGGCTGATGGAGTAAAAGCACTTATAAACAGCTCCTTTTCTTTCTTTTTTTTAACAGCTGCTAGTTGGCTGTAACTTCCAAAAATGTTTTGTGGTCACAGGGTAAGTGAAATGACCTGTTCTGATGTGGTTAATTTTCCCTGGCTGTGATAGTTCATGGCAGCCAAGGTGCTTGGGATTTGCCTGCATTTGGGGTAAATCCTCTGTGGGAAACAGGCACAGCCTTCTCCCTTCCACAGCACAGCAGGGCTCCATGGTTTTAAACTTGTGCTTAGAACAAAGGCGACTCCCACCTGTCAGAGTACACCAGTAAGGTTGGAAGAAAAATCACTGAACGGGAATAAAATATTAAAAATAATTACAAACCATAATTGAATGTGGAGCTTTTTATGTTTTTTAGTTTATAGCTGTGTCCTGAACTCCTGGGAGGAAAAAAATGGCAATAGCGTGGGCTACTCAGGCAGGAAGCCCATCCTTGGGATCAAACCCTGCTCCCTCAGGAGGACACCTGAATCAGCAGCATGTTCTTTTCAGGAAATTCAGATGTCTGGCTTGGATGGGGAAGTTTTCCTTGCTCTGTTGCAGGCTCCAGGTTGGTGACCTCCTCCATGTGCATCCCAGTATGTTCAGTATAAGAACTCTGGGTCTCTTCTGAATATGGTTAAATAACTTTATTACTCTATCCAAGGATCATCTTGCCTATGGATACACATTCTCACATCTGTCTCCTTTCAGGAGTTGTTCAGCTGCACAGGTTGAGAGCTGAAGAGTAAATGACAGCTCTGATACAAACCTGGTTGTATCTGAGAGCCCCCAAAAATGACAAAATGGGGCAGGGAGTTAAACTCCAAATAAATTGTGCTTCAAAGACACATAACCCAGATTTTAAAATCAGCTAAATATCAGTTAATTCATCTTAAAAATGAGGATAAATATTTTTGGCTCCCAGAGTAAGACAATAAAATTAGTATAGGCATCAGCTGATGCATCAGAGATGTTTTGTCACCTGCTTTGTTCTGCTGCTGGTAAATGGCAGTGTGGGCACGAGTGGCTTCCCAGAAATATTATTTTGCTGTCCCTAATGAATTTAATTATTATTTTATTTCCACAAAACTACAATAGTAAGATGTTGTAATCTTTTAATCCAAACAAAAAGCCAGTACAATATTGGTATTTTTTAACTGCAGTACTCACTTGTTGCTATTTCTTGCTTCAATCTTAAAATCATCAGTGCTTTCTGAAACTTGGGCAGTAAAATGTCAGGGAAATCTTTGATTAAGATTAGTTTGTAACAAAAAGATGAAAAGAGGATGTTTGTAGTTGATCATCACAAATTCTTGCCCAATGTCTGTAATAATAAAGTACCTTTGTAATAACTGCTGCAACCTGAGTGACTGCCCAGATCCTGTAAATTAACCTGTGCACATCTCCTGTTGCTGCTACAGTTAACTTCAGCATTTGTGGGGAATTTTGTGCATGGAGAGAGCTCTGGGGTGGCTGCTCCACAGGAATTACAGCCAAGGGAAAGCTGAGGGTGTTGTCCTCTGTGTCAGGATTTATGATTCACACTTGGGAAAGATGATTTTTATGAGATATAGAGGATATTTAGGTAATGGCATGGTTTTCTCTTGCATGTGCTGGCAGTGATGACCCCTCACGTGCCTTCTGGAATTGTGTCAAGTGAGTTGGGGACGGGAAGCTTTGTCTTGAAGGACTTTTGATACTCAAACCTCTCTGTCGATCATCGAGGCACTTAATGCAGTGTATTAAGACAAACGATGCCACACTGTTGTTTTCCTTGCTCTTTAAATTCGTAGAAAGCAGGGATTTGCTGCAGTTCCATAGAAGTCCTTACTGTGGCTTGGAAATTGCCTTTCCTGTTTGTGTAGGAGACTGGCAGCCCTTCCAGTGAGTGAGTCCTCCTGTGTCTGTAAGGGTTTTATTTGGTGTGCATAGCAAAAAAACCCAGTGTGAAAGGGAGTGTTCCTCCTGAGGGGAAGGTGGAGGTGTCCCAGCTTGGGACTGGGCAGAGTTTGGATGGTCAAGGCCCTTTTTTAGTGAGGAGAAGGATGAAAAGACAGTGTGTGGTAGAACTGGGATGGGATTTGGAGCAAAACCCGCTCTGTGTAGCGGATTTTGAACTCATGGTTTGAGCACAGACTCACTGTGAGATGCTCAGAGAATACACCAGGAGAGGCCGTTTAGATCCAGCTGGAAGCCACTGGAAGCTCCACCAGCTCTGGTCAGATAATGCTGTGGAAATATTTGAGAGGGGTTTTGTCCTGGCAATGTCCCAGCCAAATCCCTCCCCCACCCTTGTTGTGATCAACCTGAAAACTGTTTGTGTGGATGACACAGTCAGAAGAACAAATTATTCCTTCAGTAGGAAGTTGAAGATTCTGGATTGCTGGCCCTGAAGAGAAGGATTTTAATGAGTGAGTTGTGAGCTGAGCATGCCCAAAGTGGCATCCTTAAGGCAAATATTGCAAAAAACCACAGAAAACAGGTGGGAAATGAAATGTATACAGAAGATACATTACTTTAAAAACAAACCAGGGTTTGAAGTGCAGATTTGGGGCTGAGAGGTGCCCTGACCCAAACTTGATGAGTTTCTGGGGTGCTTTCAGTCAGATTTTACTTACTGAGTACCTTGAGCTGAGGTGCCAATTTTAGGTCTTTATTTCCCACACATCTGAAGCTAAAAGTTGGAAAAAAAATTTCCTTATCTGTGCCAACAGTTATGACTGCAGTGTCTCTTAGCAAGTTTTTGGGAGAAGAAGAATTTTATTTTAAAACAAAAGTAGCAAAAATCTATTTTCTGGGTTTGTAGGGAGATGTTTGTCTTTGCCATCAGTCACCTCATCTGTGGAAGGCTGGTGGAGATGTGGTTGCTCTTAGGTTTATTTCCTTACCAGCCATCCCTGGGGCAGTGTAACCTGTTAGATTTGGTAACTGTTAGTGCCAAATGTTTTTATTTTTGGTAGTGGGACAGCTTGTCCAAAAAATGTTTTGCCCGTTAAGGTTCCCAGCTGAGAGCTGGTGGGTGCCTGTCTGCTGCAGAGTGCTCAGATCCCAGACTGAGGGGTGCCAGGGACAACCACTGAATTTTTTGTCCACTTGAAATTGGTCCTTTGGCTTGCTCAGTTGCAAAGGAATTTTCCCATTCCTTGCCCATCTGAGTTTGAAATGCGGAATGTGGTTCATTTACATTCCTGAAGGGCAATTTAATTCTGCTCAGAGCTTCTCATGTGCACTGAGGTAACCAGAGATCCCATCAAACAAGGCCAGGGTTGACACTCTGCCCTCTAAAAGTCCGCCTCTTGGATAACAGAAAGTAAATCACAGATTAGTTTTCAGGCATAAACAGCAATTGCTACTTAAACTTGTTATTTTAGGTGGTGTTTTGGAGGATTCTGGAAAGTTTGAATGCCCATTTTAAAAGTTGGGGTTCTTTTTCAGTGATTTGCACCTTCTCTAGATTTAATATTTCCGATTCCCCCTGCCATACCAATGTTATGGAGAGAAGGAAGATGATCCTGGGATTTGGGGTATTGCTTAGCAGGCCTTGGGAACCGTCTGCACTCACAGGTGCTGTTGCAGGCTCTCTATGTGACCAGGGGTGACGTTTGTGCTATCCCCACCTTCATTTCGTGGCTGTGTACAGGACTGGTGGCTCCTGTGTGCTGTTGTTTGCTCTGTGGTTCAGGTGGGTGAGTCTGGTGTAGATCTTCACTACAGGGTCTGAGATCTGAGTGATGCTGTTGGACTGGAAATGTTTAATCAGGATATTTTGGGGATGGCTGTTCTAGAGCCTTAGGTGTGGCTTTCTCAGGAAAGTGGGCAAGTCCAAGAGCCTTGCCCGTCACACCAGTGTGCACAAGTTGGAAATCTGAGATCAGCCCAATCTTCAGTGATTTCTCCTGTGGTTTCACTGCCTTCCCTGTCACAGTGCCACAAATGCCCAGTATAAGGATGATCGGTATAAATTGAAACTGCAGCTTTTCTTGACACTCTGTATTTCTGTGGAGGACTGTCCTTTTTAGCTGTTTTGGCTCATTCTGTGTCCCTTGTGTGGGTGTAGAGGAGCTGGTGCAGACTTGGCTCTGGTGGCCTTGGCCACTGTGCTCTCTGTGCAAGGGAAAGGGAAAGGGGAGCGTGGAATGGGAGCAGTCAAAAGGAAGGATAAGGAAAGGTTTGGGGGTTAAAGCACTTCTAATCAATGTTCAGCTCTTAATATCACCATTTCTGCACCTAACTGGCTTTTGCTTGAACTCATTTCCAGAATCCTGTTGAAAGGGACTGAATGTGTGTGTGGGTCCAGGTGAGAAGCAGCTGGACATTGAGGCCAGCAGAGAGGAAAACCAGGTGTCTGTGGGGTGGGAAAGGAGCATGAGGATGACAGCAGCGTCCTGGTGGAGACACCATTCCATGGTGGCTGGTTTCTCACTGTGGGGCTCTCTGACCTCCCTGGTGTCTGCTGGGGCATGGCAGGGTGGCTTGGGCTTTCTAGGCGGCTGGCAGCCTTTATTTTGCACCCCTGAGAACTCGATTTAACTCAGGAAGAATCTCAGTCTTCCTTTGAGGTTTTAGGAGCTGGAGGGTGAGGATGGGAGTCATGGCACTGTGGTGGGTGAAATGTGGCCCTGCAGAGCCAACGCTGCCGGGCAGGAGCAGGGTGTGCCTGGTGTCCAAAGGCTGCTCCATCCCCAAGGTGTAGCCTGCAGGTGCACTGACTTTTGGCAGTCACCATTCCAATTGGGAAAATCGTGGTGGTGTGGTTTTTTGCTGGCCTTTCTGAGGAGGGTTTCTCCTGGAGCTTTGTTCCACTGCAAAATTTGCCCACGCTGTTTGGGAGAGGCACAGCCGGTCCCGGCGAAGCCTTGCCAGGGAGCAAGGAGGGAAGCTGCACCGGGAGCCATTCCTGCTAAAACCTGGGAGCTGTTGCTTTAAAAAGGAAAAAAAAAAAAAAAATCCTTTGTGGGCTGTGGAGAGAAAGTGCTAGAACTGTGCAGGATCATGACTGGAAAGCAGGATCCCTGAGTGGTCGCGGAGGCTTTCCTGGTCCTCTCCAGCCTGCCGTGGATTTAGCCAGGATGCTCATCCCCCACAGCAGATAGCAACCAAGGGACAAAGAAACCCTATCGAGGACACACCGCTCGGCAAAGGGAATGAGGCAGGATGGTGCTCTGGTGTTAAAAGGGAACAGGATCTCCGTGGCTAGACATGGGAATCACGTTTTCACCAGGATCGCTGGGTTGCAGTGCTTGAACCCGACCTTCCCGAGGACTCCGATCGCCCTGCTCCGCTTTCTGCTCCCGGCTCGCGTTTTTCTGGCACATATGTAATACTGGAGGTTTAAAAAAAAAAAAAAAAAAAAAAAAGGAGATTTAAAAAAAAAAAAAAAGGCAGCCCGATCCAGGGATTCGGAGGCATCCCGCTAGCGATCAGCTGACGCGCCGAGCCGAGCTGCAATGTGTTGCTTATTCATTTTGTACGGTGGGAGCTGCCGGGGCTAAGCAGAGAGCTGAACTATGCCTCTCCTACAGCCGCGCTTGTGCAGACAGAGGGGTGAGAGAGAGGCAGCCGCCGCGGGAAGAGCACAGCCGGACTTTCTCCTTGTTTTTATCCATTTCTGCAGGATCATGTATTTATAAGGGATGAGGTGGGCCACAGGGATCGCAGGCCTGAGGTGCGGCCTACCCAGTCAGTGCAGAATCAGGCCCTCCACTACCGGAACCGAGAGCGCTTTGCCACAATCAAATCAGCATCTTTGGTAAGAGCCCCCATCCCTCCCCACCCCATCCCACCCCACTCCGCGGCCCCTCGCTGCCATCGCCGCCCGTGCTGTTGGTGCTGTTGGCATAGCAACTGGATATTGCACTGAAAGGGATTTTACCTCTGTGTGTGTGTGTGTGTGTGTGTGTGAGACAGAGAGAGATGTAAATGTGAAATATGTTTAATTTCTCTGTGCATTTCCAATGTGAGATAACCCACCTTCCTGAGTGAAGTTAATATCATCTCATTTCCCCCCCCTCCATTTCCCACCTGTCCCTTTTGTTAATATATTTATCTGCTTGTGCATAAAGTGTGTGTGAGGTGTGTGAAAGCTGCTGGAACGCCGTGGAGATGCAGATGCAGATGGGTTTGGGAACAATAAGATTGCTGCTGCCTGCCCTGAGCCGCTGCCTGGTGTTTTTTTTCATTCATTCATTTATTTCAAGCAACTGTACTGTGACTGCATTTTCCAGCCTGATCCCTTGGAAGGATTGCTGGGCTGTGATAAGGGGGAGAGAGAGAGAGAGTGAGCTTACAGCGGGCTGTGGGCTTACAAAGGGGAGGGGGATGGGATGAATCCATCAAGATTTGTACTATTGCAAATGTGATTGCTGTGGATGCCTTTGTAGTAGGGAAAGGGGTGTGTGCCAGAAGAGTTAGTTGTGTGCCGCCTCCCCCACCCCGCATCCACCAGGGCTGGGAGCAGCCTTTTCCATGGAAAGCAGTGAAAAATGGCCCTTCAGAGGTAAAATGAATGTCCTATTAAATATTTCAGCCCGCTGGTATTAGAGGTCAGATGGACGGGGGAGCGATAGAAAGTCCCCATGGTTTGGCCATGGCACTTGCTCAGTGCTATGACATCATCCTGGACCAACCCCGAAATTACACCAGCGAGCCCTCCCCTTCCCGCTTTCTCCTGCCTCCACCATGGGGGTTCTCCTTCCAGACCACCATTTCTGGATCCCCAGAATCGCTTCCCATTCCTGCACGCACAAGACGCGGGGGGTGTGTGTGTGACCACAGCTAAAGGTTCTGAGTGGAGGGAAGCAGCAGCAGCAGTGCCAGCAGCCCAGATTTTTCTGTGTGATTGTTGCTGCTGCTGCTGTTAAAATCTAAAATGATGCTGTGGCATTCAGGCTTCTGCCCAGATGCTTCCTGGGAGCGTCTGAATCCCATCTTTTGCAGGTGTATTTCTGGGTGCCCATACCCGGAGTGCTCCCCAGGCTGGTGTCCCCTGATCCCCCCCAGTTTAAAGAGTGACCTAGAAATGTGTGTGTTAGAGGACTTCATGCAGCACACCTGACAGGGGCAGGATCCCTGCTCTCCTGGAGACCCTCTGCCCTGGGAATTTCTCCTTTTCGGGGGTGTGTGTGTGATTGCACCCTGTGTAGTGCCAGCTCTTGTACTGCCTGCACTGAGCAGATAAAAGTAGGACCCAGTTAGGTTGGCTGGAGGGAAGAAATGATGAATGACTCATGTATCATACTCCAGACATACAATTTCATTGATAAATTGATATGTGTGATGAATATATTCATGTTCTTTTACTCCCTGAGCAAAGCTGCTGCACCTTGTGTCCTGCCTTTAGCAGCAGAGCCCATAACTCCTGTCTTCCTTGGAAATAGCACCCCTGGGCTACTTGGGTGGCTTGAAGGGATTGCACAGCCCCTTTGGGAGCTAATGGAAGTATGGGCTGTGAGGTATTCCCTGAGCTCTGGGGAAGACAGCTGAGATCCCAAGGTCACTCCTAAATCCCATGGCAGCTTCCTGTGGGGCTGGAATTGTGTCTGCCTTAATGCTTTACTCACTTGGATTTGCTGAATCTCTCTGCTGCAGTGACCAAGTGATGATAAAGATAAAGATAAAATTAATTTTGGGTGGGGAAGATGGAAAGGTTTTTGGAGAACTTCTCTTTTTTTTGGGGGGGGTTTCTGTGGAATGTGCTCTGTTGTCCCCATCATACACGCACATATCCCCTTCCCAGTGTAGAGGGAAGTTCCCGAAACACCACCTGAGCACTCCAGGAGGTGTTGGTGTGTCCTTACTTCTGAGGTTATGTGCTGGGGCAGAAGTGTCCCTGTGTTTGCCACAGAAATATTTCATTGTGATGAGCTTTCCCTTTAACAATCTTCCATTCCCACCTCTTCATGTTCCAAAAGGGAAATCTAGGGGGAAAAATAAAAGTTTAAACCCCATTGCACAGAATCTGGGTGTCAGTGCTTGTGTTGAAGCACTTTTTATCACTGTCACCATTCAGTGCCTGGATGATGTCACTGGGGACAAGTGCTGAATGCTGCTGCTCCTATGGCCAAGGGAGAGCTTCTCCTGCTTCCCTGCCCAGTGTCTTTGGGGAAGGCAAGGTCAGTCATGGAGCTGACACAAAGACCTAAACATGCCTGGAATTGGTAGTGCGAACCCAGAAATTCAGGCTTTATTCATTTCCCCGTGTTGATTTACTCTTTCAACGGCAGCTGGAAAAGATTTTTCCTGTGTGAATGGGTGCTCAAGATCCCACAGTGGTTAAAAACAAGTGAACCAGCAAGCTTTGATAGTTCCCTACATCCTGGCTGCTGCCCATTTCTCAGCAGCTGGGAGCATCTTCCCGGGCACAGAAGGGCTGTGCAGTTGGGAGCATCAGGTGGCCTGCATTACAGAGAATCAAAAGTGGGAGTTCTGGCCCCAAGTTCAATAACATGGGATGATATTTGGGTGTAAAAACTTCCTTTTATGGAATTTGTTGAAAACCACCCCCCAGCATGAGACCAGGGCATAGTTTTTAGAAGAAAAGCACCAAGTCTGGAGCTGGTCACTCCACAGCTGTTCCTGCTGGTGCAGCCCAGGATCTGGGGCCCTCAAGTCCTTGGTATTCTCCCATAGATCAGGGTATTGCAGATGGAGGTAAGACTGGCATTCCTAAAAGGAATCCAACGTACAAGTTGGATCTCTTTCCAAAAACAAGCTGAAGCAGTTTCAGGGAGTGCAGAGGTCACAGAGGAACTTAGATTGGACAACTGAACACTCCAGGTGACCCCATGATTTTAAGAGATTCCTTTGCCCTGTTACTCTGCAAAAGCATCATGTGAATAAGGAGGAAACTGGACAGACCTCCAGAGAAAGCAGCCCAATGAACTTTCCACAAAGAAACGGGCTGTGGATATCCCTTTCGAGTCTTGCAGTAGTGCTTTAATATTGCTCAGATTAAAGAAAATAATGAAAATGAGCAAATGTGGGTAAGAAAGGTGAAAGAGCTTAACTTTGGTCATAATTCAATCAGCAATTCTAGTAGTCATTTTTTCCTGGACCACCTTTCTCTTCAATCAGTTTTGTGTGGTAACAGTAACCATCACTCACCTGGAACGGTGGTGGAAAATACCCTGCATATTTCTGCTGCTGGAGTAAAAGTTGCCATCTGAAATGGAGACCAGGCACCTTGCATCTCCATATTATTTCACAGATTATCAGTGATCCATAAATTAAAAGTTACAACCAGAAATCTCTTGAAGCTCAGCAAGCTGTTGTTTGAAAAGAAGGGCAGAGGTTCTGCATGTTGATGAGACTACACCTCTCCACCTTTTCAAGGGAAAGCTGTTTTTTGAATCTTTCAGGCTTGGCCCCTTAGGGGTCCCCCCTGCCTCATGCATCTCCTCAGCAGCTGCTTTTACAGTTTTCAAAGGCAATGATCAAGTAGTTAAAACTTCATAGAATCCCAGAATGGGTTGGGCTGGAAAGGATCTTAAAGCTCATCTCAATCACCCCCCTGCCATGGGCAGGGACACCTTCCACTATTCCATGTTGCTCCAAGCCCTGTCCAACCTGGCCTTGGACACATCCAGGGGCAGCCACAGCTTCTCTGGGCACCCTGTGCCAGGGCCTCCCCACCCTCACTGGGAAGGATTCCTCCTCGCATCTGTGACATCTCATTTCTTAGAAAGATCAGAGTGTGAGGAGTCTATCAAAGGCCTTGGTGTTCTCTTTGAACTCCAAATGCCAGCAAAAGAACAGTGTGATCTCATCTGGCTCCAGAACCAGGTACCTTCACATGGCGCTGTTCCCTTGCACCCTCTTCTGCTGAAGTATTGATGCTTTATTCCAGAGGGTTGAGTTTCTCCCAGTGGACTCATCTGGCTGCTGCCTTTGTAGACCTTTCCTCTAAAATTTTGGACTTGTTCTTTCTCATCTCCTCTTGCTGTGAGAAGCAGCTGGCAGGGTCTTGCTCAGAGCTCTGCTTCCTCCAGCACAGAGGAACTTGGTATTTTGGTTATTGAGAGGTGAGAATTCCTGTCCTTTAGGAGAGGGTTCAGTATCTTGGATAAACAGTGTAGAAAAGGGAACTCTAAACAGCTGCTGGTTTGGAGAAGTTGTGAGCTCAACTTCCTTACGTAAAGCTAAAATCTTGGAGGGGTGAAAGAAAGTTTGGATTTTATGGCAAGTGAACTGCCTGTGGGAGAAGACATCTCTGTTCTCAGTTCTCTGTGTGCCAAAGATGCAGAGAGATAAGAACCTGAGAAAATGTCATACCTTAATAAAAGCTGTCCTGGTTTATACAGTTTTTTGGTTCTCCTGATGACCTGATTGATTGTTGTGTGCTGCAAGGAGAGCTCCAGGAAACCGCGGTTTTCTGGTGTGGAGGATCCTGACATTTCCTGGTTATGTGGAGAACAGATTTTGTAGTTTTCACCTTTTCCACCATGATAATCTGTGGGGTTATATTTGTGGACTTTCTCCTGAGGGACAGCTCCAATCTCTGCTTGCTGTGACCAGGGACAGGACCCAGGGAATGGCTGGGATGTGTCAGGGAAGGGGTGGGATGGAGATCAGGGAAAGGTTCTTCCCCCAGAGGGTGCTGGCACTGCCCAGGCTCCCCAGGGAATGGGCACGGCCCCGAGGCTGCCAGAGCTCCAGGGGCGTTTGGACACCGCTGCCAGGGGTGCCCAGGGTGGGGGTGTTGGGGGGTCTGTGCAGGGCCAGGGGTTGGACTCCAGGGTCCTTGTGGGGCCCTTCCCACTCGGGATATTCTAAATAGTACATGGAGTTCCAAGTGTCTTTGTCTAAGAACACCAGAAAGGTGATTACTGTAACATCCCCAAATTTTCTTGTTAAAATGGTTGCTGGAGCAACTCATTCATTAGGGGCTTAATCTTTAAAACTGTAATCCTCCATTCATTCATAGTCTGAAGGACTTCTCTGGTACTGAACTGGGTGTGTTCAGTAACTAATGTTCATTTCTTCCACATTTTCCCATCCCTGAGATCACCATGTGCAGACTTTGCCTTCAAAGACCATCCTGAAGGGTGTTGGACTTGGCTGGAGATTATGGTGATAAATGAAGTCTTTAACTTGAGCTTGCTGAACACAGACATTAAATTCATGAGATGTCCACCAAGTCTGCTGCTCTCCTCTCTCATCTTTAGGCTGAGACGCTGCTTTTGTTTTCTTCTGACTTTTTAATGTCTCATCTTCTGCTGTGACTGGAAGGCTTTATCAGCTAGGCTTGTAATTAGCAATTGCATCCTATTGTTAGGGATAAATATCCCAGATTTCATGGGAAATCTTTCCAAGATGGAATTCTTGTCATGATAAAACTGAGCAAAATTGGAAATGGGGTGCAGAGGAGCAGGGGGAAAAAACAAGGATAAAAGTTAATGAGTTTTGCTGTAAATAGAACAAGTGCACATTCTACATCTCATTAAGATCAGACTGGCAAAGTTGCTGGAGGATCCTTAGATCCATTTTTTCTTAGGCTCTTGCTGTTTGCTTTGTTCTGCCAACGTCTGGGAACGGAGTGTGCCGTGCAGAACATCCCATTGCTCACAAAAGGCCCGGACCCCAAAAATAGCACATCCAGGAAGATCTTGTACTGCTGGTGGCTCCCAGATCTCCATCTCTCTTCAAGTGCCTGACCACAGCTGTTCTCTCCCAGCTGGGTGTCACTTAACGTTGTCAGTGGCACGTGTGAAGTGTTGGGGGTCTGCCTGTCTTACCTGGCATCTGTCTCTTAGCATTAACTTCGATTCTCAGAGGAATTTTCCTTACCTGGAAGCTTCTGGCAGAGATCTGATTCTTGCTGAACTTGATTGAAACGTGCAAGTTCCCACAAACATTTCCCAGCTTCTTCTAAGTGTGGCTGTGCTCGGTACGCTTGGAAAAACCAAAAGCTTTTTGAACTGTAGCAGAACACAGGGCTAACCCAGTGTTGGTGTTTCTGTGGTCATTCCTACAATCCCACATACTCCTGGTGGCTGCCTTAGATCTGTTTGGGTCTCAAGCATTTACAGGCTGCTCTGGTACACCAGTTGCTGAGGTGTGAGTTTGTATTCAATCCAGCCAACTCCAAAATAACAATCTGAAATTTCTTGTAGGGAGGACATGGTTTGTACATCATCACCCTGTAGTGGATACTCAGCCTCCCTAAAGCGACCAGCCCGAGTCTGACAGTGCTGTGGTCAGGCTGGTTCTTTGGTTCCTTTGCAGCGTTCAGATGTTTCCTGGGCTTTTGGAGGCTCTTCCCAAGTTCCTCTTCACACTCCTCCTAAGGGCTGGGAGTCGTTGGAGCCAAGACAGGTGGCACTTGCTGCCTGCCTTGGGTGACCTCAGTCACCGTGTTAATCTGTTGATTCTGGAGCTCTGACTTGGCCATGGCTTCGTGTCACCTCCAGCCCTGGGGCCAGCAAGTGCACTGGGAGGGCTGCTCCCTAAAGCAGCTGCTCTTCTGCTGAACGTGAACCCTCCCAGGTCTGGAGGTACCTCCCACCCTACATCTGAACTTTGAAAATCTCTACAAAACTGCCTTCAAATGACAGCAGCTCTGTAGTACGGGCCAGATTTTTGGGCTGCTGTGGACGAATCCATCAGGAAGGCTCTTGCAGGCTGCAGGAAGGACTCTTGACTCATAAAGCTTCAGGGATTACCTTCAAAGGACTGAGCTCTTCACATTTAAGTATGAAAGCAAAGGTCCCCTTGAACAGAATCAGGGGCTGCTGTTCCACACCTGTACCAAGTTTTGGTTCTCAGGTTGTATAAATGATCAGCAGATCATCATGAGTGAAGTTCCTGAGACTGTCTTTAAAAAAATAAAAATCAGTCTTGGACACTTTTCTTCTTTTGAAATGGAAGCATCACCATTTGCATTTTCTCCTGAACATTTTTGGCGCAGCTTGTTGGGTTGGTTTTTTTTCTTCCTTTCGCATGGATACACTTGGGCACGGCGATGAATGTGGAACTTGTGAGTTTGTTTCAGCTGAGCAGGGTTTAAAATCTGCTTAGACCATCTGATCAATCTTGTTAAGAGCACACAGTTCCAGAACAGCGTTCCCTTGTTAGAAAACTTTTAATTCTGAGAGGGAATGAGCTCAGTCTGCCATCATCTTGAATTTTAAGGGGAAATTTTGAAGGAGGCTCCTCGTAGCAGAAAATAGATGTTGAGGGATTGAATTGGCATGGGGGTGACTTGAGGAGGAAGGAGGTGGGTTGGGGGGGCTCTGGATGCATCTTAGGGAGTCCATGTCACCCTCAGGATCTGAGTTCTGTGTCTGAAGAAGGGTGTCCCCTGGGTCTGAAGAACATTGTCCCTCAGCCACCTTTGTTTCCAGATCTCCTCCAGTGTGTCCTGGAGTGATAAGTAGCCAGCAGTTATTTGTAACGTGGCATTTTCTGCTCTGTTACTGAAAACACATAAAAGTCTCAAGAAGAGATGGGGGCTAAAAGTTAGGAGAGAGGGAAACCTTGTGGTGGTGTGAACTGAAGCAGCAGCGCCTCCGAAACCCGCAGCAGCTGATTGCTGAGAGCGCAGGGCCTGGCTTACGGGTGAGCAGCCAGCATGAACACAGCTTGTGTGGGAAGGAAGGCCATGGAGCACTTGTTGCCCTGTTCCTGACCCCAGGTTACAAGACAGATCCATGAGCATGAGCAGGAGAACGAGCTGCGGGAACAGATGTCAGGATATAAGCGGATGCGGCGCCAGCACCAGAAGCAGCTGATCGCCCTGGAGAACAAGTTGAAGGCCGAGATGGACGAGCACCGCCTCAAGCTGCAGAAGGAGGTGGAGACACATGCCAACAACTCGTCCATTGAGCTGGAGAAGCTGGCCAAGAAGCAAGTGGCTGTGATGGAGAAGGAGGTGAGTGCAGGGAGCTGTCCCTGAGGAGCTGAGGGACAGGAGAATCCAGGTCTCCAAGGGGGGCTGTGGGAGTTGCTGCTCAAACCTGTGGGCTGAGGTGCACCGTGTGTTCCCTGTCCTTGGCCAGAGCTGCCTCAAGCCACCCTTCTGGATGTGGGCAGTCCATTGGCACCCACCAGTGCCAGCTGGATAAACAGGGCTGTGGGAGCTTTGCCTCACAGCTGGGGTGGTGACAAAGCCATCACGCAGTCTAAAAACCAGCACGTTGATCCATGCAGTGAACTAGTGGGGTTGTGCCCTCTGGGGTGGTTTTGGTGGGGAGACAAGAAGCACAAGGAAGCCCTCAGATTTACGTGAGCATTTTCTGTGCAAGCAGCTTTCCTGTGGCTGAGTGCTCATGGCTTTGTCTAGCACAGTCACCGAAATGCCTGACCAAAAATCACAACACTGATTTGTGCTGGATTTTGCACCTGCTCACTCACCCTTTTTTTTTTACTGTTTTTTTTTCCCCCCCTCTCTCTACATTGCAGGCAAAGGCAGCTGCAGCAGATGAAAAGAAATTCCAGCAACAGATTTTGGCTCAGCAAAAGAAAGACCTGGCAACCTTTCTAGAAAGTCAGAAGAAACAATACAAGCTTTGCAAGGAAAAGATTAAAGAGGCAAGAAATGCTCATTTTTGGGGCTGAAGGGGTGTGGCATGAACATGAACCAGTCTTCAGTTTTGATAGACCTGGACCAGCCCAGGGGTTTAAGGGATCCTGTCAGACTTGGAAGCAAATTTGGATTCTCAGCAAGTAAATTTTCAGGAACTGGGAGCATCTGGCAGCATTTCCAGAACAATTTGTGAGGATGGCTACAGGTGCCTTCACAATTTGCTGTAGAGCAGAATCTTTGAAACCAAGGGTGATGAGGGAAAATGGGACTTCACAGAGAGTTCTTCTTCCCCTTTCTCCTGATCTGTTTTTTTTTCTAGGTAATCAGAGCAGCCATTCAGTGTCCCTTGACTAAAAGCCCTGTGATCACTTACATAAATTAGGAAGAGAAGTAACTTCATATGTAGCTTATCTGTGCCAAAATGCATCACTTAAGTAGTGTCCCCATCACAGTGCAAAAATAATTCATTCTTAAGAAGGCAAAGGTGAGAAAATGATTATCAAGGAGCTCAGTGGCCACTTTTCCTCCTATTCTTGGTGTGGGTCCTGGTACAGCTCTAGGGGCAGCAGGGTTGGGCATGGCCAGGTGATAGATCTGGTTCTGTTGGCTTTATAGGAGGATTTTGGTGTCCTTTCATGAACTGAGTGGCACAGGAGGAGCCGGGAAGGTCCCCAAGTGCTGTGTCACTGTGGTGCTAAGGGAAGCCTTGTTCTGACCCTGCAGGAAATGAATGAGGACCACAGCACGCCCAAGAAAGAGAAGCAAGAAAGGATATCCAAACACAAAGAGAACCTGCAGCACACACAGGCTGAAGAGGAGGCCCAACTTCTCAGCCAGCAGAGACTCTACTACGACAAAAACTGCCGTTTCTTCAAGAGAAAAACGATGATCAAGAGGCACGAGATGGAGCAGCAGAACATTCGGGAAGTATGGCACTCCTCACTCCTTCTCCCAGCAATTCTTTAACTGCTTTAGCTTCGTGTCTTGACTGAAGTTAGGTCTCCATGTTTCTGGTTGCTAAATAGAACTGAGAAAAACGTGACAAAAAAAGTTTTGGGGATTGGTTTTCCATGCAGCTGTGGCTGCTTTGATCAGTTGAGGGATGCCATTGTTGACTGCAGGCAGAAACACCCTGTGGGCCACCCCCTCTGGGCCTGATGCTTCATCCCAGCTCCTGAGTGTTGGGTTTGGGGGATGCTGCCCCAGACTGGGCTGTGGTGAGGGCCAGGGAGAGCTGTGGGATGGGGCTGCGGGTTGTCAAGGAGCAGCTTTTCACGTCCTGCTTCCCCTCGTTGGTTTTTGCCCCTTGCCTCAGGGCTGCCTGCTCCTTTTTGGAGAAAGAGTTTCCACTTGGAGATGTTTCTGTGGCCATCACTGTAGTACCTGAACTCTTGATTGATGTTATTTTTGGATAAAGACTGTCACATGAGAGGGTGTTTTAGTGAAAACTGATTGAGGAGTGGTCAAAAATTTCCAGTTGTACTTGGCCTGCTACCCTCAGGTTTTCCAGTATATTTTGTACTTCTTCAGAGCTTTGCTGCCCTTCAGTCCAGATGTGGCTGGGGCTGCTCAGCCGCTTTGATATCCAGTTATCTCAACCCCAGCACCCTGAAAACTATTGACTCCAAAAAATCAGATTTGAGCACCCTTATCACAGCATGTCAGCTCTGTGGCAGAGTGCAGTTACCTAGCATGGCATTTAACCAGGAACATACCTCTGACCTCCTGCACTTATGCTCTTACGAGAGACTTAATTTTCAGAATGATCTGAGTTGTTATTCCCTGAAAATTACATCCCAGCTAACTAAAATGTTCCAGTACTAACTACTTGGATCATCTGAAGTAAATAACACTTTCAAAATGTGTTTTCCATGGTATTTTAACTAACCACAGAGGTTGTTTTTGTGCAAGTGGGAAAGTGTTCGAGGGAAGTGGAGTGACTGTGTGTGTTTATGCTGTGTGATCTGAAATCAGGTGTGGCCTGGGCTCGGGAGAGGCTGGCTGAGCCATCCTGGGATGAAGGCACATGTGCCACAGCTCCCTGCCTGGTCAGTGCCCCACCTGCCTTTGTGCCAGTGGGAAGTGATTTTGGCACACCAGTACATCTAATTTTTAATCTTGGCTGTCGGGGTCGAGTTTTGCTTAAATGCAAACATATGCTGCACCCTTATGGCCAAGAGGGCAGGGGGAAACCCTGGCCCTGTTTCTTCCCCCATCCTCTCAGCTCAAACCTGTCCCAGCTGTGGCAGCCATAGGGGCTGAAGTTTGCAGGTGCTCTTATCATGTGTGAGCAGCAGCTCAGGATAATTACATTTGTTGCTTCTGCAGAAACTCGTTAGGCTGAGGCAGCGCTGGGCTCTCCCTGTGCTGGGCACGGTGTGGGGTGGGGCAGCCCTGCTGTGCCTGGCTGGTTCAGCACGGAGCACAGCGGTGAGGTTGTAACCTGAGCCTGGACCTGGGGTGCACCAGCACCATCTGTGCAGGCCTACAGCTGGAGTGAGCTCCACGGGGTGTGGCTGACACCTGGAGACACAAATATTTGCGAGGCAACTGGTGTCTTCCCTTTCCTGGGCTTGTAGCTCGGGGAAGGTTATCCCCGAGCCACCCTGTGCAGCAGCTCTTGGTGAACACTGCAGAGCCCTGTGAGCCTCGGGCTCCAGCCGCATATTAAAAACGTGCTGCACCTTGGGCCAGATCCCACCTGGACAATTCATTTCCTCACTGAGGTGGTGTTAGAGCCACTGACCTCCACTATGGCCACTCTAGTGCAGGTGATCGGGGAGGCCCTCATCCCCAGTGCCTGCCAGGGGCACAGGGGAATTGAAACGAGACAAGAGCCCCCGATTCTGTCGGTCACCCCAGCCCTGAGCACCCTGGGATGTATTCAGTGAAAGCTGCTGCGAGTTTCAGCGGGCACAGAGGGCTTGTGTGGGGTCCTGGTGCCACCTGCTGGGGACTCCTGGGGCCACTCCAGAGCTGCCAGAGGAGCAGGGGATGGGTGGAAGGAGGCATGGATGGAAGGATGAGTGGACGGTCGGTTGATCACTAGGTGGTCACTCTTAGCATCCCCGTGGTGCTGCTGGGTTTGTGTTTCCCTGTGACTGATGAAGTCCCTGGTGTTGTGCAGAGGAGCGAGCAGGACCCTCAGCCTCGTGAGCTCGACTCCGCCCCGCAGGGATTCCCCCTGCTCACATGTGTGTGTGTGTCTGGCGCAGGAGCTGAACAAGAAGCGGACGCAGAAGGAGATGGAGCACGCGATGCTGATCCGGCACGACGAGTCCACGCGGGAGCTGGAGTACCGGCAGCTGCACACGCTGCAGAAGCTGCGCATGGACCTCATCCGGCTGCAGCACCAGACTGAGCTCGAGAACCAGCTGGAGTACAACAAGCGGCGGGAGCGGGAGCTGCACAGGAAGCATTTCATGGAGCTCCGGCAGCAACCAAAGAACCTGAAGGTGCTGCAAGCTTTCCTTCCTCCTCCTCCAGCCTCTGTCCTCCTGTCCATGTCTCCTCCATGCAGCACCCGTGCTGTAGGATCACTGCTCTCCACATCCTGTGCTCTGCCTTGCGTCCCCTCCCTTTGCACAGAGCAGCTCTGGATGAGGGAAGCTGTGAGCTGGGATAGCCCAGAGCTCACACAGGGTTTTGCAAGTGCTGTGCTAATTCAGGTTGTTGGGTAAAATAGTCCAGTCCTAAGCAAAGTGTTACAGAACGAGTTTCTGACGAGCCGTGCGTTGTTCAGGCCCTTGCTGGTGTCAGCTTGGAAGGATGAGGAGAGGGGCTGGGTGCTGCTTTCAGAGCCCAGGGAGAAGACAGAGCTCAGGGCTGTGCTGAGCTCTGTGCACTGCCCCAGTGTGGTTACAGACCCCTGAGCCGCTCTCTGCGGGAGAAGCCTGTTCCTCCTCCCCGTGTCAGAGAACCACGGAATATCCTGAGTGGGGAGGGCCCCGCAGGGGTCATCGAGTCTGAATCCTGGCCCTGCACGGACACCCCAACAATCCCACCCTGGTCATCCCTGGGAGCAGTGTCCAAACGCCCCTGGAGCTCTGGCAGCCTCGAGGCTGTGCCCATTCCCTGGGGAGCCTGGGCAGTGCCCAGCACCCTCTGGGGAAGAGCCTTTCCCTGATCTGCAGCCTCAACCTCCCTGACACAGCTTCAGCCATTCCCTGGGGTTCTGTCCCTGGTCATCAGAGAGAAGGCACGTTGCTGTCACTCTGTCACACCCTTGCTAGTTCTCAGATCTGCAGCCTCCACACAGTGCAGCGTTGAGGTGGGAAGGAAATGGAAGGGGAGTGATGCTGTGAAAAAGCAAATACGTTTTGAGAGGCAGGTGATGGGCTGGGTGATCTGCAGGAAGCAGGAGCAGAGGGTGAAAGTGCCCTGGGCTGAGGAGGGCAGAATGGGTCCTGTTCCTGGCCAGGCTGCAGCAGGGCCTGAGCTGATGCTGCTGGTTCATCCCTGTGGGGAGCACGTGCAGGGGAGCACAGGGGAGCTGTGGTTCCCAGCACCTCACCCATGTGGACATACCACAACCTCTCCTCCATTCCCGAAGTCCTTCGTGCTCTTCACGTCGCTCCTTCCTTGGCAGGCTATGGAAATGCAGATCAAAAAGCAGTTCCAGGACACATGCAAAGTGCAGACTAAGCAGTACAAAGCACTGAAGAATCACCAGCTGGAAGTAACTCCAAAGAGTGAGCACAAGACAATTCTGAAGAGCCTGAAGGATGAGCAGACGCGGAAGCTCGCCATCCTGGCCGAGCAGTACGAGCAGAGCATCAACGAGATGATGGCCTCACAGGCGGTACGTGCAGGGGGCTCGGGGGGCTCTGGGGCCTGGCAGCACCCTGAGAGGGGCTTCTCCAGCCACTGAATTATAAAAACTGTTTAAATAACACATCAGGTGGCACTTTGCCTCCTGGAGTAAGTGTCCTGTGGAACACGCGTGCTTGCCCCACTCCCCTCGCGTGCTGGGGTTTAGAAGTAGATCTTCTGAGGCTCTGCCTCAGTGTCAGCAGAGATGCTGCTGTTCGTGAAGCCCTTCCTGCCTTCTCCCTGTGCCACCAACACCAGCCACCTTTCTCGGGAAGAATGAGTGGTGTGTCACTTGTGTCGGAGCAGAGGCATTCCCAGCGGGGGTCTGAGCGTTGTTTTCCCGATGCTCTCACAGCTCCGGCTGGACGAGGCCCAGGAAGCAGAATGCCAAGCCCTGAGACTGCAACTCCAGCAGGAGATGGAGCTGCTCAACGCGTACCAGAGCAAAATTAAGATGCAGACAGAAGCACAGCACGAAAGGGAGCTCCAGAAGCTGGAGCAACGGGTGTCGCTGCGCAGGGCACACCTGGAACAGAAGGTACGTTCCAGAGGGGATTTTGGGGTACCTGGAGCTGGGCTGGGACACGGGGCGGGGCTGGAGCTGTGCTGGGGGCTGCTGACTGTGCTCGTTGCAGATCGAAGAGGAGCTCGCCGCTCTCCAGAAGGAACGCAGCGAGAGGATCAAGTTTCTGTTGGAAAGGCAGGAGCGAGAGATTGAGACATTTGACGTGGAGAGCTTGCGGATGGGCTTTGGGAATTTGGTCACGTTAGAGTATCCCAAGGAGGACTATAGATGAGGTTAAATTTCTTTGCCATTTAAAAAAAAAAAAAAAAAAACAAAAACCACAAAAAGCAAACAAAGTAAGGATAAAACTTGCAAACCCAACATTCCCCATGTTGACGGGCGTGCTCTCTCTCTTTCTGTCTCTCTTACTGACATCGTGTCGGACCAGTGCCTGTATATTCTTACTCCATCAGGGGCCCCTTTCCCCCGTCACGTCCCGGTGCAGGACAGCTCCTGGCAGTCTTTTCCATAGTATGTCACAGTATTGATGTCTCTGTGCAATGATTAAAAATGTTTCAGTGAAAACTTTGGAGACAATTTTAATGGAGAAAAAACAAAAAAAAACCATAAAAAAAAAAAAAGTGGATGTATGTTGCTTTTGAGCAATCACTCATTTTACCACCAATCAATGAAAGTACAAGCAAAAAAATATTAATAATTAAAAGATATCTACGATCCCAGGGGGAGAGAGACTGAATCCGCAGCCTTACCTTAACTAGCTGCTGCATAATTTTATTTTATTTTTATTTTTTTGGTATTTATTCATCAGGAATAATTAAATAATAAAAAAATTTTATTAAAGATTGAAAAAAAAATTTGATACATTTTACAGAAAAAAAACTTAATCGTGCTGTACATATCAGTGGTGACATATTATTACTTTTTTGGGGGTGGGGAGGGGCGGGCGACGACGTGGTGATTTTTAGGAGAACCATGCCAGGGGCAGCAGGGACGAGCCCTGGCCCCTGGGCATATTCTTGATTGTATCATAAATCATTTTCTGCTGTCGCAGAGAATGTGAATACACTTAAATGAGCCCACAGGATCCCAGTAGCACAAATTGGGCTTTGTCAAATCGTGTATTTTGTGTATAGAAGGAATTTAAGGAGAGCTTTTACTTATTTTCATATTGTATTTTAACTGTTTCTCTGATCAAAAATTTTTTTACTTCTTTCCCCCCTCCCTTCCTGCTCCAGCCACCCCCCACTCTCCAGTTCCGTTCCGGAGCTCAACACTGTCTGTTAGATCATCCCGGCCCTTTTCAGTTTCTCTTTTATTTGTTTTTTGGGGGTTTTTTTTTGTTCCTCCCCCAAGTCCACCCCCAACCCCATGATCTTGGTCATAAATACTGCATTATTCACACTTTCAAACTGTGTATTTTCTTACAATAAAAAGAGAAAAAAAAAAAGGCTTTACTTCTTTTGCATGCACTTTAAAAAAAAAAAAAACCAACAAAAAAAAAAAGGACAAAAAAACCAACAAAACAACAAAAACATTTTTCAGGTTCCAGGGAAGAGCATGAATAACTGTCAGAGCTTTTAATTATATTTGTAAATAAAAGTGTTCATCACAATGCCTGGCTGTGTCATTGCGGGAGGGGCGGCTCGTGGCCCAGCGCAGGTGCAAGGTGGGGACGGGGAGGGACCTGTTCCACAGCTGTCCCTCAGCCTTAGGCACGGTTCCACCCCTGCTTTCCTGACTCTGGAGGTTTTTAGGGTAATGGATTTTTTATTTTTTCATGTTCTCCACCCAGCCCCAGCAGTCCCAGGATGGATCAGCCTCGTGAGCACTGCTCCAGCCTTAACTCTGGTGGGCCTTGGTCTGGAGCAGCTGGGGGTGTTTTCCTGGAAAACCATCAATCCTGTTGAAATGTTTTAATGGCTGCCTGAAAAACTGCCCTGGGGCAGCACCATCCACCTTTCTGAGCTATGGAATTCCCAGTTTTCACAGGGCTGCTGCTGATTCCTGTTTGTCAGACCATGTCGCTGCAGAGCTTTGATACAGCAGCCTGAACAAAAGGGGGAAGGCTCCTGATTCCATGAAGTTGAATTGCATTGGCTTCACCTTTTTTACTTTTTTTAGAGCCATCAGGCTCAACTGAAGGCTCATTTCTACTCTAAGCACGTAGGAGACACCCCCAGGCCTCACTGCAAAGCTGCTGGAGGAGCAGGAAGCAGCCGGGACCTGCAGCTGGGCTGGGAAGTGGCTGCAGGTCAGTGAAGCTGGCGGTGCCCAGACTGACTGCTGGGGTGTCTGATCTGCCGTGGTGATGTGGGGGCTCCTGCCGAGGGAAGGAGCCTCCACGAGTCTGGCAGGGTGGGGAGATCCCTTGGGAAGGAGCTAAAGGCTGGTAATGTTTTTAAGGTAGAAAGAAATGATGGCTTTGAGCTGTGTCGCTCTAGCATCAGCGTGTCCCAGGAAGGAGCCCTGGACACAGGGTCCAGCCTTGTCCCCACAGGACAGGAACCCTCCACCCCCACACTGCTCCCTGAGCACCGCCCTCATCCCCCAAGAAAACCACCAAGCACACCAAGTTCCTTGGGAAGCTTTTAATTGCACTGTGAGCAAACAGCAGGTCACCACAGGACTGAACAAAACGAAGTGGTCTCAGCTTTGAGTGGCAGCAGAGAACAGAAGGAAGCGCTCTAGGCCAGCTCCTGCCTCCCACCTCGAGCTGCACCTTCACTACTGTAGTGGTGACACGCAGGCACTGGCCAAGTGTAGTGTAGGGCGGAAAAAGAAAAAGGGGAGAAAGCTTCCCTTACACTGCCCTCTCCTCTCCTGATAAAGGGAGTCTCCACAGCCAGCCCCCACCCAAAGTGGTTCTGTACCCACACCCCTGCCACCTAAAGCCACCCCAAGACAGCAGAGACCCCCTGAATTGACGCTAATTCACAAAGGCTTTTGATTCCCTTAAGCAGCTCAGTTTTCCAGGGACATCCATCAGCAGCTCTCTAGCTAGGACACCACGGGCATCAGCACAGGCCTGGACACAGCGACACGGAGCAGGGACAGCGACGGGGTGACGCTTCAGCAGCCAGAGCGGGACAGTTGGGTTCAGCTCATTAACAAAACAGAACTACAGGGCTGTGCCCGGCCCCACCCAGGGGTGCTGCAGTGCCCCAAGGGCCCCGGCCCTACTTCCCCGAGAGCTGCTCGTAGAGCTTGGGCACATAGTCATCCCACTCGGCCTGGTAGCAGGTGCCCGCCACCGGTGCCCCCAGCCCGTACTTGCTGCGGAAGGCGGCCACCTTGAACTTGCCGCGCTTGTCCCCGGAGCGGTTGGACAGGACGGGCTCGTTGCAGGCCAGCTGCTGGGGCTGCTCGTACACCAGCCACACGTAGCGGTGCAGCCCTGCGGGGAAGGACACAGTCAGGTGCTGAGGTGACCCCTGGAGATGGCTGAGGATGACGGAGATTCAGGCAGCTTAGGGGAGATGCGCTACATAGGCTCGATCCCTGCTCGTGCTGGCTGTGGCTATGTGCAGCCCCCAGCAACCCCGCACGGATTGTTTCCACAGGCAGTTTCCTGCAGGTTTCCCCCTCCAACACCCTTCTGCACTGGGTGTGACCCATGCAGCACCACGTGGGAACTGCTGCAGGTACCGACCTGTTCCCTTGGGAGGCCCGGAGCCAACATAATCCGACATCACGGTCCCGCTGCTCACATTGTTGCCTTTCATGTTGGTCACCAGGAAGTGATGCCACTCCCTGAAAGCAGAAGGCAAAAAACAAACAGACTGGCAGAGCCCCAGATAAAATCCTTTATCACTCCAAGCTGCTGCTTCTCCATGAGGCTGTCAGCATAGGGTACACAAAGAGCTGCTACTCTTGGTTTGCCAAACCCAAAAAGCACCAGTCCCAGAGCAGGTACTGCTTTGCTGGGAAGCACAGCCTGCCAAAACCAGCTCCATGTGGCTGCAGGAAACCCACAGCCTGAACTCAGAGTGGGTATTCCACACACTCCTGAGGCTGAGTTGAGCAAGGTGAGCTGGTCCCAGATTTAAGAGTCTGCCACCAGCAAAGACCTAATTCCAAATCACATGTGATAAATTAGAGCAAGTAGCAAATGCTGTGCTGCTCCAGCTACAACAGACCTTTGAACACCCTGGCAAAGGCGGCTGCTCCTCTTCAAGCTGTCCCTGGCTCAGGGAGAGATGCAAGGACACGGTTTCTATGCCAAGCCACAGCCCCACAGCTGCACCTTAGACAGAGCACAGTCCCACCTCCTCCTAAGCCTCTGCTCAGCCCAAGAGGGATGCTCCATTTTCCCCAGGCAAGCCACGGAGCTGCCCAGCCCCGCTACCTGAACTTTGGGTCCTTCCGACTGGGCGCATCAGGGTCTGTGAGAACCAGGGTGTAGAGCTTCTGGGGATCGCAGCCGTCCCACTCGATGCTGGTGGGGCGATGCTGGACCTGCAGGGATGACCGCGTTGGCACCGGCCCCGCTGCCAGCGCCAGCCACCTGCCCTGCACACAGGGCCAGCACGACCTGCGCCGGCAGCGATACCCGAGGGGTTCAAGGCCATTCGTGCCAGCTCCCCCTGGCTACGAGAGCCACGGGCCTTCTCTCCTGCGGCACGGCCGCCCCCGTACCAAGGCCGCCCCCAAAGCTCGGCCCCTCTCTCTCCCCCTGCTCTCGGTGAGACTCCGGCGGCAGCTGCCGGAGCGGCAGCGCAAGGGGCCCAACCGCCTCCC
>WEIT01014360.1:602801-649879 GCA_013389985.1 Dryoscopus gambensis
GGCCCGCGATGCGTCGCTGCTGCTGCCGAGGGGTCAGGAGTTTGCCAAGGATCAGCTTCCCCTGCGTCCCTGCTGCCCTGCGAGCCGTGCCCCGGCTGGGATAGCCAGCCCCGGCCTCGCTTTGTGAGCTGAGCTGTGGCATAAATCCATCGAGTCCGGCGCCCTGCGCTGCTTTGGGAAGCGAGTAACGCGGTCCTTTCTGGAGCTGCGGCGTCCGGAGATGGGTGCGCGCGCTGTTGTGTCCGAGTGTCCCGCAGACACCCCCGGGGGACGGCTTTCCAGGGAGAGGTTCTGACACCAGCGTTTCCCGAGTGGAACTGCAAAAAGCGTTGTTCAAAGCCCCGTGAGCGGGAGCCGCAGCAGGCACGGCATGGCTGTGAGCATGGACGATGACGTTCCCCTCATCCTCACCCTGGACGACAGCGGGAGCAGCGCCTCGGCCCCTCTGGACGACCTGGACCGGGAGGAGCTGCCGAACGAAAGTAAGAGCGCTTTGTCATTCCCTGTTCGTCTCTTTGGGGTGGCTGCTCTTCCCGGCGGAGCTCCCAGAGCCGTCGCCCGGTGTCCCGGGGCTGCCTGGTAATAAAAGCGGGTCAGGAATTGCTCGCTGCGCTGCCTGTTGCTCACGGCTCCGTGTGGCACCGCGGGGTCCTACCCGTGCTGTTCCTGACACGCGATTTTGTGGTTTCCCTGTAGTTCCTGTGACCTTAAGCCCCTTCCTGCACGCTGTCCCGGAGTGTCTCCTTCCCCTGGCACTGTCCCACTGCAGTTATCTCATGGGGCCTTTTCCGGGCACCATAAACATCTGCCCTTTGTGACTCTTGTTTTGTCTGTTTCTAGTTTACGTTCTGATTTTTGCAAGAAGGGAAGTGTTAATAAATCCCTTCCGCATCTTTATTGTGTTCATATCAAAGAACTTCGAGTACTTTTAGACAACATACTCATGTTGGCCCCAGCTGTTTAGCGGGGCATAGCCAGCCTGTGAGCACTGGGAGGGGAAAACAACAGCCACCGTCCCTCAAAAGCTTGGATTTCTCCTCAGTGTGTGTTCATTAAAGCCCTCGCCCTGCAGCAGGTTGGATGTGGCCAGCAGATGTGCCTGGGCGTGTTCAGTGAGTTTCTGGTTGCTGTTACACCTCTCTGGATGTATCTGGGCAGTTTTGTCCAGCGCATCCCCGTGACTTCCAGTTGACATTGCAGGTGCACACGCACACACAGGTCTTGTGATCCTGTTCCAGCCCTTGCTGCCACAGGCTGAACTTTTGGAACAAATGCATCATTTCCTGGCCAGGCTTCCCTTTTTTCCACATTATACCTCTGGGCCATACTGCCTCTGAGATTTGATTCCTCTTGCAATAAGATGGGTTCCCTTAATTTTCTCCTTCTTGATTTCTCAAGTCAGGAATTAGTTTCACATAATCAAGATTCTTCTTCCCTCGTCCTCCTCTGCCACCCCACAATACAGATCCCTGACTAAATTGCCCAGTTGACTTTCTCTAAGCTCTCTTTTATCCTTGCTTCCTCCCATCTGTTTGTCTTTTAAAGTTTAGCCCTCTATTTTTAAGTTAAATAGAAGAGAGATTTCTTCCTCCATCCACGGGTGTATTTATAGGATTCCTTGTGACTAATTTTAATCACTCTTCCCTCTCTCATTCCCCCGCCTCCCATCCCTTCAAAGAAGAAGTTGGGTGAGGCTTAACAATTGCTTGAAGCCAGCACGACTGTGTTAAAGCACAGGCATGAGAATGAATGTATTAATAAATAAAATTCTCCACATTGAAATACAGGGAAATTGTTTAGAGACCAATTTTGTGCTTCTTAAAGGATCGCTGTGTGGCTTTTGAGAACTCATTTCCCGGGATCCTTCAAATGAAATGTCTCTTATTTTGCTGTATGTTTTAATCACTGTTAAAGTTGGATTTGCTGCAGAAATATAAAGCTTATGCTATGGAAGAGACAGGGAATGATACAGAGCCTTCTGAAGTCAGGGTGGGATGAAGGATTAGGAGGGGAAGGCTGGCATCAACGACTTGAAAGGCACGTTTATCTCTGGGAAGCGGGAAGCTTAAATCAGGGAGAGAGCACGCTGACACCAGCACTGGCAAAAGTAAGCTTGTTTAAAAACCAGGACGTGTAGTGCAGCTTTTCCTCTTTGCCTGCACAGAAAATCTGCTGTGAAATGCAGCAAAGTTGTGTCTCGTGGAGGCTGTGAGGAATCAAATGTGTCCCCTCTGCTCTGCCTCCCCTTGGCTGCTGAGGACTGAAATGGCATTAAAAGAGCTGTGTGGTGTCACGTTTTCAGCCAGAAGCTTTTCTTTTCCAGGGGAAAAAGAGTGTGTGCGAAGTCCTTGTCAGGGGAGGAAGAGCCTGCCAGGGTGATGATGAGAACATGGGGATGGGGAAGGTCAGGAGGCTGTTTCCTTCTGGCTTTGTCTTCCCCTTGCCTAAACTCTCATAATTGAATATTCAGCCAGAATTTGGAGGAACAGCTCCCTTGTTACTGTGCCTGACCATCATCAGCTCCAAGGGATTCAATGGCAGGTTAAACACAAAACTTTTACTGAAGCACGTCCCCAGAACAGGCTGGGGCTGTTTGCAGGGAAGGACCCCTCATCCTTTTCCAGGTGGCACTGAGGGAAAGACAAAGTGGCTGTAGCTGCCCCTTGTTCAATCACACGTTTGAGGCTGATATTAATTATTAAATCTCACTCTTGCTTTGTGTTCCCGTGTGCACAAACTCCCCTAAATTTTAATCCATTCTCCAGCCTGTCCCAGCCGTGTCACTGAGTGCTGTGTAGCTGTGTGGATCAGTGTATCAGCCCTCATGTTTTATAAGGAACTTCTTGTGCTTTTAAATTAAAAAAAGAACCCCAAAACCTATCCATGGTGTGGCTTTGTTCCAATCAGGTCTTTGGATAAATGAATGTGTAGTTTTGGATTCTTGGTGTTGATTGCCTGGAACTGGAGACAAGTTTCTGGGTTGACATAAGTAGAAAAAGGGTTTTCTGAAAGCAAGCCTGCAGCAGATGTAAAAAGAAAGGACTGAAGTGCAGGAGTGAATTCCTTTCCAAACCTTGCAGGAGAGTCCTCTCCTGGGTAAGTGGGTGTCTTGGGGTTAGAATAAAAGAAAGCTAAAGGAGAAAATTGTGTGGAAAATTACATTCTTAAAGAAAATGTCCAGCTGCAAAAGTTAATCTCCCAAATCCTCCAGCTCTTAAGCATTTAATGAGAGAAAATACTTGCATGGGGAGGAATATTAAACTCTGCCTTGCCTGGCTTGTGCTGGGATGCAGGGCTTCCAGGGAGCTCCCATGTGCAGCCACCACAGAGGGTCAGAATCCTGCAGAGTTGACAGGAATTCAGACCACACCCAGGAGAATGTGGTCCCTGTGGTGCTGATGGCTTTCTGACTGCGCCGGGTAGGGGCTGGGTAATTTTTCATTCCAGCTGCAGCAGCTGGAGGAGACAGGGAGAAGCTCTTGCATCACCTGAACCCACAGTGATGAATGTGACGCTGCCCTTCCCCAGCACATCTTATCTGAGCATCTCCTGCAAACTCCAGTTAAGCTCCCCAGCACCTGCCTGAGGGCAGTGACTAACAGGAAGCTGGATTTCTGTAGGAGGCAAGAAGGGAGATGTGAACCTGGCGTGGCCTTTCCCGAAATCCTGCACTGACAGTGCTGAGAACCTGCCAGGGTTCAGTGATTTCCCATCCCTCCTGAACTCCTGGGAAATGCTTGAACAGAGTTCTCTAAATATCTCCCAAGTGCAGTGTCTGTTTTCCATCTACAAAGGCAACGTGGATAGCCTTGAAACTCTGGGACAGTGCCTCTCCTTGAGCTGATGGGAGCTATAAACAATAAATGAGTGCACGCTGATTTATCCTGTATTAGATCAAATACGAGATTCTCCTTTGCCTCCTGCGTGGAAATTGCTGCAGCCTCAAGGAGAGTTTCAGTGTGTTCAGAGCAGAAAGTACAGCTCGGAGAGTTGTACAGGGAACAATGGGATATTGTCTGTTTTCCTACACAATGGGTGATGGCAGGGGAAAAGAAGTCATCTTTCAACTCTGGGTTTTTACAAGAAAGCAGCTGCATCTGCTATTGAGGTAAAAACTAATTGTTAGGGAGGTGGGGGAGCAACTGCAGCAGCCAAGAGCAATGTTTTCTAGAAGGATTGCTGGAAAATGGGAAGTTATAACTTTGAGTGAGGTGCCTTTGCAATCTCACTTTCTGCTGCCTGAGAAGTGAAAACCAGAGCCAGCCTGGCCTTTGGGAAAGGTGAATTATTTACGCCCATGCCCTTGTGCCTGGCACTGGTGGGAAGGAGCAGGTGGCCCAAAGCGTGTGAAGAGAATGAGATTTCTCTGTTGGTGAGGCTGGAGGGGCTGCCCCAGGTGTGCTTGGTGAGGAATGTGGGTAGGGAAAGCCCAGGGCCTGCAGAACAGTGTGTGGGGTGTGCTGGGCTTCCCGGAGGGCTGGAAGGGGCCCTCTGCCCTTGACTGGAACAGTTCCCTGCTGGGATGTGGGATGGGGCTTTCAGCAAAGCTGTTCCTTCTGTAACTGGCTGGTGGAGACTCGTGGTGGTTCTGAACGCCGTCTAATCACAGCATTAATGGATGCTGTAGACACCAAACTGATCTTTTTTTAAAAAAAATCCTTTACTGAGGCCCAGGTAGACACCCGCATTTGGGAGTGGCCCGGGATTTGGGGCAGTTAATGTTCTTTTGAGGCATGTGAATCACCTGGATTTTGATGTGTTTGGTAACCAACACAACCTGAAGTGACAGAAACCTCTTCTGTGTTGGATCAGGTCCCAGAACATGTTTGTGTTGGCAGTGAGAGAGTTAAGTCTATCCATGTACTCCACAGCTTCAGCCCATCTGGTCATGGAATCATCTCAGAGAATCCCTGAATGGTTTGTGTTGGAGGGGCCTTAAAACTCATCCTATTCCACCCTCCTGCCATGAGGGACATTTCCAGGTGTAAAACAATTCCCAAAGGGCTGAGGGAGCAGAGAATAAACACCTGACCTTTGGGAAAATGCTGCAACCACACAAACTCTTATGACCTGTGCTTCCTGTGGAACCACTTGAGCTGCTGGGGAAGCATTCTGGCTTTGCTACCTTTGGAGGAAAAGAGGCATTTCAAATGTCAGCCACCTGGTAGGTTTAATAAATCCTTTGGGATCAGTAGGTTTGTGTGGAAGCAAGGATTTCAGAGGTGGCTGTTTGGACTGAGGCACTGGGTATGAAATGCTGTAGCTAATTAAGGTGAAGAAATGAAGGGGATGAGGGAACAAGCAACTGCTTGCATTGGACCTGGCAGATTCCAAGATTTCTGACAGCCAGGCTCTTAAACAGCCTTTTGGATTATCTGGTGGCTTTCTTGGATGCTATGCAGGATATTTTCTCACGTCATGGCCCCTAGTTCTACCAATTTGCCTTTAATTAGTTCCAGCAGCAGTGCTTCTGCTGCTGCCTTTAGAGGTGAAGCATGGCCGGAGCACAGGGCTGGGATCTCATTTTGGGAAGCAGTCTGGTTCTGCTGCTGGAGCAGCTCCTCCTTGCACCTGGGGTAAGTCAGTTAATGCCACTGTGGCATTAATGCCTGTCTCACCTGGAAATGCTGATTACACTGGTGTGGGAGTGGACAGGTAGGCTTCATTCTTTTGTTATGAAGAGGTGCTGTTCTGCATTGCTGTGCATGATTCATTTCTCTTAATATGCACCTGCTTAAAATTTATAGAGAGAGGAATATTTTCCAAAGCACGAGTGGTGGTTTGGTGGTGAATTGCTGTTTATGCCTCTGAAAGTCTCATTTCTCTGACCTAACAGCCTTGCATTCTGCAACTTCTGCCAGGGCTCCTCTAATCCTTTCCTGGCCTAGATGACTTATAATGAATGTTTTAAGCAAGCAAAGCGAAGCAAAACTGCCTCAGAGATGAGTGAGGGGTGAAAATCTTGGAAAGGGAAACGAACACCCAAAACATAAGGAGATTATTGTTTTCTCCTTCAGTACAATTCGTTTCCCTGGGTGATGAGCTCTGTAAGCTCAGAGGAAGGAGGGAAATGCTGCTTTTTAGAAGATGTTGGGGATCTTTCGCTGTGATGTTAGAAGTAGTGAAAAATGTGTTTCTGCTCTGAACCATCCTCTGGAATCTCACTTGTCCTGAGAATTCAGGTTTTAAGGCAGGGCTGTGCTTAAGTACTTGGGCAGAGCTGGTACCTTTCTGTCAGGAGAAGCAGCACTGCATTGTCCAAAACTCAGAAGCATTTATGTGGAGACATTCTCACTGTGGCTCTGTGAACGTGGTGCCTGTAGAGGAAGAACCACAAGCACAGTAAAGTACCAGGAGGTATCGAGGGCTGCAGTTATTGTGGGTATTTTTTCCAAGCCTTCCTTGTTTTCTGAGCTCCGCAGGAGAGCGGCTTGCACAATGCACACATTGTGTCTCTCACAGTAGGATGCTCTGTCAAACAGAATCTCTGCACTGTTGACTCTTTCACGCAGTGAAAAAAAAAATTCCCAGTGATTTTTTGTCTTGAATGCCCCATGCTGTTCAGATCTGAGCTGGTAGCTGCATCTACAAGGTGGAGAAGACTTGGCTTAGTGTTCCATTATCCTGGAGTCAAATGGTTCTTTCTCCTTTGTCATCTCCTGGAGCACTGGGGATGGAGATCACCTTGCACTGTAAATCAGGGGGGATGCTGCAGAGTGGGGAAAGGAGTCTGGAAGCTCCTCACTCCCTTCCTGAAGATGGGAGTGATGACCTTGATGCTTTGAGGGAGGGAGCCCATGCCCTTTGTGTGTCTCATCTCCAGCACAACTCCCATCATTTTGGGGTGAGAGCAGAAGAACAGGGTAGTCTGAAGTGTCTCCTCCCTGAGCTGATGGCTTTCACTGGCAAATGTGGGCTAAGGGCACGTGTCATGTCATCGGAGGGCTCTGCTTTTTTGAACAGGTGGTCCTGGAACTATAAAAGATGTTAAGGAGTTTGAAAGTGTTCGAGCTGCAATTTTAAATCGACAACTTTCCAGCTCTAACCGGTCACTCCTCAGCCACCACAGCTGACTTGGAAACATTTGGCTCAGGAAGCGGAACAACAGTTGGAAACAAATAGTGATTAGTTTTTTCATGGCTTCCCAGGGAACGCATCAGTTTGTTCGCTTCCCCCCTCATTTTGTGGTTCCTGTGGATTTTTAAGGCACTGTAGATGCAGGATGTTCAGTTTAGCCAAGCCTGCGTACTGGCAGATTAAAATGAGCAAAGGCTGAGCACGCTGAGTTCACTCATCATAACCAATATGATGCTTCTCAGAACTTCCTTTGCCCTTGGTATCTTCACCGAGGAATCCTGCCTGCTGCCGTCAGCCCCCCTGCGTTGAAATCCCATTTTACCCATTTGAATGCTGTAAGAAGTGCTGTATAAACTAAACAGGAGCATCTGTGAAGTGGTTAGAGTTGTTGTTGATTGCCTTTTCCTTATTGCCTTCGGGGGATTTAGGCTTGAATTCGCTGGAAGTAGAATTTATGAGCCAGAACGCTCCATTTCTGATCCTTAAGCTGGGGAAAGTGCGGTGAATTTGATCTGTCTTTTCTCTTGCCTCCCATGTCTCTGGCTTTTGATCTGGACCTCGCAGGGCTCTCCCTGTGTCTTTATCATAATTGCTTTTTGCGTGTGGAGAAGAAGGCTGGTTTTCACATGGCTGCTTGCTTTATGGGGAGCCGTAGGAGCAGCGTTAGGGTTTTGTCCATCTGCTCCCGGTGAGCGGTTCTGCGGGAAGCTCCTGCACCTGTGCTCCAGCCGGGAGACAGGGAGGCAGGAAAGGCTGCTCCACGGCAGCACCGAGGGCTTGGCCAACGATCCTGAGGATGACGAGAGGAGACTGCTGTGGTTTGAATCATGCTGTGGGGGTTTGGAGCATCCAGCGCTGCTTTTACAGTCACGATCTGGTGATGTCTGCTTGGAACAAAAGGCTTTTCTTTTCCTGCTGATGTGTGGGGGAGGAAAATTTAGGATGTATCTCTCTGCACAGCCCGTGTTAAACCCCCTGATTCTGTGGGGCTGGACATCTCAGCGACACTTGTGTTTCCTCCCTAACAGGTGGTTCTGTACTGCCACCTGGGAATGCCTGTGTTTTATTCCAGCTCTAACTGTTCTGCAGAGAACCCTTTCACTTTCCCCCATGGATTGGGAAAGTTTATGGCACAAAAGCAAAGTGAGTTTCACTAGAACGCACAAGTATGTTCCTGCTCTTCATTAACCAAATGAAGAAACGCCTGCAGAGTTAAGACTGAGTGATCAATCCTGCAAGTGGGAGCACTGAGGAAAATTTTGCCATTTGGGTCAGTGGGGTGAAATGACCAAGTCAAAGCCCCTTCCTTTCAAATACAAGGCTGGTGGCAGGACTTCAGTGGTTGCAAAGGAGAAGACTTAAACATTGTAAATTTTCTGTACTTTCAGGCAGCACAAATGCATAGAAAACAAAAATGTTAATGGAAGCTTTAAAGCTGTTGGAGAGGCAGCAAAAAGTCACAGAACTGGCATGCGTGGGCTGGCTAACACAAGAGAGACACAGATATTTAGATAAATATATATCAAATGAAGGAATAGCAACTGGGAGTGGAGGAAAATCATGAAGAGAAATGTGGTCAGCAGAGTTAAAGGTGCTCTAAAGGACTTGAGAAATAAAAAACCATATTAAATGATGGAACACTCCAACAGTGCTACAGGGAAGCTCAAGAAATACTGAATGTATTCTATATTTGCTGAAAAGCCAGATGACACAGTCATTGTATGACCTATTCTTCCATTCCCACAGTAAATAGAGATTAAACGTCTGATTCTAAATTTGGCATTTAAAAATCAGCAGATGACTTTTGATTTCTAAGGCTGCAGCTGAGGCAGCCTGTACAGGGCCATGAGAGTGACTTTCCTCCAGCTGCAGAAGGTGTTTTGCACCAGGCAGGAGATTGCAGGCCAGCCAGCCAAGCTTTCCAGGCAAAATAATGGGAAACCAGCAGCAGCTCTTCTAAAATGTGGATTCAAAGGACATTTTTGTGCGTGTGGAAGACTTTTGAAGTCAAAGTTGTCCATTTTCTGAAGATGTGGTTCTGTGTGAGGGCTGTAGGACTTGAAGTAAGGACCAGTTGAGGGAAAATCAGCTGTTTTGCAGATGTCACGGTAATGGTTTAACTCCTTCCTTCCTCTCCAGCCATTAAATGCAACCTCCAGCTCCTGCCAGCAGTGGTTTCCACCAAATGTGCAGAAGCCTCTTTTCCTAATGGAGAACAGTTCCCCAGCACTCGAGGCTGGGGTTTTCCCCACTCCTTTACATGTGTCTTCCCCTGAAGCTGGCAGCTTCTCTTTCCTGGCCGAAGGACGAGGCAGAGGAGATGTGGCAGTGTTGTATTTCACAGGAATCAGCGTGGTGGAGCCGTGTTCTAACACTACAAAACACAATTACCTCCTTATTATTGCTGCACCACAACAAATAACTTTTAACTGGTCTCAGCCTGTCGTGGTAAGATGTTGAGAGTTTGTTATTTAACTTTTAAATTTCTATCGTTTTCCTGCCATCCCTCTTTCTTCAGGGAAGAGAGGTCAGTAAGGCACATACCTTATTTCTGCCGCCTTCGTTCTAGTCCTGCTTGGGCCATGCTGGAGGGTTGTTACCCAGATTAATCCAGGTTTCTCCCCTAAGGGAAGTGCTTCCTCTCTGCTTCCCACTGCTAACTTTGTGACTTCCCTGGAGAGCCGCTGGTGGCTGGAGCTGGCAGGCAGTCCTGGCAGCACACTGCTCTCGTTAAAAAGGCCAGATTGCAGCTTAATCAAACATCTTTCCAAACTGCATCAGGGAAATCCAAAGGCTCTGCTTTGGAGAATTGAAATGAGGAACGTGCTCTTAAACTGCTGACATTGTGCTGTTACCAAAGCCAAAGCAGATCTTTGATGTGTTAAAAGCAGGAGGCACTGGTTTCCCTTTTTGGAACAAAAAGAGGAAATTCCTTCATGTAACGGGATATGTTAAAGAAATGCTATAGCTGAGGGACTCTGATATTGTCTCTTTCCATTACTTCCTCAAAAATTATGAATTAGAAATGTAGTTGTGTGTGTATTTCACGTCTGGCCTCTCTCTCTGCCTTAGGCAGAGTTGTCTCTTTTATTTTACCTTTTTGGTTCGGTTCAGCAAAAACTTAACTGTTTCCAATTGTTTTTTCCATTCATTAGTTGTTCCATAGAGCCCCTCAATGACTCAGATATTTAATTCCAGTTATGGTATAATTTTATCTCAGTGTGTGTAAAGCCTTTGTTGCTGTGATACGATCGGACTGATGAGATTATGGAGCATATTGGCTGCTGAAAGGATGGATAATGTGAGTTGTAGGTGATCCTTCAGTTGTGGCTTTGGCTTCTCCTTTTTGTGGTTCATTTGTTAAGATAAGAAATAAAGGATATGAAACTGGCAGCAATTTGGCTTGACACAAGTGAGATTCTTAATTATAGCTTCCTAATGCAGCCTTTCTTTTTATGGGACCTTTACTGAATAAAAATGCTTTGGGTTTGACTTTGCAGCTGTGTTAAGAAGCAGGAACTCCTGTGTTACACAGTTTTATATTGAAGGAATGCTTGGTTCCAGCTCTCCCTGTGGTATTTCATGGACTCTCAGATGCAGGAGGATTTAATCCCAAATCTGTCAGGAAGCAGCTTTGTGGAGCAGGGCTTAGACAGGGGGTGGTTTGCATCTGTCAGTTCATCTTCAGCCACTGAAGTCTTGCTACCCTAATTGTGGATCCCAAGCATCCTGAAAAGGAGCGATCTGCCCCTCTGCCTCTTGCTGCTATGCATTCAGGAGTGAAAGTTGTCCCAGGATCAAGCAGTTCCTGGCCAAAACTTCCCACATAATATTTCAAGGGGAAAAACACCCATAGTGACTCAGGGATGAGATCAGAGCAGAGCAGGTGTCCTGGGGAGACGAGGCAGTGAACTGCACAGATGAGGATCTCCAACCAGCCGAGCTTGGCTGCTGTAGATGGGTAAAATTATCCTTGTCCTTATTTCCCTGGAAGTCTTTAGGTTTTTGGGGTTTTTTTTTATTCTTCCTTAGGAATGTCTGTGTCCCCAGCAGGGTGGTGCAGGAGGTGAATATCCAAGTGAATCATCATGGCTCTTCTCCCGAGCCACAGAGCAAAGGGTTAACTGGCTCTGCCTCACTCAGAGCAAGAGCTGGATGGGGCCAGGGCTTCTGCTGGGACTAAACCATTTCCTACCATGCTTTAGCTCTCCTGGCACCGTGTTCAGCTTGTGCACCAGGGGTTTTACATGTGTGCAGTGCAGATGTTAGCGAGGACACAGTGGTCCCCTAATTAAACAATGCTGGGCTTAAGCTGTCTTCCGTGTAAGAAACTCGGCAGCACGACTGAGAAGAGGCAATGATATATAAAATGTGACTTACCATGCTGAGGGACATCTGCTCCTCCTTCACGAGGATTCAGCTCCCTGTGGTGATGAAGGCATGATGTGAGCTCGTGTTGATGCTGTAGGAACTCGCTGGATCCTCGAGTCAAGGCGAGGACGGTCGGCTCGAGTCGCCTTTTACCACTAACAGGAAGTGGCAACGTTCATATTTTTTTAAAAAACTTTTCCTGTGTTAAATAGGAAGCTGAAGTGACTTTATTTGTTGAGCTTCACAGCAAGTGAGTGCTGTGAGAATACAGTAAGACAAAGAGCCCCAGGCCCTTGCATATGTTTCTGCTCTGCCGCTGTCTCTAAGGAAGAGCATGACTCAGTTACGCTGGCTCGAAATATTCCGAAGTAGATTATTTCTCTTGCAGCAGAAGGGCTTGGCACTGCTCTCTGTTGGAGATGCCCTTTTTTTCCTAGGCAACAAACTGACAGCAAATTGTTCAGACTTCCCCGTGGCTGTTCTATTCCTTGCCACAACGCCCCCTGAAACAGGACAGGCACCACGGCGTTTTGGGCTGCACAGATCAGTCCTGCGACGCTCCCGTTGGCTCGGCGCTGAACTGGCAATCAGGCAGCAAAGGCAGTGATTTCCCTGTCTGTCTCTCTCACCTCTGAGATGTGTGGCCAAGTGCCAGACCAGCTGTGCTTTCCAGGCAGCTTCCAGCTTTTTTTCTCCCGGGTAGGTGAGCCTGGCCTTGAAGAGACAAGTGCACGTGTGTTCATGCCTCAGTGCTTGGAAGGAGAGGTTTCTCATCAGCCTCCTTGGAGGAGGGAGGGAAAATTAAACCCCTGGAGGTGAAGCTACATGGCATGCGAGCCCTTAGAAGGGAAAATACTGTCACTGGTGCTGGGACACCTCCAGTAGTTGACTAAAATCTTGGCTTTGGGACTGAAGATGCCTGCACAGCTTGTGTTGGGGAAGGGTGGGCATCTACATTGTTTCCATGTTTTTTCATGGATTTGCACCTTCTGTAGAGGGTGTTGCATGTGGCTCAGCTGAGGAGGGCTTTCCAGGAGAGAGGAGTGCTTCTGGAGCGCTGTCCTTCTCCGTGTCCTTGACCATCCTCACCACAGCCTCAGGGAGCAACGTCGCTGAGAGAGCCGGAAACCTCAGCCAGCACAGGGATCCTGCACTGTCTCAGCTCTTGGATGTGAGCTCAGGAGATCCAGGAACACCAAGGGAACCTTTAACCTGCTGGGATCTGCTTTCTTCCGTGGGCTCATGCTCAGTGCTGTGGCACGCCTGGTTATGTTTGTGTTAAACTGAAAGCCTGGGCTCTGTGACCGAGTTTGGGAATTACAGATACAGTGAAGATGGAGGGTGTAAGAAACAGAGGGGTTGTGGCAGTGAGGAATGCAAAGCCTGAAAAAAAAATGGCTACAGCTGAATGGTAGAATGGTAAAATCATGGAATGCTTTGGATTGGGAGGAACAGACACATTCCACTAGAACAGGGTGCTCCAAGCCCCATCCAGCCTTGAACACACTGGTGGCTGGAGCTGCCCAGACCACGTGCCCTGGGCAGTTTGACCTTTCCCAAATGCAGGAGGTGATGCCTTCCTTCCTCTTCCCTCTTGCTGCTCTGTCTGGTGAATCAGGGACCTTGCTAGGCCACGTGAATGAAGGTGTGTCCTGTCTCCGAAGTTGTGTGTCCTTGGCATTTCTTTTTTTGCCTGTCAAGAGATATATTACTCACGCATGGAGCTCAGTGGAGCAACTTGCCTACTGCATTTTACATTGACTCCACACGTGATTAGTGAACAGTATGAATGACAGAGTATTTTTGCTGATTTAAGTCACTTCTGCCTTCACATGTTCTGCAGTATTCTGTCATCACAGGGGTACTTGCTGAAATAGCAGTATCTGGGCAGGATGGCAGCTAGCATCCAAACCATGCTCAGCCATTTAGGAGAAAGCCCTGGTAAGTCCAGTAAGGGCTTTGGAGTCCGTCAGTGAGGCAGCTGGGGAACCTCAGTCTGTTTCAGTGCAGGGCCATAAAAAGCGTGTGCTATCTGGAAAGCAGAACATCTGGCAAACCGGCTAATGAGAGCCAGACTGGGGGAGCTCGGAGGCAACTGCAAGAGCTACCCTGTAGAGTTGGTTTATAACTCTCTGAATTTGTAGGAGGTTACTAGTTTGTTGTGATTTTTTAAAAAATTATTATTTATTTAAAGAAGTGCAGGCACTAAAAGCCATGGAATTCCAGAGTGACTTCAGTTTGATATATAATAGCCGGCTGGGAAGGATGATTTATCCCAGGCTCCCGTGGATGTTTTCTGTCCCTTATTCCCCTCTCAGCTCTGCCCTGGAGATCCCCCATGGCTGCATGAGCTCCTCCGAACGAGAGCAGTTTGTTTGCTCTCAGCCCATGGAGAGTTTTTCCTTCCCCTAAGCAGGGAATTTGTTTTGCAGAGGGAGAGGTTTGGGCTCTGGAAAGTTTATGCTCCTTCTCTTTCCTCCTTGTTTTTTTTTTTGTTTTGTTTTTTATTGTAATGATGACATATGGAAACTATTTACACAGGAGCACGCTCCGCCGCGCTGAATGGACATGCTGGAGTCCCGGCAGTCTCGTTCCGGATGCCTTGTGTGAGCAGCCAGCTGCTTTTGCTTTTCCTTCCCCCCCACACCCCCCTTCTTCTTTTTTCCCCTCCCTCCCTCCCTCTCTCTCTTTTCAGGGAACGACTGGGATAAGTTACACAAGTGTAAGGAAGGAAGCTTTGCCATCTGTGACCAGCTCGGTTCGCTTCCTTTGTCGCGCCCCTTGCGCTGTGAACTTCACGAAATGTCTGTTTTCTTTTTGTGCTGGAGATTCCTTGCCGTGCCTGCTCAGCACTTTGCCTCCTCTCCCGCTAGCTGATCGCGCTCGCTGGCGAGCGAGTTGTGCTAAATGCCAAAATACGGGAGCGCAGCACACGAATCCCCGCTTCGCCACCACGCCTGTGCCTGGCGGCTCCTCGTCCCGCAGCCAAACCTTCCAAACCCTCACCCTCGGAAACTCCCGGGGAGAGGATCTGGCTGAGGTCTGAGCCACCTTCCTCGCTCAGAGGGGAGGGGAGACGCCGCTCAGCTCTGCAGCCGGCAGGGCAGAGCCTTTTGTGCGGAGCTTTCCCGTGAGGAAGCTGCGGGAGCGAGGATCGGCTCTCGGAGGGGAGGAAGGAAGGGAAGAAGGGAGGCAGGAGCTCGAGCCGTGCCATGCAGTGGAGAGAGCTGCCTGCCATCTACCTCGAGGAGCCCGGGAGCCCCGTGGAGAGATCCTCCTATCTCATTGAGCTCCATACTGATGGTAAACGCCGTCGGGGATGTTGTGCAGCACGAGCGGAGCCGAGCTTGCATTAGTCTGTGTCATTGTTATCATGGGAGCAGCTGAGGAAATTAGCTTGCTGGAGGGCTGCCAAGCACACAGTCAGAGGGCTGCTCTTCAAATTTATTATTATTTTTATTATTATTTATGACCCAGATGATGCTGTTGCCTCGGGGATGCTAGATCAACCTTCTGGTACCTGATGGGGAAGGAGCTGATCCACAAAACGCAGCTCCCCACCGGAACACTTCAGTGCATTTTCTGTTGTCTGTGCCTGGTTTAGACAGCAGGAAAGCATCTTGATTTCTAGAGCTGTTTTTTGGTTCTGATTTGCATCTCTGAGGGCTGTCTTGTATTTGCAACCTTGGTCTCGGAGCTGGGACAACTCTTCCATTCCCAGCTTTTGTGGGAAGCACAGAGCGGGGTCCTGGTCCTGGGTTTTTGCTGGGGTGTGTCTTTTCCTAGTGTTGATCCTTTCCCGAGAGGTTAATTTTTGCAAAAGAGCTGTTTCAGGGTTAAAGGTGACTTTGGCATCTTTTAGCAGGGTCCAGTGTGTTGGTGTTTAGGTTAATGCTACAAACCTTTGCTGTTTTGGCCACAGTGTGGTTTGATGCTCTTAAATTTTGTGTGTTCTGTAACGTAAAGTCCAGGTTCTGACGAAGATGTGCTCTTCCTGTAACTGTTAAGCATTAAATGTGAAAAGGTTTTGCTCTCAGGCTGCAGTTTGAGGGAGTCTGACTTTTTGAGACACATCCCCAGCAAAAGCTTTGTCAATAATAACATTTAAGAACTTTTTAGAGCTCGCAATGTAACGCTTCTGATTTTTGCATATGGCTGTCATCTCTTAGTTTAAAAGCAGACAAACCAGAAGGCTGCCATTCCAGCTCCGTGGATAAATAAAAACTCCATCATTCAGTTTTTTTCAAGAACTGTGCTAAATCGAGGGGTGTGGGGGAGGAACCGGCCTCATTCAAACATTTGTCCAGATTTTGAGTGGTATTTTAAGGGTGTGGGGGGGAAGCAAGGAAGAGAAACGGGCTTCGTGCTGCAGAATGCTTAGCAACCTGAGCGTGCAATCTGGAAGGTCTTCACGAGCCCCAGAGAAATGTTATCTTAATTTGATTTGGGGGTGGAAGAGGCAGCTGTGGCTGTGCACTGGTGAAGGGGTTCTGATTTCTTCCCACTCCCTGCCTCTGCCAGCAGCACATGGTGCCATTTCTCTTGGCGAGTGCAGAGTTTTTGGCATGGACTCTCTCTCTCCACTCCAGAGGGTGTTCGGAGAGACTGAATCAGTAATTCATCGAGGATTATTTTGTCACAGCAAATCTTCAGCAGGCTGTCATGAGAGGGGAAAGGAACCTCGTGGTGATTTTTGCCCACTCTCAGTTAACAACTTCTAACACAGAGAGAACAAGCTGCCGCACCACGGCTCCTGTGCTCATGAAAAAAAGGGGGAAATCAGCACTTCTGTGCTGGCAAGCTCGATTTTACATGTACCCACTTCGGGAACATGAGGCACTGGAGGAGGGAAGTCTCTTCTGAGAGCAGGAACGACCACGTGGTGTGGGAAATGTTTGAAACTCTGGAGAACTGAGAGTGTGGCTAGCTCCGCCACAGGCCCTACGCAGGTCTCACTGCTGTGGGGTCTCTGCTCAGTATTCTTTGTCAAAGGTAAAATAAAACCCCCAGCCCCAGAAGAAGAAACCAAGTGACAGTCCCTTTTCTTACAGTTATTGTCTTCTCGCTTAGTTTTTATCTGTCTTAATAGCACTGAGGCCGCAGAATGCAAAAATGGCAATTATTTTGGAGTTTATATAGGTGCCCTGTATAACTCTCTGATGGGAAGGGCACAGTGTGTGTGTGGCTCTGTTTGGGAGTTGCTTTTTGCAATCGAATTGTTTTGGGTTTTTTGGAAACAAAATCTTTATTTACGAAATCTGGTTCAAATGTTCAGTACGGCACTGTTCTATAGTTCTTTGCTGGTGAGAAGGACGGGCGCTCAGAAATTTCAGAATCAATCTGTGGAGTGTGAACAGGAAATTCATCTTGCGGTTTGTTTGCATCAGAGGCGTGTCGGTGCTTCTCAGCACCTCGGAGTGCTGTGAGGACGTGTTGTTTAAGGGCTCTGAAGTGCTGTGAGAAATGGGGCTTTCTGCTAAAAGCACTGACAGCTTCTGTCCTCGCACTGGTGCCCCTTGGCAGGGGCAGTGTCCATCCTTCCATGGCCCCTGCTCCAAGGACACGTGCAAAAGCTTCTTGCTCCTTCCACAAACCCTCTTCTCTTTGGTGGGCTGGGTGTCCTCGGGGGCTGGCGGCTGTTACCTGCCTGGTTGTAGTTTATGATGCTGATAGCAAGCTTCAGGCATGACAGCACACGCCTCCTGAGCCAGGAGACCAGCGTGCTGGATGGAATAGGAAGCTGTCTCTTTTGATGATCTTCCAGGAGCATTCCCGTGTGGAAGCGCTGGGTTTGAGTCTCTTTAAAGCTCCTGCCTGCGAAGAGTCCATTTGTCAGTGTACAAGCTGCCACTTTCCTGGCTACTCCGCCACCTCCTGATGCCTGTCCGTGATCCCAGAGCCTCCTGCTCCACCCCAGCTTCCCTAATTGTCAATCCCTGTTTCTCTGATGCAGATGGAGGCAGCTACGATGTTGTCAACGATGCCTCCAGCCCCGCGGCCGGGGAGTGCTGCGCCCAGCAAAGCTCTGCCCGGCACAACTGGGAGATGAACTACCAAGAGGCAGCCATCTACCTCCAGGTGAGCCCTGCTGGGTCGTGGGGAGAACGGTCTGCAGGAGCTACGGTGCTTCTCGGTTATGGGAAACAAACAGCTTCCGTTCTGAGGCTGAAAATTGGGTGCTTTTCCAAGGATTCTGCGTCAGGAGTGGGCTGGTGCTGGAGGCACCTCCAGATGGGCCCTGGAAGTCATTTGGAGCAACCGACCAACAAAACTGGCCAACTGGCCCACCCTCTCCCCTCTCTGCCAGCGCCAAGGACTGTGGTGGTTGGGGGATGCAGCACATGGTCAGTTCTGCCACCTCAGCGTGGAGATTTTTGTAGATGTCATTCCATCTCCACAGTCACTGCTCCTGGGGTCAGCTCCTGTTCTGGAAGTGCTGGTCCTAATCCTGCCTTGGCCACGGGGTGAGTGGGTGGCCCAGTTAGTGTCAGTCAAGTCCTGCAGGTCATGTGAGGTACGAGAGAAGGCAGAGGTCTTGATTTCTGCAGGAAGGAAGGATGCTGAGATTAGGATCAGCCCAGGAGTGAAATTTATAACATTAAAAACAGCAAACAATCAAACCCCACCCGTGCTACAGTTACCAGAACCACCATCCTTACTGCAGCAAAGGGTTTGTGTTTTTAAGGTTGCTGTACATCTGGTGGGAGGAATTAGCCACCAAAACTGAGCCTCTGCTAGAGCTGTCCAATCTGAAATGGTCACTGGTTCCATTACTGTCTGTCCTTCCTTCTCTTCATTCCCTTTCAAAGCTCTGAGGTGCTTTGGACCCAGTTTGGGTGGGTTTTTTTTTTTTTGTTTAAGCCACTGCAAGGTGACAGAAAGCATTTGTTCCTCCCTGCTCTGACCCCACAGGACTGAGAAATCTCACTTTTCAGATATTTTAAAACAGCGTAGGCTGGACCTTGGCAGCACTTGAGCTCCGTGGTGTGCTGGAGCAGCCCTGACAGTGGCAGGGTGACTGCAGCCTCCCTCCCAGGCTCTTGTTTAAACTCCTGATTATTGCAGCAGCTCTGCAAAGGGTCATTGAGCTGCTGCAGCTCTGATGGTAATGGGCACAGCAGGCCTGGCCCTTCAGATGGGGATGATTGCTGCTGCTGCCTTGACCAATGGCCAGGATGACACTGTCCTTGAAATGAGGTAGAAGGACTTAAAGAGTGTCCTGTGAGCAGTAGCTGCAGGCAAGTGTCAGGTCTGGATAAGAGGGCTTTGCTGTCCAGCCACATTTGGAATTGCTGGGCTCCCAAGAGGCAGGATTTAGGCTGTTTGTCACTCTGGAAGTGTGTCCTGCCAGGCGTGGATGGGGATGACCCTGCTGATCTCAGCCCGGGCTCTTTGCAGGGCTTTGCCCCGCTCCAGCCTGGCTCTCTGACCCGGCAGTGTTTGTTCTGAAACTCGACTCTGAAACTCTGTGAGCTGGAGCAAATGAGAAATATTGGAAGCCCTCTCCTGAGCAAGCATGCTGGAGAACGCTTTACTTCCTAAAAGAGAGTTCCCTGACCTTGTTATCCATTTGCAATCACAGTTATTCTGCTTTGATAGTAATAGCTTGGCTGTCCTCACTGCCTGGAGAGATGTTAATTTAAATAAAACCTCACCACTTTTTGTGCGTCCATGTGGCCCTGCTGGGGAAAAGTGATCTCTTATGACAGTTCCCAAGAGGCAGCAGGTTTGCTGTGAGTGACAAAAGCTCTCTTGCCAAAACTGTTGACTCAAGAAAGAGAAGAAGCTGTTGGGTGGTTCTGCACGAAAACCCTCTAAAACCTCCCCAAACTAAGTTTCATCCAAGGGGTAAAAATAGACACGATATAGCTGTTTGAAAATCAGTTGTAGGCAAAGTGTTAAGATGGAGTATCTGACCTTTTAATGTTAATTAAGCTTTCTAGTTAAGAGGGAATGACAAATCAGCATAGAGACTTGTTAATTTTTCATGGAGTCTGTCTTATGTTCCTGAAGCAGAAAACACTCTGTGTGCTCCAATGTTTTCTCCCAGACATTTTGCAAGGCCAAGATAAGGAGGAACAACTGTCAGCCAGGTGCCCTGGAGCTTATCTGGGTGTTTTCGTGTTCTGTGCTGGAGAAGTTTAATCAAATAAGTCTGTAAACATGTGGAAGTAGTTGCAAGTAAATGAAGTGCTGTGTTTATGTTGGGATGTTGGCTGAAGTTTCTCTGCCTGCCTTCATAAACTCTCCCAGCTCTCTGCCTCATTGTGAAGAGGCTCAGGGGTTTCTGAAGCAGGAGTTTGTGGATATTGAAGAGTTTCATTACTGAAATGTGCTTATGAACAGAAGGGGATGTCCCGTGTGCGTAGAGTCCATTCCTCAATAAACACGTCAACCACAGGCTGTAAATGGGAACAGTCTGCTGGGAATTGTGTGTAATCCCTGTAAGAGTCAGCATTCTTCACCCTTTGATAGTACTGAGAGTCACTAATGCTGTTCTCTTTATCCCTGCTGCCCTAGGAAGGAGAAAATAATGACAAGTTCTTCACTCACCCCAAAAATGCCAAAGCACTCGCTGCCTACCTCTTTGCACACAACCACCTTTTCTACCTGATGGAGCTGAGCACGGCCCTGCTGCTGCTGCTGCTGTCCCTCTGCGAGGCTCCGGCGGTCCCCATGCTCCGTCTGGGCATCTTTGTAAGTACCTGGGGGCTACATGACCAAGTCTGCTTGCTCTGCAGTGTGGGTAAGAGGAAAATGATGGCCAGACAGAGAGGAAGGAGGAGGCAGAAAGAGGAAAAAACCCACCTGGCTTGTTCTGTAAATGGCTGACAGCAGATAGGCCAGCCAGCAAAACTTCCTTTTCCCGTCTGATCTAGGCAGACCACAGTGAAAGTGACACTCATTTCGTGTTATCAATTTGTGCAGTTCTTCGTTTTCTAACAGAAATGGATGGTTTTTTCCATTTTCGTGAGATAAATCAGTAATCTGTGTGCTTTGTTGGGGTGGTTTCAAAGATGTTGTCAGGGCTGGTGCCGTTACCCCAGCATCACCACTGGTTCCTAGAACACAGATCAGGACCCTCCCTTTGGTTGCCCAGAATGTCTGATTCAAGAGAAAACTCTTCTCTGTGTGGAATCTCTCTGCCCAGCAGCTCTCCTGCCTGTGTTGCACTAAAAAATTACGGTCTCCATCTTTTTTCAAAGGGTTTCTGCTCAAGTTGTTGGTGTCTTGGCCTTTTGTTTCAAATGTATCAATAAGTTGTTTTATGTGTTGCTCAAGCCCAGAAGGGACATGGATTTCTGGAAATTCTGGCCTGGTACTTAGAGGAAAATTGCACAGGCTTTAATAAAAGCACAAAGCAGTATATATTGTGATTTTGAAAAACATTGCTATGTTAGCTTTCAAAGAGTAGCTTTGGGTTTTCCTGCATGTTGGAGGGCAGTGCTCAGACTGTTGCCAAACCCACCTGCTCCTTGAAAAAGGAGGGGCAGAAGTGTGGCCTCTGCTGTGCTGCCGTTCTCACCAAGGCTGTGTTGTGGCAGGTCCACGCGACCCTGGAGCTGTTCGCGTTAATCGTGGTCGTCTTTGAACTCTCCATGAAAATGAGGTGGCTGGGCTTCCAAACCTTTATCAGGCACAAAAGGACTATGGTCAAGGTGAGTTGTCCGCTTGATTGTCAGGGTTTCTCCTCCAAGACCAAAGAGCCAGATCAAACGCTGGCCTGCAGTGCGGCAGGGCTGACGCAGCCATCGTGTCCCGGCCGCCAGAGGATTCCTGCGAGATCCCCAGACTCTCAGGGACACCTCCCACCCTTCAGATGTCCACATAAACAGGTGGTCAGCCAGAGCTCTGCCCTCCCCCAGAGCAGGCTGTGGCTGTTCCTGTGATGCCCCCGTTTCTTGCAGACCTGTGTGCTGTTGGTGCAGTTCATCGAGGCCATCGTGGTGCTGGTGCGCCAGACCTCGCACGTGCGCATCACCCGCGCCCTGCGCTGCATCTTCCTCGTGGACTGTCGCTACTGTGGGGCTGTCAGAAGGTGATGCTGGGGGTTCTGCTGTCATTCCTGGGGCTGGGCTGGAGGGAAAGCACTCAGATCCTGCAGGCATCCCAGGAAAATCAGTGTCTTTCACTGGCGTTTATGTTGGAGATGGTTCCGTAGTGACCTAAGCGTGGGTGTGCTGATGGTGAACAGAGCTTGGGCGTATAAACCACCTCAGAGAGACCAGCACAGGGGTGTGGCTGCATTTTCTCTGCTCCTTGGCTGGCCTGGAAACTGCACAGTGAATCAGGGCTGGTCTTCAGTCTGGAGAAGGAAGAGCTGCCAGCGTGACTTTAGTGCTGTTTGCAGTACCTGAGAGCTGACTGCAAAGGACAGATGGGTAGCTTGGAAATGATCTTAATTTAGCAAGCTTTCTAGTTTTAATCCTTGGAGGGAGTGGGAAGAAAGCCCTCAAGTGTGGGGTGGTGGTGGTGGGTTTTTTTCTTTCCCCTGACAACCTGGAGGAGTAAACGTGCAAATTAATGTTTTCTTATTTTTCAGAAATCTGCGACAGATCTTCCAGTCCCTCCCACCATTTATTGACATCCTTCTCCTCCTGCTTTTCTTCATGGTGATTTTTGCTATTCTGGGTAAGTTGTATTTATGGAAGGAGAAGTGATGCTCTTAACCAGTGATTGTCCAAAAGCAACGTGAAGAGCCTGGATTAATATAAACTGATCACATTCAAAGTGTTGCCAGGATCTTCCATTTATCCCATTTCATCTGCAGTCATCTGGAAGGCAGAGTTAGATCATCCAAAAAATCTGAAAGCTGGGTATTTGATTTTGGGACAGAAGTCCTTCTGATCTCTTCCAGAGCACAGTCAGTGCCCTGTGTTTTCAAGCTCTGCTTCCACGCACTGTTCCTCAATCATGACAGTTTAATCTGCATCCCCACAAATGCACGTGTCTGTGGTGTACCTGCTGCAGTCCAAACCATCCCCAGAACGTTTCTTTTCCACAAGGATCAGTGAAATGCCAATGGCATCTGTTGGCAAATCTCTGTGGAGAAAGTCATGCAGATACTCCCACCTTCAGGGTGTCAGAGAGGATTTGCTGTTGGTGGGACCTCCCCTTTGGGAACTGCTCCGCTCTCGACATTGAACTGATTTTATTTTTGTTTGTTTTTTCTCCTTTCTCTCCTCCTCTGTTTTCTCTGCTGCCTCTTCAGGTTTTTACTTGTTTTCTCCTAACCACTCGGATCCAGTGAGTATCTTGATTATTTCATTGAGAATCCAGCACTGCAGTGCAGTCGTAGTCGATTCCATGTGAGACCAAATGCTGGCTGGCCCAAGGCTGCCTGGCAGTGTCACCCTGCTCTACCCTCTGCTGGGAAGGGAGACCGTGGAGGGAACTTCCTCCGAGACAGGATGTCCCAAAGGGAACATTCTCAGAGCTGTTCCTTGTTCCTGGTGCCTTCATTCAGCCAGAAGAGCCACCTGCCACTGTCCCCAGGGCAGGAGATGTCTGGGGGAAAGCTTGGCCACTTCCACTGCTGTGGTCAGAGTCCAGCAGCCACTGGTTCCTGCTGCTGCCCAGGCTATGGCTGGCTGGGAGAAACTACTTAAAAAATGTGCTTTTTGGTTTGACCCTTCACACACCATTTCTCAGGGAACTTAAAAAAGGACCAGTGCTGAAGTACTTCTCCCAAGGGAAGGCATCAGGGAGTTGTGGGAGTGCCTGTATCCAAAGGGGTGTGGGGACTGGTTGTTTTTTTGAACAAAATGTCCCTGTGAAATCCTGCTTGCATTTTGTCATGGGAATTTTTTCTTTCAGTACTTCAATACCTTAGAGAACAGCCTGGTGAATCTCTTCGTGCTTTTGACCACTTCAAAGTGAGTTCATGTTCTTCTATCTCAGTGTTTCCCTTTGTCCCAAAGGAGCCTGGCAGAGCCAAGAGTTTATCTGCAGAAGTGCTCTGTCTCCAAATGTGTGACCCGTTTCCTCTGCCTGAGAGAGGGATGTGCAGGGTCAGCCTCCATGGGAAGAACTCGTGTTTCATTTTGCTTTAGGACACTGTGGCCTCAGCCGCAGAGTTATCTCTAAGGACTCAGGCCTCTTCATCACTGTGAGGGCAATAAGGGGGAAGCAGCTTTGCTAGGCCTTGGTCCCAGAAGGGAAAGTTTGTGTTTGTACTCCTTTGTCAGCCAGCAGCTCGCTGCTGAGGAGTGACTTCCTATTCCTGTGCTGCAGTTCACCTATCAGCGAGGAAACTGGGATAACAGCAGTGGGTAAATATTGATCTGCTGTCAGGGAGAGCCCTGAGGATTAGGAAATTAGCAGAGGCTGGAATAAATCTGAGGCTGTAGCACTTACACCAAGGCTGTACTGCTGTTGCTAAGTATCAAAGCACAGCCCTTAACCACAGCCCCCACAAACCCCGTTCGGTGTTTGGGATGTGCAAGGAATGTGCTTGCCATGCTTATGTTTTTTCACGAGTTTTGTACAGATGTGCAGATCTTTAGATGTGAGTTTGTACACACACACCCCCCGTGCCCTGTGCCTCTTGCCTGGGCTGGGGGTTGTGTAACATGAGTTATTTGGTGCTTACACTTGCTGTCCTTTGGGATGCAGCTTCCCTGACGTGATGATGCCGTCCTATGCCCGGAACCCCTGGTCCTGTGTCTTCTTCATCGTGTATCTCTCCATTGAGCTCTACTTCATCATGAACTTGGTGAGTCCCCAGGGGAGCACTTCACTTCCCTCTGCCTGGTTTTGGAGCTCATTGCTCAGCAGAGTCTTCCCCATTCCCACAACTGCTCTGCAATCATCTCAGACCCTTTGGCAGAATCCTTCTAGAAATGGCAGCTTGGCTACAGATAGAACTCCTTTAATGTCTAACCATGAGGAATTGAACTAAATCACAGAAAACCAAATTATACGAGCATCTTTCAGCTTCTCTCACATTAATTTCGTGCTTGGAGTGACATACTCAGCTGCGTGAAATTTATTGTCCTTCTCTGTCTTAATTATTTATCATAAAATGGCATTTTATGATCTGGACCTGCCCGAAATACTTTGTAAATCAGTTTGAAGGGGATGGAATTACTCAGGATGGCAGGACTGCAGTGCTGATCACTGCAGAGTGAGAGCACGGCTGCCCAGGGGAGGCTGGGAGTGGTGGGAAAGGGTTTGCCAAAGGAGTTGAGGAATTCTGCAGCCCCAGGTGAGGGATTTGATGCTCGTGGTTGGATTTCACTGCTTGTGTCCCAGATGGAGGGCTAGCTTTGATACGCGTCACCCGAAGCTCCCAGGAAGGGTGGATCCAGAGAGCAGCCCTCAAATGTGGCTTTCCAGGAACAGATCAGGGCATTTTAATAAATCTGATGTGGTCTTCTGTTGGCATTGGTGTGCTTTAGCCTTAGCTCTTAAAACCCATTAGCAAGTGTTGAGAGGCCAGAAACATCTGGAGCTCCTCCAAATAGTGGATCAGTGCCATGAGCTTGGTGATCCCTTTGTGGGACCCCTCATGCCAGCGGGACCTCGCCGACTCCGTCCCTTCTCCATCAGCGTTCCTGCTGCAGGCAGCGCCTCTCCCTGCTTCCCTGAAGCCCTGCAGAGTATAAGGGTCAAAACACCGCTTTTTCTCCTGTCTTCTCAGCTTCTGGCTGTTGTTTTTGACACTTTCAATGACATTGAGAAGAGGAAGTTCAAGTCCCTGCTGCTGCACAAGCGCACGGCCATCCAGCACGCGTACCGGCTGCTGGTCACCAAACAGGTACGGCTGTGCTGGCAGCACCCCTGGGCTGGGCTGCCGAAGCAGCACCTCCAAAAAGAGCTGATTTATCTCTCTTGATTGTGATCAGACTCACCACGGGCTGGTGGTTTTTTCATTCATGTAACTCGTTCACCTCTTTCTGGAGAAAAAGCAGAGCACTCTGAATTTCAGCCCTGTGTGCAGTTGTGGCTTGATAAAATGAGGGAAATTTGTTCTGGAGTGCATGCGGTCATTGATGTCTCTCTGATTCAGTCTGGGTCACTTGAGGACTTGTTTGGCTTGCCAAGCACCACTACTGAGAGGAGGGATGGGTCATACAATTGAAGATATAATCCATTTTCTAGATCCTGCACCAGTGAACAGTGCAGAAACAGAAGGAATTCACCTAAAAACAACTTTTTACAGGGACAAGCACTTGGCGGGGGAAGGTTGATTTCTTGCTTAACTTGGAGCAGCAAGAGAAATAAGACCCAAAAATAACTAACCCACTTCTAGTAGATTAGTTCATGTTTAGTGCACATAGCTGATGGTCTTAAAAAAGCACCGTGGTGGGATCTGTTAGGCTGCCTGCTAATTTCTCAAGAAGAGGGGTTGAACTCTGCTTGGGGTGTCTGGTTGGACAGTTTTCAGGTGATGGGGCAGCAGGGCACAGCTCTGCATTTGCTGGAGGGACTGACTGCCAGGAGGGCTTTCTGATCTCTGTGCCCTGGGATTAGCTTGGTATGTTAAAGTAATAGGTCAGAGTTCTTAGGGGGCTCGGTTATAATGTATGAAATCCTGCTTAAAACAAATCCACAGTGAGAATTAAAAGCCTCTCTGTGTTCCTGCCTGGTGCTGCTGCTGCTGCTGACAGCATTCCTTTGTTGCCAGAGGCCGTCTGGAATTTCCTTCAAGCACTTCGAAGGGCTGCTGCGGTTCTACAAGCCTCGGATGTGTGCCAGGGAGAGATATCTCACCTTCAAAGCACTGAACCAGAGCAACAGCCCTTTAGTCAGGTAGGACGGTCCTGCTGCTGCGCCCAGAGCAGGGAGGTTGCTGCACTCCCTGCAGCTGGGCTGTGCTTTGGAGGGGCTGGCTGGGTTTATGGAACCAGCCTTGTCTGGGATGCGGGAATAGCGTTCTGCGATGGGAAGGGCTTTCCTGGGAAGCAGGGAGCTGGGAGGGGTGTGTACCCTGAGAGCCGAGGTTTTCCTTGGGAGGCGATGGAGTTCCTGCGTGCCCTCTTGTGGATACAGCGCCGTGCTGGCACTCACAGGCGGGATCTGCTCCCCGCGGCCCTGCCAGAGCAGAGCCCGGAGCTGGGCAGCAGCCCTGGAGCCTGCGGGCAGCATTTCCTCAGACAACACAGCAGCCTCGCTGCTTAACAAGGTTTTGCTTTTTTCCAGCAGCTGGCTGTCCCCTCCCAGGGTTTTGTTAATTAAAATCTGGTTCTGCTGGTGCTTTCACGGCTGCCATCCTCTGTGTTATGAGGCAGAGAACTGCCATTCTGGTGGGTGGGTGCAGCTAACTCCAGCCAGCAAGGAAGCAGAGGGAATTAGAGCAGGAGACCTTCTCTTCCTTTCCCCCTGTTCTGGCCACAGACAGGTTCCAAGTGACTCTCCTGTGAAACTGGTGCTGAGTGCCACAGAGAAGAATTGAAAATGGCATAGGGAGAGAAAGACTGAGTTGAGAAATTCAGGCACCAGTGTCACCAGTAAGAGTCTGAGAAGTTCAGCATCCTCACTTTGAGACACGTAAAAGCTGTTACAGGCCTGACCCCGAGCACCCAGACAGGCACTCATGTTCTATGAGTTTCTTTGCTTTCATGTCCCTTTTTCAAACTTCATTTTTACCTTGAAAAGAAAATGTGCAAAGATGTTAGAAAAGGACTGTACGAGTAATTAAGACAGTCTGAGACTTCTTGAAGAGCGGTGCAATCTCCATCCCTTGGAGTTGGCATCTAAGCCTCGGGTCTTTCCTCTCAGTGGTAAAATTGTTGAGTTCTGTAGAGTCGGAGTTTCCCTTAAGGGCCGAAGCATTACAGAAAGGAGATTCTGGCCATTGTCAGTCGGGAACCTTTGGCCAGGCTGGGAGGAGGTCACTGCTGAGCTCTGTCAGCTGTGGCTGCAGTTCTGATAAGGAGTTAATAACTTCCAGGGACCCTCCGCTGGTGATGTGTGACAAGGGCAATTAAGGATCTAGTCACCCTCAAGGCTCTGATCAGATCTTCCTTTCTGTTTTGCAGTCTAAAGGATTTTTACAATTTCTATGAAGTTGTTGGCTTAAAATGGAAGGTAAGAGTTTGTTGGGGGGAGAAGAGGGGAACTGTGTGTGGGAGGGAGAGAAAAGGAGTGCCTAGAGAGGAGCTGGGTGAGAAACAAAGACAATCTAAGAGAAGCAGATGCTGGGGGTAAGGTGGGTCTCCTTTCTTCTGCATGGGTGTAGCTCTGGCTGCTTCTGACTGTGGCTGTTCTGCTTCCAGGCAAAACGGAACCGCGAGCACTGGTTTGATGACCTTCCACGGACTGCATTCCTTATTTTCAAAGGTAACACACTGTTTTCATGGCAGCACGTGCTCAGCTGACGGGAAGAGTATCTCCCTGCAAAGACAGGACGCTCTGAAGGGACTTTCTCTTATGTCCCTGGCAAGCACCCGAGGGAAGGCCTCCTAACCAGCTCCCTGTGTGTCCAGAGTCTCCGAGGCCAGAGCCTTACATTCAGGGTCTCCAGGGAAGATTTCTGTCCTGTAAACATTCCTGCAGTGACCGTGGAGTGGGATTTGGGTTGTCACAAACAGCTTGGGCTCTCAGGCTGCCTGGTCCCACGCTGTGGTTGCAGCTCCCGTTCAGGTCAAGGGCAGCAGTTTGGGAAGGGAAAAGAGGCCTCAGGCACCCATCAGAGTAATCAGTTGTGCCAGTGGGATTAGCCTCCTGTGTCCCAGGTTTCCTGACTGCATGGAGCCATTCAGAATTAAGAACCTGCAGCTTTTCTGAGGTGTTGTGTGCTCCTAGGGAGTAGCTGACACCCTCTGATCCAAATACAGCTGCCCCAGGAGCCCTCAGAGCTTTGCTGATGCTCCCAACCCTCCTTGTTGTTCCAAACCAGACAGCTGCATTTACCTCTGTCCACACCCCGGAATTAGGACACAGAGACCAAACAGGGCATCTTAGGGGCTGAGGATAATGACTTCATTGCTGCTAAAATTCTAAAGGATATTTAAACTTGTTCCCAGCAAGTGAAAGTTAATAATCTGCCGATCTATTTAGCTCCTGTGCTGAGGATTGGTATGAAAAGTGTCTCTAAGGAGAAGATAGAGGGATCTGTGGTATGGAGGATGGTGTAAACATTTGTTTTGTCATCCTTCCCTTCACACAGGCATCAACATCCTTGTGAAGTCCCGTGTGTTCCAGTACACCATGTGTGAGTAGAAGTAACCAGCTGGCTCTGCTTGGCTCCCTTGCTCGTGTGGGCCTGCTGTGCTGTGGCTGCCAGCCCTCCAAGGGCTCGGTGTGGTCTGAGCCATGGTTCATGGACAGATCTTGGAGTTTTGGTGGAGAGGGAGGGAGCTGCTTAATTGTAGCACCAGCCTGGGCTCTCAGCTCTGGTTCTGGAGAGGCTCCCTGGCTCACTGTGCACCACCCCCGTGGGGCTGTGCTGTAGGAGTCAGCTTCTTGCGTTTAGGTGGGTTGGTGATCAGCTTTCCCAAACCCTGGGGGGTTTATCTTGCAGCTGAAGGATGCTGAATAAGGAGCTGCCTTGCCAGTCAGGCACATTCTGTTTGCTCTCGAGGAGGTGTGAGCGTCCTCACTGCTGGAGGGAGTGCTTGGCAGCTGAGCTGCCTGTGAGGAGGAGGCTGTGCTTCTTTCCTCTAGAGGAGAAAGAGTGCTTCCTCCTGGTGCTGCCTGCTGGCTTCTAAATGATCTATTCCTGCTTGGTAATTTGGGGTTTGGGTTTGGTTTTTTTTAGTTTTGTTTCCTTTTGAACATGAAGGTATTGCATCTGTTAAAGGCCTGGAAAAAGACATGGTGGAAGACTCCCAATTTCTGAGTTCAGTTCATTCACTGAGTTGGAACCAATGACCCTGCCACTTGTCCTATATTGTACTCTTCTTGTTAGCCTAAGAAAGGGATATCCAGGAGTGGTTTTGCTATGGGTTTTCCCTTTGTTTTCCAGACACTGTGGTGGCTGTGAATGGAATTTGGATTCTTGTTGAAACCTTCATGTTGCAAGGTAGGAAACATCACAGCTTGTTCCTTGACTGTGGTGCTGGGGGATTGAAAAAGAGGGAGGCTTGAGAAAGCTGTTCTTGTGTCTTGCAGGAGGGAATTTCTTCTCCAGGAACGTCCCGTGGAGCTACATAGTCTTCCTCACAAGTAAGCTGATGCCTCCCAACAGAGCTGTGTCATTTCCTGTGGAGCCAGGAAGGGAATTGAAGTTACAACTTAACCATGGGTGTAGAGCCTCCATCCAGAACAATGCTGTGCCTGGCAGGGATTGTTTTGTAGACTTTTCCAGAGAGAAATCTCCATGAACACAGGAAAATGCGTTGATTTGGGGGGGGAGAGCCTCACTGAGAATGAGGAGGATGGGTGGGTCTGTTAAACAAACCCCAGTTGAGAAGTGCTGTACTAAAATCAGCGCACATCCACGCGGGCAAACCTGCGCGTGAGCCCTTCCCAGGATGCTGCTCATCCCTGGTTCCTCCTGTTCTGCAGTCTATGGCGTGGAGCTGCTCCTGAAGACCACTGGGCTGGGGCCTGTGGAGTACCTGTCCTCAGGCTGGAATCTGTAAGTGCACATTCACCTTTTTGGGTTGGAAACACCACCTTCTGACAGGAGTTTCAAGCCTGTAGAGAAGGCCATCAGCCAGCTCCTAAAATTCTTCTGCCCCTGGCCTCGTGCATCTTGCTAAGCTGGAGCAGCACCAATCCCTCTTCTCTGCTGAAGCACTACTGATAAACCACTGCGCTTATTTTATTTTATTTTATTTTTCTTTCTAGCTTTGACTTCTCAGTCACCCTGTTTGCGTTTTTGGGGCTCATGGCTCTGGCATTTAACATGGAGCCCTTTTACTTCATCGTGGTCCTGCGACCCCTCCAGCTGCTGAGGTGAGGTGGGAAAGGCTGGGAAGGGGGAATTCCAGAGAGCAGGTGGGAGAAAACAGGCTTGTTTTCCATCAGTCCCACTGGGCTCCGAGCTCCTTAGCAGGAGAGGGCAAGGATTGCTCTGTGGGAATGTGACCATGGCAAACAGGAATTGCTTGGGATAATGAGATTAGCTTGAGTTATCAAAATGAACGATAACAAAAACTTGGGATGGGATATGAAAACCCCGTGCTTTGGAGCTTAAGCTGATCTCTAATAGAGATCAGGGGATTTACTGGGGGCAGATTATCCTGTGTCTGCCTTCGTGGGGTTCTTACGACTCCTCTAAATTGTCTGATGCCGTTCAGAGAAAAGCTCTTCTGTCAGGGTGAGATGGTCTGAGCCAGTTTAATAATTTCCATTGAATTACCAGAAATTACAGTTTTCAAAGGATGCTGCTTGCTAGGGTGAAGTACTGCCCTGCTCTAGCTGCATCTCACACTTGGAGCAAGACCGTGGCCTGTAACCTCTCTGCAGTTCAGGGAGCTGGGGCTGATTAACCCTCTCATGTCGAGGTACACTCACCTTCACAGACGCCTCCAGAGCCACAGCAGGAAGGGATTTGAGGCAAAATGTTTTGTTAAAAACAAGCTAATGTAATTTAGCTCTTCAGTGAGGATTTTAAGAACACTTTATGACACTCAAGAGGGGAAAAAAAATAATGTTTTCTCTGTTCCTCCCCTGCCAAAGCCTGTTTGGCAGCTGTGTTTCTCTGTAAAGGCTGATGGGGTTGCCAAATCTTAAATTAGCAGGCACAGTGTAGTTTTCTTTCATCAGTTTTTATTGGGTCATGGGGGAAACACAGAAAAGCTTGTGTCTGAGGGAAGGAGGAATGAATCCTGACCCTGTACACAAAACAAGTGTAAGTTCTTACAATTTTTAGGGGTTTAAAATAGCTATTTATAAAAAGACTGCCTTTTTTTTTTCCCTGAGATCCTCAGTCCTGTGAACAGTGGAATGTGTCATGAGCACTGAGATGGGACAGCAGGACGCTGGAAGGGGAGCAGAGCACTTGAGCAAGAGCAATTAGGTGTCAGGCAACCTCCCTGTCACTGACCTGTGAGGCAGAGAGAGCTGGGATTCTCCTTTTAACTATTTCCCCCAGCGCCAGGAAAGCTGCAGGCTGTGGGTAACCCTGGCCTCTCCTTTCAGGCTGTTTAAACTGAAGAAACGCTACAGGAACGTCCTGGACACCATGTTTGAGTTGTTCCCTCGGATGGCCAGGTACCAACTCCTGCTCTTTGGGTGATGGCAGGGAGAGGGGAGTGAAGGTTTGGCGTCAGGATGGGGACCTGTCAAACCTGCTGGTGGGATTTATGCTCTGATCTGTCAGTGGGTCATTACTGACTCCTCACCATGCAGCAGGGGAGTGTTAATCTTACAATTGCTTGGAGCAGCAACACTCCAGCACCCCGGGCCTCCTCCTGTTTTTGTGTCAGGAGGAGAACTGAGACTCCCTGCTTGTTTTAATTTCTCACCCCCAGCCCAGCTCTTGCTGAGGAGGAAGCCCATGTGGGGAGAACATTGGCACGAATACCCCGGGCCCCAGATGTTCCCCTGTCCTCGGCAGAGCCACCTGAGAGCATTTTTGTGCCGTGGGGGGGCAGGGGGGGCCTGGTGCCTGAGCGGGGCACCCTCAGCCCTGCTTCCCTGGCAGCAGGCCTGAGCAGAGCGAGTTGGCTGCAGAGCCCTGCTCCTGGCACGGTCCCTGCGCCCGAGGCCACGGAGAGGGCAGAAACAGTGTGTGGTGTTCTTTCTTAAAGGATCTGTGGAGAGACGTTTATTTAACAGAAAAGGACAGGCTGGGAGCGAATCCAGGCTGCTCTTTGGTTTCTCTCCTCAGCGAGTGGAAAACTCCTTGTCCAAGGGCTCCCTGAATGAGAGCAGGCCGAGAACTGCAGAGCCACAGTGGCAGGGGCGGTGGTCTGGGGTTTCCAGTGCTGCTTCCCATCCCTTGGAGATTCCTCCCAGGGCAACCAGCCTGGGATCTTGTGTTTTCCTGCCTTAGCAACTCGTCAGCAGCACAGCACTCTTTCTGTTTCTGCCTTCAGCCTGGGTTTAACTCTGCTCATCTTCTACTACTGCTTTGCCATCGTTGGCATGGAGTTCTTTGCTGGCGTGGTCTACCCGAACTGCTGCAAGTGAGTACCTCAAATCCAGCCCCCTCAACAGTGCTTGTGGTGCTCAGCCAGCAGCAGGGAGCTCTGGCAGCTCCACTTCCCTTTGGACAAGTGGCCAGAGGATGGGGCTGAATGGGGTTTTGTAGCTAAGGCAACACGTGGCAAAAATCCAGGAGATAGTTCATTCCTCTTGCCCCATGCCTGGCAGTGCCCAAGGCCAGGCTGGATGGGGCTTGGAGCAGCCTGGGACAGTGGAAGGTGTCCCCATGGTAGGGGGTGGCACTGGATGGGCTTTAAGGTCCTTTCCAACGCAAACCATTCTGTTTCTATGACGCCAGAGTTGCTTGTCCAGGGTTATTAGATAATTAAACCTCCCTTTGTACCAACATAAATTCACCTGGTCCTGGAATCTAAGCTGCCCTGTGCCCTTTTCACCTTAAATGATGGCAGACCACTTGGAAATGCCAAGCTTTAAGGGTGTGAGCCAAGGAACTCAAACTCTCAACTTCTCTGGTGTAATATTTGCTGAATGATTAGAGAGACTCCATGTGCTCCCTGGGCTTGTGCTGAGCTGTGAAGGAGAGAGGGTTCCTTCCAGAGGAAAAGACAAGTGTTGGCCAAGAGGTAGAAATTGCCACTCTGTTTACCACCTTCTAGAGGGGCTGGTATTTATAACTGTTGAGATTTTCCTTGGTTTTCCAGTCTCTGCTGATTCTTTGTCCTGGTTTCTCCAACCAGCACAAGCACAGTCGCAGATTCCTACCGCTGGGTGAACCACACAGTTGGCAACAAAACAGTTGTGGAAGAAGGTTATTACTATCTCAACAACTTCGACAACATTCTGAACAGCTTTGGTAAGGGCACTTTTGTCCCTGGCAAGGATTATCCTGTGTTCCTGCAGAGCTGGGTGGCTCTGTAATGCCGTGATGTTCGTGTGAGCCTGGGACTCTCCGGGGGAGTCCTGCTAATGCACCTCACTCAGCATCCTGCTCTTCCTGCCTGGAGAGCTCCAGCTGGCTGATTGTGCCAGCAGGGTGAGCAGAGCTCTCTCAAAGCCAGCTGAAGGCCAGCAGATCTGTTCTGGCTGGTGAGCAGAGCAGAGGTGTTTAAGGAGGGCATTAAGTCACTGCCCTTCTAAAGAACTGACAGCGATGCCTCTCTTTAAACCCTCTGATGAGGAATAACTTGAATGTGTTGATTACTCTCCATGACTTTTCTTAATGTGTGAGCAGAATGCTCATCTCCTGGAGATTTCAGAGGTCTCCATGCTCTCTGGTGAAGAGTCAGGTCCGATTTCTTTAAAAAACAGAGATGAAGCCATGCTGCAGCTTCTGTGGGTCTGACCCCCTTTGTCTGAAGTAATTCCAGGGGGGAGAGTCTGCATTCTCTCTGGATTTGCTGTATTTATTCAAACTTTGCTGTCTTGGGTCAGTCTTCCCTGTCAAATAATTTACCTAAAAATCACTGTAGAACAGGTCAGGATGGATAAAACAATTACCTGTGTGTGTCTTCTCCCTCTTGTGTGCAGTGACGCTGTTTGAGCTGACGGTCGTCAATGACTGGTACATCATCATGGTGAGTGAGCCCTGCAGGCAGCACACGCTGCCAGCTCAGGCACCACTGCTCTCTTCCCACGGGGGTTGGAACGGGCTCAGCGTTGGCACTTGTTGACAGATACCTTTTGCTCCTGACTGCTGGGAGGCATTTGGGCCCTGCCATGCTGCTGTTCTCAGGCTTCACAGCCTGGACAGACAAAGTCACCCTGTGCTCCAGTTTGTCACCTGCTGTCCAAGCTGTGTTCTCGTGGCACAGTGGCTCCTACAGCCACAAGCTTTGGATGTTCTGTGTGTTTGCCTGTAGGAACCTCTCTTTTTAGCTGCAAGGATCTGCTGGGGCATCGAGCGTTGCACAAGCAGTCCCTGGGGCCAGCTGTGGAACCAGGAATGAGAGACAGAGAGTTTATTATTATTATTATTATTAACAAGCAGTTAACAGTGCCTCTCCCTTCTTTTGTGCACTACTGACTTCTCCCCTCTCCTCTTCAGGAAGGGGTGACATCCCAAACCACTCACTGGAGCCGCCTGTACTTCATGATCTTCTACATTGTGACCATGGTGGTGATGACCATCATCGTGGCGTTCATCCTGGACGCTTTTGTCTTCCGCATGAACTACACCCGGAAGAACCAGGATTCAGAAGGTCAGAACTGAGGCCTGGCTGAGCCACAATGCTGTGTCTTCTCTCCCTGGTGCTTTATGTCTCCAGGAGAGAATGGGATTGGCCAGGAAAAAACAGATTTTTTTGTTTTTCAGCCTGACATCCTGAGCTAATTCTTTTGGTTTTGTGTGATGTTTGACTGGTCTTTCTGCTCTGCTCTTCATCTCTGCCCCAGACTTCCCCAAAAAGTGTGTGTGGGTGTATTTAAGTGGGTTTTATGTATGTCTGTATATTTGTGTGCACACACACATACAAACTTCAACTACTTGAGCCGTTTCTACCAAATTCTTTGAAAATAGGAAGTCCGTGTGCCTTTCATGAAACATTTCTAGGAAATATTGCAGCAGTGATGTAGCAAAGCTCAACCAAGAGACCTTACAGGAAGGGAAGATGAATAATTTTATTTAAACCAATTTCCCTTCCTCACTAATATACTCACTGGTGGCAGGATGTGTCTCCAAGGTGATTTGCCAGCACTTCTTGCCACGACCTGGAGGACAGCAGACACTGCCTGCCCAGTTCTTTCCAAATTTTCTGGTCGTACTTAGGCTGCTGGTTTTGGACATGCCTTTCCCTCTAGGAACTGGGGGTGGCTGGGCTCTCCATCCCCTCATCCCTCTGAGTCATCACTTACTGTCCTTCTTCTCCTGAGCTGGGGGTCTGGAACTGCAGGTACCTTCCTGACCTGCTAATTCAGGTGCCAAAGCCACACTGATCTCTTACAGCCCTGCTCCTGCTGTTCCTGCAGGTGAAGGCCCCAGCGCCCCTTTTTTTTTGGGTGCCAGAAGATCAAATTTGTGTGGCCCAGGAGTTATTAATTAGGGAAACACTTGTGATCCCTCTTGCACCCGGTCTGAAGGGAGCAGTGAAGGACATTGGTCAGTCCTGGACTCCCAAGCTCTCTTGGGCAGGTGAAGGTCAAAAGGCAGCAACTCTTGTGTGATTATTTGATTTCCTGATTTACAGGCAAGCGAAAAACTACAAGTTTTATATATTTTTTTTTAGGATACCGAGGAGCCTGAGGAGAATAGTTTGGGTCAGAAAGTTTGCTGGCCCTACTCACTAGTTAACCCTTTCTCTGCCTTTTTGGGGGTCAAGCATATCCCTTTCTAGTCACAAAAGCAGGTACAGACTGTACCTGACCTCTGGCTTGGTCCTGTGTGCTTTAGGCTTTGCCTTCCAGGGTTATCGTGGTGGCTGTTGAAGCAATGCTCATCTCTGAGAGTTTTTTTTCCTCTCTTTCTGTTTCTTGCCTCTCTAGAAGATAATGGCATTGTGCTGGAGAAGGAGATCTCCAAGGAGGAGGTAATTGGCATAATTGAGCTGTACAAGAGGACTTCAGCTGCCACTGAAACAGCCCAGCTGCAGAAGATCGTGTTGCAGATGGACAAATATGGGGTAAGAGGAAGCGCTGCAGGGTCTCACCTTCAGGAGAGGGAGGTGTCCCAGAGCCCCTTTGTCTGTCTGAGGAGAGAAGATCTGCTTGCCTCTGCAGTGCTGAGGGCTGAGCTGCTGGAGGGACTCTGCAGCACCACAAAATCGTGCTGCTCTAGAAAAGTAGCAGCTGCTCCTTGCACAGCCTTGACAGAGGCTCATCCCTGGCACCTGCAAGATTCCCTTAGAGCTGTCCTGGCCCCCTGCTGACTGGAAAAAAAGCACATTTATTTTTCTTTAAGGAAGCCACTGTCTCATAATTGTCCCGCCTCTCTCCGTGTGCCATCACACACTGAGGCTTGGACAGTCCTGGAGCATTATGCAGCAGCATGATGGTGTTGATTCCAGGTCCTTCCTTTCTCCGTGGCGTTGCTTATGCTTCCATTCTAAAACATTTTAAACTGGGAAAATGAGCTCTTGTCTCAGAGCTGTTGTCTCATGCGTCTGGGAAGAGCTGAAGTGGTTGTTTTAATAATGGCCATGATAGCCCTGTGTCACCACGACGCCGGGCAGGTGCTGCAGTCCCTCAGGGGACACCAGAAGCAGCCTGGGACAGCCTGAGCTCATCAGTGGATGATGGGTGTGCACAGGAAGGATGCCTGAGGTTCCAGGACAGATCCAGCTGCTCAGTGGCTGATGAATGTCTTTTTTGGTGTTTCCTCCTCCTTCCCCCAACTCTTTAGCAAATGTCAATGGTGTTTCTGGGACGCAGATCGAGGACCAAGAGTGATCTGAGTATGAAGATGTATGAGGAGGAGATACAGGTATGTGGGCCTGAGCTGGGGCTACAGCAAGTCTGTGGTGAGAACATTCCCTGGGATAACAAGCCATCCTTTCAAACCCTGGGGACTGCTTTCCTCTCCGACCTGGGATTTGTTACCCCACAGAGCACACCAGAGCTCCTCCGTGGGTGCAGGTGTGTCAGGCCAGCCACAGTAACCCCACGGGGGGTGTGCACAGCAGGCACTTCTGCTCGGCTGGGCTCCCCTGGGCTCCCCGGGTGTCTGCTGGGGCTGTGAGCACAGCTTGGTGCTGCCTGGGGCTTGGCTGCTGAGCACAGAGCTCTTAAACCTCTGGAATGTGGTTGTGTTTGAGCTTAGGCGTGTCTGTCTGACACAGAAACCAAGGCCTGTCCCAGGCAGGGCTGCCTGGTTTGCAGGCTGAGCAAGGTGGGAAACACCTAAATCAGCAGATTCCCTGGATTTTTAGCACCTTCCTGCCAGCGCCATCCGTGCTCAGGAGCTTTCTGCCGTGGGTTTGGTCTCCATCCTGCCAAAGGCAGCTGAAGGTCGTGGGCTAATGTAATGATTAGTGCTGAAAGAATTAATCTTGTAACCATTTGAATCTGTCCTTTGTCCCCGGAGCAGAGGGACTGGGGACGAGTCTTGAGTCCCCCTGAGGAAAATGCTCCTGTTTTTTTACCATGGGGCTGGACCATCTGCAGAGGAGCTCCCTGCCTGTTCTGCTGGGTCTGTGACTCACAGATGTGACATCCTGGAGCACCCTGGGTGCTGCCCAGCGTCAGGAGCAGCTCTGCAAATCCCAGACATCATGGGAGCAGCTGTACTGGAGCCCTGGTGTGCAGGAGGGACATCCTGAGGGAGGGATGTTTCCTTGCCTAAGTTTGCTTGGTCTCAGTGCATCCACCACAACCGTGCTGCAGCGAGCTGGGTTGTTCCAGGAGCTGGGGCTGTATCCTGGGCTTTGGAAAGAGCCCTCTGTGCCTGAAAAAAAATGTGCCCTCAGATGGCAGAGTGCCAGAAGGCTCTGCCCTTTTGGGGTGTGTGGGGCACAGCCTGACCCCTGCTGTGTTTGCTCTCCCACTGCAGGAATGGTATGAGGAGCACTCCAGGAAAGAGGAATCCCAGACGCCACTGCAAGAGCCAGCATCTGCTTCCAGCAGCTCTCTGAAGCCCCCGAGCCTCCGACAACGCTCCCAGACTGTCATTTAGGCCTAGCTAACGCGAGCCACCTTCTATGCAATAACCTAGAGTATTCCTCCAGCCCGTATTTTGGGAGGGTGTATATAGATCTGTCAGTGTACCAGTGTAGGGATCCAGTCTCTCCCCCAGCAGTGGCTGCTGGAAAGCCAGAGGCCCAGGGGACTCTGGGGAAGGCTGCTGCACACAGACCGAGCGCGGTGCCCGTGCTCAGCACATCGGGGCAGAACAGAGCCCTTGTCCCTGTGAGCCCCTTGCCAGGCTCCAGCTCCTGCTGCTTGTCCTACCACTAACAGACCTTGGGGAAAGAGATGTGTAACCCATTAGCAGCAGGGAATTCACTGAAGTCACCTGCTTAATCGTAAAACTTTGGCCCTTTTTGAAGATCCCTTTTGCTCAAAGGGTACCATTAACCTAGGGATAAAAGATCAGGGAGTGAGTTTTTGTTCCTTCTCCACCTTCCTTATGCAGAGAAAGGGGAGGTGGCGTGAAATCTCAGCACTTTTGGAAGGGCAGACTGCCCTCCCCCTCCTTTTGGGCACACCTAGATGCACTCCCTGTAGTGGCTCCAGCTCTGATTACCGAATTTAGCTGTCCCTGAGCAGTTGTGAGGCAGAACTGAGGCCAGCAGCTCATCCCATTATCACCATAGGTGGGACAGGGCTTTGGAGACTCTGCTGTTACCTGCATCCTGCTGGTCAGTCCTGCCCGTGGCACGGCCTGGGCTTTGGCTCACCTCTGCAAACCCCAAAACTCCTGTCCCCGTTCAGGGGATTCTGCAGGGTGATGTGGCTGTTGGGCTCGGCCACCTGCTCTGTACAACCTCTCGGGCTGGTCCTTAGCTCAGATAAATGACTGGCAAGAAGAGTGGAAGGCTTTCCAGCTCTGAGTCCAGTGTTTTTCTGCCTGGCTCTGGGTTGAGGAGAGCTCCTGGGCATGACACAGTCCAGCTGGTTAGTCCTCAGTCCTGGCTCTGGACAGCTGAGCAAGTCCCAGCACAGAGTGGGGCTCCTCCCTTGCAGGAATGTTTCTCAGGCTGGAAAAGGTCGGCTCAGTCAGATCTTGGGAAGATCCACTGAAGAGCTCCACTGTTCCCCTGGATTTTGGATGCAGGAAGAACATGGATGACAATGATTCTTCTCACCCATCTGCTTTTCTGCAGCTGCCACACCTGGGAGCTGAGGGATGAGGAGGAAGGGGGAAAAGGGATCCCTTCCCAGCTCTGCCACGTTTGTGGGGTGCTGGCAGTTGGGTTGTCATCTGAACCTGTCTCTCCAAGCCCCTCTTTTCCCTGGCAGCACAGGAAGCCCCTGGCAGCCGGGAGGTTCCCTCACCTCTTGCTGCTTGATCTCTCCTCAGGTTCAGCCTAAGAGTGGAGCTTCCTGGGAAGGCTTCCCCCTTCCTCCAGGGGCGTCAGGCAGTGGGAGATGTGTATCCCCATTCCCTTTGTCCCACATCCCTGTCTTTTCCTTGGTGGCCTCACCACGTGGCACGAGGACAGTGGGAGAGGGCTGATCCTACCCGGGCAGCTCAGGAGCAGCTCCTGCGTGGGTGAGACTTTCAGAAGGAGGCAAGACAGAGCTGCTTCTGGAAACCTCTCCCTCCATGGCACGGTGGGAGCACTTGGGAGGAGTGGGAGAGCAGCTTTCCAGGCAGTGCACTCACACACATACCAGTGGCTGCTCCCAACCCTTGCCAGATTCCCTTGGTGCCTCACGGCAACTCTTTGTTTCCTTTCTGGATACTTGCAGGTATGAAAGTACTTCTGAGCTGACCCATGAAGGACCTTAAAGGGCTGTTTTCCAAACCATAAATTCACAAATTAATGAGCAGTGCAGTTGTTGCTCTTGCAGTTACTCTGCGTGGAATCGCAGCCCGGGAGGTTTATCCAGATTAGTCCTGGGGCTGCAGGAGATGGTGTTTATTGTGCTTTAAGTTGTGGGCAGGATGAATGAGCATTATGGTTAGTGGGGAAAAAAATGTGGCTGTGCTTAATCTCCACATTCCCCTACAGCCTATTTCTCCTGGCAGGGCTGTCAGTGACTTTTTTTTGGGGTGTTCTCTGGGTGTGAAAGGAGCTGTGGCTTTAAGCTGCGCTGAGGGGGGCACTGGCTGCTGACTGTGCAGTAACAGGGCTCCCTGGACGGCTGGGGCTGGGGTCAGGGTGCTGCCTCCAAGGTGTTGATCCTCCCCCACATCCCCGCTGTGTTCCTTGTTTTTGTAAAACCAAGGAGGCTGGCAGGAGTTTGCTTCTTCCATATGACTTTGGAAGGAAACAAAGTTTGAGTACGGGGCATCCCCTTCTATTTATCCTCCTCTCCCTCCCCCGACACACAGAGTGACGACGGAGACAATCATTTTGTAGGGAGCACGGGAGGAAGCACTGCAGGATTTTGTATGCTGGCGTTTTGTTTATAAAAAACCCGATTTTATGGACATGTCTGTCAGATGTTCTCTAGATTTTTTTCAGGCGCACTAATAAAGAGCATCCTCGGCTTTGTAAAGGCAGCGGCTTCCTTTCCTCCTTCCCGTGTTATTCCCGAGGTGGGGTTTGGCCAAGCTGGAGCATTTCCTGTGTTTGAAGAGGAGCCTGCCCGCCCTCTTGGGTGGCAAGTGCTTGTGTTGGGAATGTTTTGCCTGCATGCCCTGCTGAGCTGCTCCGCATTCCTGTTCCAGGATATTGCAAAAAGCAAAAAAAAGCAAAGCCCGGCGTCCCTTCCGCTTCCCCCTGCCAGGCTTTTCCCTAAACATCAAGATACTGCTTTCAAAGTCAGGTTTTTTAAAGCTGCCCCAGCGCAGTGTTGAGGCCAGAAGGGGTGTTTGACCCTGCACCTCTGTCTGGGACGCTGGCCATGGTTTCAGTTGCGTTAGCCCTGCCTGTGGCAGGAAGCAGGGGCTGTGTCCCGGATCATTCCGGCAGCTGCCGGAGCAGGCCCGGGGCAGAGCCGATGGCTGCAGGCACAGGGAGCGTTACTCTTCTGTGAAAGCTGTTGGTATCTGTTAGAAAAAGGAGAAATGCTCCAGGCCCAGGAGGAAAGGAGGGGGAACCGGGTCTGACAGTTGTGATGCTTGCACAACACCCCCGTCGCCCGTGGGGCAGGGATGGGGGTGTCCCTCTGGAATGACAGTTTGCTTTCCAGCCCCTGTCCTGTGGACCCTCCAGCTGGGAGCAGAACCACCAGTGCACCCATTCCCTCCTCCTGGGCCCGTGAGCCTTCCCCTGGCACTGTGGGCAGCCCCGCAGGTGGCCCTGTCCCCAGGGACTGAGCCGTGCTGACCCGTGCCGTGGCCGTTCCCACTGTGACGGCACATGACTGCTCTTGGGACATCAGCCACTGGAAACCACTTCCCCACTCCCCCGGGAAAACCACTCTGGGCATCCCAGGGTTCTCAGCTCTGGCTGTTCCTTCTGCCCTGCAAAGGCTCCGTGCTGATTCAGGGCTGTGTCACATCAGCAGAGAGCAGGAGAAATGGCCCTTGCAGCAGGCAAAAGTCAAGGTTGCGTTTGGTTTTTTGTTTTTTTTATTGCAATTTTTTTACAGTGCCTAAATCTAGTCCTGCCAGAGGTCAACACTGTGTGTGGAAACCTCCAAGTCCTTTCCTACAGCTCTGCCCACCCCAGGAGGAGGAGAAAAGTAGGATCTGAAACTCAGGTTGAAAAACATTACTAAAAAAAGCAGGGGAAACCAGCCTCCCTCGGTTTGGTGTTTGTTTTCCCTCAGGCTTTGCTTGCACTAAACCCAGTGTGTCCCTGGAGTGTTGCGTCCCCTTAACCCTGTCTGGCTCTGCCCTGTCTGCTGTTCCAGCCCACGGTGCCAACGGGGAGAGTCCTTCCCAAGGACAAATGCGTGCCTGGGCCCTGGCACAGTCACCCTGTGCAGCACAACTGCCCCAGCTCTGTCCCGGAGCAGCGGGAGCTGAGGAGGCGGAGTGCCTGAGGAGGCGCAAAACCTCTCAGGCTGTACCCCTGAGCTGGAGCCTCCCCCACCTCTGGTCCTGCCACTGCAACCAGACACAGCCGAGGTCTGGATGTTGCTCCTGCCCAGAGTTCCTCAAATTCCGAAGATAAAAGAATGAGGACAGGATGTGGGCACTGACAGCTCCTTCCCCAAAGGACAGCCACCCCCTTTCCAAACAGCAGGGGCCGAGGACTGGGCTGGCACCTCCAGCAGCACGGTGAGGTTGAGGTGCCCTTGTCCCCCTGCCAGGGACAGGGGAGGGCACGGCGAGACCCCGATGTGGTGGGAAGGCAGAGCGAGATCCAGGGCTGGATCTCCTGGGGTTGTTCATGGGGTGGAGAAATGGATCACCCTGAACTCGGTGAGCAGGGCCACGCACAGGAACGCCAGGTAGTAGGCGATGAGGCAGATGCCGTAGGCCTTTCCCAGCTGGAAGCACTGCGCTGGCACCGTCACGAAGGAGAACACCAGGCTCAGCCCCAGCGCCCCGGCCAGCACCCACACCAGGGGGCTGTCAGGCTCCAGCTGCGGGGAGAGGGCAGCGATGTGCGGTGACGCCGGGGTCCTGCTGCCAGCCTGACCCGTGTCACCACAGCCTTACCTTCACCAGCGGCTGGCTGCTGGTCATCTGCAGCAGGCAGCCGAGCCCCACGCCCACCACGATGTCTGGGGCACGTTCAGGATGGACACACAACACAGGAGGGCTCGGGGGAGCGACAGCCCTGAGCACATCCCTCTGCCCCACGTCCTCCTCCTTTAGAGAATGCTAAAGCATTCTCTGTCTGTGGGAATACAACTTCGAGCACTCGAGGAGAGGAGTCAGCCTGGTCTGAGGACCACCCAAAACCCACCGGAGGGAGGCACAGCCCCCTCCCCTCTTTCCCACTGGCAGATCCCAAATCTGCCACGCTCCAGCCCAACCTCCCGGCCAGCTGGGGCTGGGACAGCTGTGGGGACAAGGGGGGTGCTGCTGGCTCTGTCCCTGCACCTCCCAAATCCCTCACCGTCCCCTTGCACTGTGGGAGCACTGTGGGGTTTGCCAGCCTTGGAGGGACGCCGGGATGGATCCAGCCCTGCTCCTCTCCAGGGGTCCCGCAGCACCAGGGGCTCACCCTAGGCCGTAGGCAGGGAAACTGAGGCAGCTCCTGCCCCACATGCCACCACCCTGGCACCCAAAGGATACTGAAGATGATGCCCCCGAAGCAGGCGGAGAAGGCCATGCGGGGATAGCCCTGCCGGGCCATGGTGAGGTCGGAGAAGGTGTCTGTGGAGGGACAAAGGGAGACCTTGGGCATGGTAGGGGGACCCCAGGGTGGGCCGGGGGGCACTGGGGACCAGCAGAGCCCTCACCACCGATGCTGTTGCCCCAGGCCAGCAGTGTCAGGCCCAGCACAGTGTTGCTGAGCTGGAAGATGACGCCCAGGGTCCGCAGGATGTTCACCAGTTCCGTGGCCGCGGCGTTGATCCACATGGCACTGGCCAAAAACCCAAGGAAGGCGAACACCTGACAGGAAGAGGAGCAAGCTGGTCCCTGTGTGGATCCCACAGGACCCTGCACACCTCCTGGGGACACTGGGAACTGGGAAAGAGCTTCCTGCTCTGCCCCCAGGGACCCTCAGCCCCATCTGGAGCAGGCTGGGCTGGTCCCGGATGGGCGTTCAGGGTTTGGGGACACCTTACACAGTGATACTTGGGTGGCTCCTCATTGCTGGTGGTGATGAAGATGATGAGGGCCAGGGCAGAGGCAACCAGTGTGACCAGTCCCCAGACTGGGAAGATGCCCTGGATCTGGTACAGCCCATCTGCACATGGCGGGGAGAGGGGGCATCAGAGAGGCTGGGGCAGGATCCAGCCATGCTTGAGGCAGGAGGTAAAGCCTTGTCAGCTACAGCCACCCCTACCCTGCACCCTCACAGAGCTGCCCTGCTCTATGCCTCAGTTTCCCCAGGCAGGCCAGGCCTGCTCCGTTTTCCCCCCAGGATCTGGATGCTGGGGGCCCAAGCCCCCCAGCCCTGTAGGGTGCAAATCAGCTGCAAACCAAGCCCCCAGCTTGGCTCTTCCTTGCCCGTCCTCTCTCCCCACAATGGGGAGCCAGCTCTGAAAGGCTCCTGCAGTCCCCAGGGCTTCGGTGGCCATCTCAGTCCCCTTCTGGAAGCTGGGACGGCCCCAGGCTCTTACAGGCGCCCGACTTGAGGGTGAGGACACAGAGCAGGGGGCTGGTGAGGACGTGCAGGCAGTTGAGGGGTCTCTTCCAGTTCAGGTCATCCTTGTCAGGGTCCACAACGGGCACAGTGAGCAGCAGCACCAGCTCCACGGGCACCTGGGACGGGGAACACCCATCTGGGACACCCTGCGAGGTGCCCCATGCTGCGCCCAACCCGACTGCCCCTGTCCCACCATCCCCACTGCAAAGCCCCGCGGGGCCAGAGCCCCGAGGGCCGGCAGGGACGGGGATGCCCCTTGGGGGGCTCCTCCTGGCTCGTGTCCCCCCAGCTCACCTTGAAGGCCTTGAAGAGCCGCCAGTACCAGGGCTTCCTCCTCCACTTGCGGTAGTCCAAGGGGCTGAGGGCCGTGGTGAGGATGCGCAGGGAGGTCTCCCGGGAGGGCAGCAGGGGCCGGTACTCCTCCCCTGTGAGGGGCCACGGGGGCTGAGTGGGGCGGGGGCTCCCTGCCCTCCCCAGCCCTTCCAGCGTGGGGCTGCGGTTCCCTGCGTGTCCCCAGGGAGTCTCCCTGCCCCACGGGCTCGGTCACACCTGCAGCAGCCTGTGGGTCTCTGGGACCCCGAGGACAGAGCAGAGCCAGCCCCGAGCGCACAGGGAACCACATACCATAGTCCCCACTGTTCGTGCCCGAGGACTCCGGCTCTTCCACGTCTGTCGGCATCTCTGGGGGGAAGAGGAGCAGACAGGGGCAGTGGAAGGGGACCCCAACACGCCGGGGGTCCCATCCCAGCTGGGCAGCCCTTACCTGGCTCCCAGGGCCCGGGAGGGGCCAGCCCGTCCCCCCGCTGCCGCCGGTGAATCCAGGTGCAGAGCACCACGGTGAGCACGTAGAACACGTAGAGCCCCAGGTAACCTGGGAGGGGGGAGTGATGGGGGGGTCACGGCACCCCCAGGCTGCTCCCATCACCGCCAGGCTGCTCCCACTACCCCCAGCTCCCACAGCGCTCACCCAGAGCCTCTCCCAGCCTGATCCTGCCCAAGTAGAGCACCACGAAGGTGAGGAACACGGCCACCATGTAGAAGATGACATCCCTGAGGAAGGGCCTGGAGGCGGCCGTGAAGGGCTTGACCAGGGCGATGCCTCCGGCCACCACTGTGGTCACGAACACACCGGCACCTGCCAACACAATGGGACTCTCTCGGGACATGGGAACATCCCACGGCTCCCAAGTATCACCCCGTGAGGAGCTGGCAGTGGGGTCCCCTTACCAAAGATGGCCCCGATGGCCAGCCCCGCTGTCCGGGGGTCGGAGAAGGCCACCACAGCACTGAAGACATCAGGTGCCCCATTTCCAAAGGCCAGGAAGGTGACACCATGGAGAGGGGACGTCAAGGAAAAGACCTGGTGTCCTCCTCCCCGTGGGGACATGGGTGCTGTGTACTCCCGTCCAGTGCCAGCACGTGGTCACTTGTCCCGCTGTCATCTCCAGCTCACGCCCCGAATTGGTCTCCCCTGGCACAGTGCCAAGGGGACGCAAAGTTACCCTGCCACGGCCACCTCCCCTGCCCTGTCCCCGCATCCCTCCTGGCTGAGGCCCCCTGGGATTTGCCAAGGATACTGCCACGTTGTGGGACAGCTTCAGGTTGGTGGAGATGGCAGATAAATTGGGGCAGAAGCTGGAAGGGCAGAGAAGGAGACAGAGAGAGATGATGGGGCTACTTGGGGACCACAGGGCTCCTGGTAACTCTGGAGACAGTCCCCTCCTCTGCAGGGCCACTCACAACTTCTCTGCTGTCACACCGAGGATGATGAACAGGTACAGGAGCCAGAGAGCCTGTGGGGTCAGGGGTGCACAGAGAGGGGTCAGTGGGGTCCCCACACCCCACAGCAGAGCACCCCCAGCGCTGCCCGTTCCCGTCCTTACATAGAGGGTGACAGCCAGGGGCAGCAGCCGGGGCGGGAAGACGCAGAAGACCCCATTGAGGTAGTCGAGGAAGCCCCCGTCCAGCCGGCAGTCAGGGTTGCTCCAGATGAAGCTGCACCACTCGGAGCTGTTGTGCTCCCGAACCTCCCAGCACTGCGGGGCAGAGGGGACGGTGCTTGGCCGGGCCCCCCCGAGCACCCACCGCTATTCCCGAGGGCTGCCAGGGGCACCCTGAGGGGACACCGCACCCCCGAGCACCCACTGCCCTCCCTGAGAGCTGCCACGGGCACCCTGAGGGAACACTGACCCCCCGGGCACCCACTGCCCTCCCTGAGAGCTGCCACGGGCACCCTGAGGGGACACCGCCCCCCGAGCACCCACTGCCGTCCCTGAGGGCTACCACGGGTGCCCTGAGGGGACACCGCCCCCCCGAGCACCCACTGCCCTCCCTGAGGGGACACTGCCCCCTCCGAGCACCCACTGCCCTCCCTGAGGGCTGCCAGAGGCACCCTGCCCCTCTGTGGGGCTGCTTTTGGCAGGTCACTGCCGTCCCTGCCTCGGTTTCCCCATCCGCGCTCCGTGTGCGTGGGTCACGGGCTGTGCCAGGCCCAGCAGATGTGGAAAGCCGCGTCCCCACCCCACCCCTGTCCCCACACAGCCCCCACCCACCGGGCCATGGGAAGACGCCGGCCTGGCAAGCAGCGAGGGTTTCGGAGGAGAAAACCAGCAGCGGAGGAAATCCTGGTGAGATCCCTGCTGCGATGGCGGGGACAGGGGAAGCAGGGACGGGACGGGACCCCACCACCCCGGCAGCACCCAAACCCCTCCCGGCGGCACCCCCAAACCCCACCGCAGCCCCCAGACTTACATCTAGGCCCCGTCCGTGGCTCAGAGCATCCCCCCCGGGAGGGACGGTGTCCAGCAGAAGCGGGGTCCCGGCTGGCAGTGCCCCGGCCAGGCCGAGCGCTCCGGCCAGCCCCGTGGTCCCCGG
>WEIT01014361.1:2092-12783 GCA_013389985.1 Dryoscopus gambensis
ATTTTTTATTTTGCTTTGTACCATGAAAAAAGCCTCTTGGGAAGGAACCAGTCGGTCCTTTTCATAGCTGAGATGATTTCTATATGCATAGCTCAAGGCACTCAGTAGGAACCTATAAATAACTAAAATACAAAACAGGACCCACTGTCAAATTTTTATCTTAAAATATGGCTAACTACTTTTATTTTTTAAAAATGTGCAATGCTGGTTTTTTGATAAACTGTTTAAACAAATCACACAGGATCCTACTACTTTTCATGGGCAAAGTACAGAATACCTCAATGTCCTTTTATTACCACTGGAAGGTGACCGTGAGATTGTGTCTTTTGCACAATCTGCTGGGCTGCCTTCTTGACAAATAGTGCTTGCACCAGAGCTTTGCAAAGAGGCCAGTTTCAACAATGCTATGAGTTCTGTTACTCACACCTGGACATCAGCAATATTGTCAAAATGATTTTTGGAGCATCTCCCTTAAAAAACCTCCTTGAGATCTTTAGAGTTTCCTTGCCTCTGTGACTTTGCTGGGGGAAACTGAAAGTATTACTTTTTCCCAGTAACAATTTAAGTGCTATTGAAGAGGTTTCTTTATATATAGTGACAGAGCATGCCAGAAAAAGGGGAAGAAAAATGGCAGTATTAAACTCCTTCACCAAGTGTTGCTAAAAAGCAGGGATTATATAAATGGAATATATGGAACCACTTGCCTTCTTAAAAAAGATATAAACTCTTTATAATGTATTTGCTTTGCACCATTAAATTTATAGTTTTTACTCCAAAATATATATATATAAAATTAAATCACAAAGCCTTTAAAAAATGCCATAAAGCCCAAACCAGATTTCTGCATGTTTTTATACAAGCAGCAAGAATTTCATCACTGTTACCCGTGCAGAATTTGGGAAACCAGCTTCCTATCCTAGTATACTACTTTAAACTGACCTACAGTGAATAAAACCTTTAGGTATCTTTAGATATGTATATACAGAATACTTCATCAAGTATTATTTTAAAATAAAATATATTTTAAAATAACTTTCTTCTACCTGCTAATCTGCTGGCAGACCATGAGTCTAAGAGATAACCCAAATCCACCTAGGATGTCTATAAGAAAAAAAGTAAGTTGGAAGGATGGAAGGGTTACAAAACAGCAAGGAGATAGAACAAATGCCTGGAATATCCTCATCTCCAACAGTTTGTTGATTTTCGAGACTAGAACACTGAGGTTGTCTTTGGAGATTGTTTTTTAGTTTGCTTCATTGTTTGGGGTTTTTTGGGTTTTGGTTTGTTTGGGGGTTGGGGGGGGTCTTTGTTTTTGTTTTGAAATAGTGCTTCAAATATTTCTTTTCTTTGAAATTCTCCAACCACAACTTACACCCATGTCAACTTTTATTTGGAGCTTCCTGCAGCAAGTTCTCTTTATGCACTGAACTCTTGTTCTTTTCTTGGATGAGCCAGTGAACGTTTCTTCCCTATTAATTTTCTCCATGCCAGTTATGATTTTATAGCGTTCTAAAATAAGCTCCCTTTTTCAGGTTAAGGAGTGCCAGCCAATATAGACCCTCCTTACACAGAAGTCATTGCATACCCTTCATCATACTTGCTACCCTTTATAGAATCCACTCCATTTCTACTTCATGTTTTTTGAGAGATGGAGACCAGAATCAAACACTGAACATGCAGACACACCACAGAATCATTCGGTGTCATCATGATGCTCTGCTTTCTAATTCTTCCACAAAATTCCTAACATTCTATTGGATTTTTTAAAAACCAGTGTTGAGGAGTGAGCTCCTAAATGACAAGATACTTCGTAAGCTCAGGAGAATGAACCCTCTGGAGGAAAATTCAACAGTTTGTCACTTTCTTATGGAGTAGCCCAGGTCAAATACTGCCTTTTCTCATTCACATGAAAAATCTGGATTTAATTTATTATGATATTCAAGACATACATTGTTTCTTTTTAAAGGCAGTTTCATCGAATAATGCAGTAAGTACTCCTCATGGACAGGTTTTGTACAAATATACAAAGAAAATACAAGAATATCCCAAAGATACTGTATTGAGAAGTGTAATGGTTAATGATTCTATGAGATAATTTCTGCAAAAATTAAAGGGAGGTGGGGGCATTTTCAGAAAGGCACTCAAAAAATGCATGCAGTTAAAATAAACAGGGACAATGCATTGCAATATAAAAGTATTTCTGACTCAATGACACTAACTAAATATGCAATATCCTGGCAGCAGGAATGTAAGAAGACTGAAAGGGTGCTGCTGCATAGCTGTCAGTAAAGAATTTCCATGTGCTGCTTGTGTCAGGGATATATAAATAATATATTAGTGAAATACTAAAAATATTGCTGTGTAGCTTACTGTATCTGTCTTCTCAACAGTTAAATTAGTACTATATAGTTGGATGTTTTCAGGAGAAGGGTGAAGAATGGAAAAATGGAGTAAGGATGACAGCAGAGAAAGGTTTTGATAGAATTAGAGCACTTCAAAACAATGGGTAGGCAACCAAGGAACTCCAAGATGGTACCAGGCCACATAGGAATCCAAAAGTGACAAGTTCCTATAATCAATATAGACTCAGCTCTATGTTATGGACAGTCAAACCTATTTCTTAAAATAAATGTTATTACTAGACTCATCAAGCTGTTATCATTGCTGCTATCCTTCTTCAAATTTCCAGCATCATTCTCAATTCCAGCTTTTATTCATGGAATTAAAATATTTATACTTAATAAATAAACACAAAGAGAAAAATAATGTCTCACTTTTCATCTGATTTAAAATCTAACATTTTTCCTGACTGTAGCACTGAAAAAGATAACAAAAATATATTGAATAGGGGAAAAGGGAAAGTAGGTTGTATTGTAATACCTAAGAGAGGAGGGAAAAAAAAATAGACATATCATTCTGTTAGCTACGCAAACAAAATGCATGCCTCAAGATGAAAAGGCCTGAATAGCAACCATTTGATTCATTTTAAAAACATTTCTCTTCTACTTGATAGAATGTTAAAAATAATTGAAAGTCTACCTTGAATTTTAGGTATAGACTTCTTAAGTATATATCATATTTATAAAGAAGTACTTAAATAATTTCAAAAGATATTTTAGATACAAGATATATATTGAGAGATAAGAAAATTCTGGAATTGCTCTCAAAAGGTACCACTGCTTATGTACATAGGCCAAGGCTTTGAAGAGGATCTGTCTTTGAAAACTACTGTTCTACAAGAATAAAATCAGAACAGCTGAAAAACAAACTTTAAACCCAGAAGTAAATAAAAGCTGTTTCTCTTCTGAAAACCTGGGAAGCCTCAAAAGTCCTGTATGGACATTTGCAAGACTGGATTTACAAAACACAAGAAGGTATGGAATTTTACAATAAGATAGGAAAAGTAGTAATAATAATAAAAACTGAGCAGACAACTTTCAAGACAAGCAGCCACAAGAGTATTTATATATATAAGGACATGTTTCTGGAATGTAAACTTGAATCTTAGTCTCCCTATGGTCCAGAATGAGCCAAGAGCCAGAAGGTAGTATAACTTAGAATTATAGTTCTCCCCATACATCCCTCTTTACTGTGAGGGTACTTTTCTTCACAGATTAACAATTACAAAAAAAAAACTAAAAAGACATACCTCTTGCTTCAAATAAATGTCTACTGGCTGAATTTCTAACTAAAAACTGAAGTTTCAGAAAGCTTGCCATTGTTTTCCCCTCAACTCTGTTCCATAATATTGAACGCAAATTAATGGATATTTCCCCAAACACATTACAATAAAAACCCAAAAAAATAATTTGCTTTGTCTTATTTTAATAAAATAGATGTAGTCTACAATTCTTATCTTCACACTAACTGCAGCTATGACATAGTCCTTAGTTTCTCTTCATTTTCCCAGAATCAGCTCTTACTGTAGTCAGATTTTTATTCCCCACAAGCATTTCCCTTCCTACTGCGATGCATAAGGATATTCCATCTAGCACTGAGGGGAGAAAGAAATCACTGTTTTTCTTCACCACTCTTACCTACTGTTCTCCAGTTTCTTTTGTATTATACGCTGCCATTCTTTTTTTTCTTTATAGATTTTTTTTTTAATTAACTTGTATTTACTTACCTTCATTTCATTTCTTTCTACATAAGTTAATTTTTGGGGTTAAAAATCAAGGCACCTCAGGTTTCATTGTTACCTGCAAAATTTTGCCAGAGAAATAAAATACATATCTACCCTCAAATAGCCATTAAAATAGCCCACATAATCAGCTTGCCCAAAGCGAGATAACTTAATTAGCAATGGTTTGTCACTTTCACCATGGTTGCTCACTAAATTTGGGATTCGCTGAGAACACAGAGTTCAAAAACATCAGGTTCGTCATCAGGCACATAAAATTTACATTTTTTTTTAACTTTTTGAACTGATAAACTGACATTTAAGTTAGTTTCCTAAAAGCCCCAAATCAGAATAGAAGGCAAAATTTATGAAGTGCTGTTTGTGAACAACACTACAGGTTAGACATGACGCACAGACCTAATTATGTGAATCTATACTCGCCTATAAAAATAACTCAGTTTTGCCAAAGTCTATTAAAACAGCTAAATTGAGAATTTTAAGTACAGAAAAAAACATAATGGAGACAAAAAGGGAAACAGTGATAGCCAGTCTAGGCACATATATATAAGCACAGAAACAATTGCAAGTGTTGTCATAAAACTTAATTACAGAAGGGAAAAAAACCCAAACAACAAAAAAGAAACCCAAACAAACCCTGAACATTTCCAAATGCCAGAAAAAGCTTTTCCTACTGAAATATCAGGAAAGTCAAAGCCCATTTAATAAAGTCAATCAAAATGAAATTTGGGGATAACTAAAGGCAGTTATTTAATGAAATTATCAAGAAATCTCAGGAAGCATCCCAAAGGAATCTTGATGAAATGTATTTAAAAATTACTGAAATCTCAGCTGCCAAGAGATGGTGTTGGAGCAGGAAACAGCTAAAATATTGAAAGAGAGTAAATCTTTGCCACAATAACCCTGCTTCAAACCATAGTTCAAGAACACTCACAGCCCTCGTTTTTCAGGGTGACCTTGAACAGGCAAGAGCTAACACATTATTTGGGCAAAATGCTTCCATTCCCAAGCAACGACAACTGGAGAGGGTACTTTGGTATGCATCATCTGTCACTTCTCATCTTCAGTCTCCAGTTTTCATCAGACTTCCTAAATTATCCCCCTGCACCGATGTGCCGCAGTGGAGGAAAGCCAGCAATAGGCTGCAGGCAGATCCGAGAGGGTGCATGGGAGCTGGATGGCCATGGAAGTGGGGGCAGCTCAATGCAAACCTCCAACAGCACCTGGCTTTTTCAGCCTCTCCACAGGTTGTTCTGGCTCTCCAGAGGACACACTGCAGCCCACAAAGAGAGAAGAGCCATTCAGCCACCCCGCATGGACATAACTGGACAGGTCTGTTCTTGTATTTCCAAGTTCTTATCTCAGTTGGAAGAGGGATCCACCCAGTCTGACACAGGCTGAGAGAGCCCAGCTAAGATAGGAGTTTTGCAGCAATGTCAAGACCATCTTTTGGACTGCCCTGGACACCTCTGAATCCCTGGCACGATCAAGCTGCATGGCCAGAAAACAGCATTCCACAGGGAGAAAGTACTGTAGCAGGCCTACGCATTTTTTTTCTCCATTTAGAACTAAGTAAACAACCGTAAATCTGCCATGCAGCCATGATTTTACTTTCACATAGGCACAGGTAAGAAAAGAGAGCAGATAAATATCTGAGGTAACAGAATTTTCCAATGTAGTTACTCGGAAATACGCTGTAAATTTACCTGCTGGATTTATCAGTGATACAAATTCATATAGATATCCCTAATTACTCTGACGTCACCTGAAAGCAAACTCTGGAACTAGAAACTTGAAGAGTTCATCTTCATGTAGTAGTTTAAGAGATTTGTCATGCAGTTTAAGAATGCTGTTTGATTCCAGTTGCACTATCATAAAACACCCATAGCTAAATCTGGGTAGATTTGGTAGGGGTAAAAAAGTTTTTTAAAAATTAGCCTAAGAAATAATTTTATTCCCCTCATCTTTTAGCACCAGCCTTCAAGTAACAGTAGCAGAGAAACACAGAATAGCAGAAGCATGCAAGAGGCATTAACACTCAGATTTCTACTTCCACATGTTTCTACTGTTTGGCAGCATCTATAAGATAAACAAGGTCATTTGTAATATTTGCAATAACGTCTCCTTTTTGCCGTTTAACTAAACTGCAGTGCTTCTATTTTTTCCTAGCAGTCAAGCCACAGAAAATAAATCCAACGGCACACAGCTTGATGATCGTAGCCCCGTGCAGTATGCCATGCAGAGGCACTTGAGAAATTATGCTCTTCAGCCAGAGAAGGCAATGGGTCACCACTTTGTGCAATATAACCATGGCCTGTGGTACAGCCTGTGATAAATGATGCCATCTTTCTGTACAGCTAGAGGCAGGACTTGGACACCGAGTGCTTCCATACAGTTGGTCTCCACTGCAGCCTAGATGCAGAGAACTCACCAAAGCTGTTGAAAGGAAATGTTTGAAAGAAGGCCACTAAAAAAAGTCTTTTTATTTGTGCTAGCTCCTTGGCTTTTGACAGAATTTCATGGATAAAACTCATAATTAGATTTGTCACTTAGATCTTTTTTCAGAATTTGGTTTCTCAGGTTACTGGATGTCACTCGAAATCTCAGTAATTTTTTCCGCTTCTTGGAGAGGTTTAACACCTTTGGTGCAAGTCAACATTAATGCTACAGCAGTATCTACTACATGTTGAAATCTAATGCACTTTGCTCTAATTATGAGGTCATTCATAATAGCATGCACAAAGGCATGTAATCAATTAGAAACAACATACTTCTCAATAAATAATGTACTTAGGAAGATGACAACCCAGTAACATGCCATTTAGAAAAAGTTTATTAGTCCATGAATTATAGCTTATCTCGGAAAAAACACAGGTGTTAAATAGTTACAACTCAAGAATGCATAATATCTAAATCAATAAATCCCAAGTATTTTGTGCAAGAAAATATTTGTCAATGTATAATTTATCCATCTTAAAGAACAACCACTTTCAGATCTTCCTGGCTTTTGCTAAAGATGAGGCCAAATTATTTCAGTCCTGTGATTACACAACATTGGCAAGTCAACACTTCCAAGTCAGTGATAACATGTAGCCTCACTAAAGAGGACCAAACCTGAGTGAATTTTTTCTACCTGAGTGAATTTTTTCTTGTCCTTATTCTTTGGGAAGATTAAGTAGTCTAGGATTTTCAGACCTCTCCCGCATGCCTGCCTTGTCCTCATTAAGTGGAAACATCTCCAAGTCTTCACTCTGTGCTGAGGGTCAAAATCTGCAACAATCTGAGGGCATCTAGCTTCCTCATTCCCCAAATGTGACTCTCTTGAAAAGCACTTCAATCCCAGGATAGCCAGTTAAAAGAAACCTTCCACTGCCATAATGATACAGGTGTCTGAACCGTACCATGCCTCCACTTTCCTCTGTGCTACAATAAAATGCCATCTCTTTTCTGAACCCCTCAGGTATTTTCTGAGGTCAGTCTGCTTGCTAGTGGGCCATCTTCAGAACGAGAACAGCTGAATGCAGTTGTACATATACTTATAGAAAATGTTAATAATGTAATTACTGTGAATCACCTTTCAGGGCTAGATTCAAATTCTAAAATCTCCCTCATATGCCCTTCCCTCAGAATGAGCCACTTCGAGTTAATACTGAAAACCAAAACATTCAGATTGGCAACCTTTACAACCTGATTTGCACTCATTTGTCACTGTAAACAAAATATATTTGAATGCCACAGTTAAGTTCATTAGAAATTAGCAAACGCATATTAAAAGCTCTTCTCCCAGGTATAAAATTTCCTATTAATGAAACCCACCTTTAAAAGTCTTAACACATAAATCACAGAAACATTATTCCACTTGTAAATTTTAAGCATCACCAATCAAAATAATGCTTATCAAAGGAAGCATTTGTAGTTGCTGCCATTCTTCTCATCTGCTTTACATTAGATTGCCTCAGCAAGATAAAAGCATCCTCATCGCCTCTCCCAATGGAAAACACAGCAAACAAGACTGCATATTAAGGCATGCAAGAACAAAAAAGGTGCCTTTAAAAAAAGCTCATACACACTAGAACGAAGCAGACTGCAAAACGCAGGCCTTGCTTCAGATTCAAGAACTGAGCTGCAACAGGCAGTCATGCTGCAGGTGAGGAAGGAGATGGTGGGACCTACAGCCTACACCCTGAGTAGGCACAGCACAACCTACATAACACTTCTATAAAGGCTGTGTTAATTCATCTTAGAAGAGCCACTATCAGTCTGATTCCAGTTTAAATATAAGATACTTGATTTGGAGAGAAATTATCACTGGCAGCTGCTTCAGGCACAAACTCCTGCAGCTTTAGACAGGAGTGGGTAATAAACTCCCAGACTTTCAAGCATCTCTGTCTTGATGCACTTTACAAACCAATAATAGCCCCTACCTATTAGCTAATAATACCCAATAACACCTACCTACCTATTAGTTTGAGAGGGCCTGAGCACGCAGCATCCTGCTGCTTCTATCCTAACCTGTAATCACTGAAACATGAAGTATCAGAAAAGAGGCAGATTTTTCCACATTCATCTTTCTTCACTGATGAACCATCTCAGCTTTTTTTTTTTAACCCTGTTCCTTCTTTTTAAAAAGCATAATTAATCCCCCCATTTATCTAAAGTCAGCCTATGTGCTGAGGAAGGGGTGCAAGTGACCACAGCAGTTTCAGCAGCTCTCAGCTGTCACCAGGCAGTATGTATTTCCAATACAAGGTCTCTGTGCAACCTCTCCAACACCTCTCAGCAACCACTCTTCCTAGATATTGGGTATTCCTAGATCCAGCAAACTAGGACATGAGCTTATTTGGCATCCCCAGATTTAACTTCTTCACCACCCTCAGAGGACTAAGATCTACTGCACCAGCTAACCCAAATGACTGTGTTTCCCTCCTTTTGCTGTCCATCTTTTTAAACAAGGTTTGTTTTAATGCTGCTTTTCTTCTTCTTTTTCTTCTTTTTTGCCTGAATGTCCCATACAAATGAACATTACTATAAAGCAAAAACCGTAACACACCATAACACAAGGATTTCACAGAAGCTCAGAATGGATAAGGTTGGAAGGGATCTCTGGAGGTCATCTAGTTCAAATTCCCTCTCAAGCAGGGTCACATACAGCCAGTTGCCCAGGATCCTGTTGAGAAGACTTTTGAATCTATCCAGAGATCCACAACCTCCCCGGGCAACCTCTTCTGATCCTTCATCACCTTCGCAGTGAAAAAGTGTTTCCTGATATCCAGACATAGAGCCTTCTGTGTATCAGTTTGTGCCCACTGCCTCTCCTCCTGTCGCTGGGCACATCTCAAAAGAGCCTGGCTTCTCCTTTACATTCTCTGGGTATTTATACACATAGGCAAGAAACGCCTGAGCTTTCTCTTCTTCAGGCTGAACAGTCCCAATTCTCCTAGCCTTTCCTCATAGGAGAGATGATTGTTAGCCAGGAAAATTTCCCACATCTGAGAAGGGTGCCCCAAAAAAGTGACCTTGTACTATCCTGTTAAATACATACTGTGGCATCAATGTTTGGCAATGCAGGACTGTGATGCTCGGATAACAGGAGAAGCTCTGCAATTCTGGTGCAACCAGCACTGCCTTGGAGCAATCAAACCACAGAGATGTAAAAATAAAATAAGAAAGAGCAATACAGTGTAAATTTGGAACAGCACTTTCCAGTGAGGGAGTTTGTTGAGGATAAATGTTATTCTTTACTCATCAGTACAGTAATTTCCAGGATTTGTCAGAGTCGCACTGCATACCGCTCTCCAGCATGTTTCCATTGGACAGTGAGGTTGGGGGAGACCTCTAAGTAGCCCAGCAAAGAACAGATGAGGAGGGAGGGTATTCCAATAGAGTCAGATTTCTCACAGCCCTTCGGAGCCCCACTAGTCACATCCAGCTCATTCAGAGGCACAGAGTTTCAAAGATCACAGCTAAGCCAAAGACACAGACTCAAATCACTGCCTATGAAAAAACCTTCGCTGCATTTTACACTGAGTTCAAAACAGAATCACAGAACATTCTGAGTTGGATGGGATCACAAGGATCATTGAGTCCAACTGCTAAGTCCCTGCCTGGACAGGGATCAAACCCACAACACTGCTGTTATTAGCACTATGCTCTAACCAACTGAGCTAATCTCAGAATCCACAAAACCATTGCTGCATTTTAAAGCTATGTCAAAATTGATCCACAAAGATTTGTAAGCAATTAATTGATTTTTTTCCATGTACTGAATGAGAGGAAGAGGAATTTCACATGGCCTCTACTGTATGTGTTCAATTATTTGAACATTAATAAAAACAACCACAGGGGTTCCCTACATAAGGACCCAGGAAAGTGTTTTTGTATTCATACATTCCTTTTCACATAAAAAGGTAATCTCTTTGATGGAATATTGTTAAATATTGCATGCAGAAGTCCTTAATGTTTAAAGCCAGTAAGTTATTTAGATTTCATTTTTATTTAAAGGCTTCTGATAATTTTAACAGCCAAAATAATGCAAACAAACCATCAACTTGGA
>WEIT01014365.1:1210-51701 GCA_013389985.1 Dryoscopus gambensis
AAATTCCTCTCTGACCAAGCTGTCAGTGTCCACATAATTTGGTAATAATTTTCTGTCACTCCTGTTCAGTGTTGGATTTGAATCAGAAGTGTATAAGCAATTGCTCTGTAACCCATTATCTAATCTGCTACCTTGTAAGAATCCTGTTTGATTAAATAAAAGGTAATTCATATTAGATGCAGGTGTGGTAAGTCCTTTTCTTGTGTGTTTTTCAGCAGTCTGAGATTTTGATGTTTCCCTGTAGGGTGAATGAATGGTTTCCTAATCTGCCTAGTTTTTTAGGGGGTGAATTCAGTGTTTTTAAACCTGGGAAAGCTTTAGGTAGGGCTGGTTGCACTGAGCCCTGATCTGAAATAAATGCTTCCAAGGTGGTCACCTTTTGGTAGTGCCCCTTTTAGCCTCATGTGCAAAACACGTTTGTTCCCCTCCCACACTTTCCTCACTTTTCTGTATTATCTAACCAGTCAAACATATGTCCCAGCCTATGGCAGAGGAATTCAATGTGTTTCTTTAAAGGAGGGCTTTGGGTTTAACTATTCCTTCAGGCCCTCCTTAATACAAATCAGTGATAATGCTCATTTGAATTATTGTGTGTTTTATTGGAGAAATTGTAACTGGGATGTTCTGTGGATGTTTGGATAACAATGTATTTACTTGCCAGTGTTTTAAATCATAAAAGCACCTCTATTGGCTTTTAGTATCTGGATGTTCAACATCAGGAGCTGTGATTTGGCTCCAAGCCCGGCATCCATTATATGTTGCACCTCTAGCCTCCAAGTTGGTAAAATGGCAGGCATACAATTAACAGTGTACAGTTAACTACAGTTTCTTCTTTAAATGCTGCTCCTGGCAAGTATATCATCCTTCTCCTGCCTCTGCATTTTCTGCTTCTTCAAGCTTTCCTTCCTCTTTCCAGCACTTCCTTGTGCAGTCACTTCAAGTGGTGATCTCTCAGTATTGTTATTGTGTATTTTCATGGATATATATTTTTCATGTTATGCACCTTGTTTTAATATATGCATTAAAAAGATAATAGATAAAAAGATAATAGTTCTTTTCTCCTACATGAGGTGTGCTATGTGCCATACTCTCTTCGTACATTCAGGGAATCCCCCTCCATTTTTACCAGTCACAGCTCTTGAAACATGGCTTGTGTGTCAGTGACAGAACCATACCCATTTTAAAATGCATTTCTTCTTCTTCTTTCCTATCAGATATTGAGAAATGGTTGACTGCAATTTCTCAAAGTTGCAAAAACTAGTCTAAGCTTGCCTTCTGATCAAATAAAGTCTTAAGACATAATGCTTTATAACAGGCCAGACTATGATTAAACACATGGAGTTTTAACTTGTGAATACTTGACCAAATAAATGCCATAATCAACTGGAAGAGATGGCATGTGATGATTTGCTGGGTGTGAAAATCATTCTTTATTACTTACTTTCTTACCTTCTTTATTTCTTACTTTCATGCCCCAAGTTTTCATTTGCAATCAGTCTCATAATATTTAGAGATATATAGTATCTCTAAAATTACCAGTTGTTTGGGGTTTTTTTAAAGAAATTGTGGCTTTCTAGAGGGTTGTGTTTTGGGTCTTCGTGGGGAATTGTGTGTTCCATTGGTGGGCAGTGCAAATATTTTTTTTATCTTGCCTACTGTAACATCACTCATGACTAGTTCTTATTAAAAGTATCTTGAGACTTTGGGAAAAAAACTTGCTTTTCTCCCTTTTTAAAGGATCATTGTTTTTGAAAGCTAGAGTGACTTCTTTGTTTCTTAGCTTTTGGTCTCAAACAGAATGCATTTCTTTAGCTTTAAAATGTGAGATTTCTGTTTAACCACGGATTGTGAAATCCCTTCTTTTATACATTTATGTTTGAAGGTATTCATTTGAGGGTAATTCCCAGTAAAAAGAAAGTCTCTTGTGGCACACTGGATGTCCGCAGGTGTTCTAATCTCCTGCTATATCAGTGTCTGGGAGATTTCACCTTCGCGTTTAGGGAGTTCATTCGGGCTAATCAGGATTGGCAACTCTGTGCAAATGAGATTGTAAATGAAGCTTGAAAGTGGAAATTTTTTTAAAGAAAATGTTTGGATTAAAGAGGCTGTGTTATATTTATCTTTCTAATTTCCTCTTCCAGCTGAAAACCTTTAATATTTTTATATTTTCTTATATAAAAAATTTTGAAAATCAAAGAAATTAAGGTGGATCATTAATATAAAGTGCTGTTTTTTCCTGAGTATCAGTCATACTTAATGCATGGAGAATTGAGTCCTAACAAACAAGTTGAGAAAGAGAGAAGTAAATTGGTTTTCCTTCTTCATTTTGAAATGTTTTCTTGAGAACAATGTTCTGCAGCAAAGAAGGTTAAATTATGGCTCTCATTTAGGTAGCAGCTCTGTGTTTTAGGAGCAGCGAGAAATGTTATTAAATGCCATTTCTCTCTGAAGTCCTTCTTAAACTCAGTGGAGTTGGTTTGAAAACTGATAGCGCTTTGCCCTTCATGAGCAGCTAGCTTATCTTTATGTTCCTGGAGACTTGTGGAATTTATTAAATCCTTTAAGGAATAAAAATGGCATATACTTTATACGCACAGATTCTTATCTATTTCCTTTTACTTTATTGACGTTCCATGTGCATGCAAGGTCAGTGATGTCTCTGGTGCTGCCTGTGCTGGCAGAGCAGTGCTGTTCTCACAAGCACTCCCGGTTCTCTTACTTCAAGTTCCTGCTTGACTAACGAAACGTTTGCGTTGCTCTTTTGCCCAGTTCCTAACAATTCCCTGAGGAGCTGTTTTCACTTTCTGTAGAGCATTTACATTTTATCTTTGTAAGAAAGGAGTTTTGGCATCAATCTTTTTTCTACCCTAATGGGATTGATTTTGGAGTTACCTACAAAACCATTCCTACATTCCTGCTTAAGTATAAGCCTTTGAAATACATGGAACAATAACCATTACATATCAGAAGATTAACTAGACCGGAGAACAATAAAACTTAGTGAAGCAGGAATCTTCAAGTGATGTGGAATGATTTTTGAAGCTTATGTCAGTTTTGTGAGAGCTTTAATTTTACATCCTTTTACGTTTCAGATTACTTGACTATAGCAAGCTAATAGTAGGGTGCACTTTTTAGAGTATTAGAGAAAGGAATGGAAGAATTAAAAAAAAATAAAAGTAGTTCCTTGCTTGAGAGGAGGAATGGTGCTTGTGTGAGAATTTCTATGAGAAAAAGTTCAATTTGCCCTCTGTTGAAGTTGTCATTTCAGCAACCTGAACAAAGTGGTGGCGGAGAATTTTTGTTTGTAAAGCCTTTTGGGGACCTTAATGCAGTTTGCAAGTTTTCCTGTGACATTTAACAACAATTGGTTAGGTTGTAGCAGTGTCACAATCCATATTTATGCATCAGAGATTGGTTTTCTTACCTTGGCTTGTGCCCTTTCTGTAGAGTTAAATGTGCTGTGTAAATCTGTTTCCATATTGTGGATAGCACTGAGTGTGTATGTTCATGTAGCATATGGTCGTATTCTTCAAACAAGGGAAATCTACAAAGAAGGAATTTCTCAAATACATAAATGAGCACAGATCTTTCTGGAGGACAGCAATTTCTTGACAGTCAAATAATTTTACAATTTTTTTTCTTCTCATTTTTTCTGGGCTTTCCCAGGCATGGTTAATGCATGTATGTAATTCCAAAACAATGGAAAGAATAACATTACGGGATGTCCTTCTGAACAAAAGAAAGGCAAAGCTGGAATGCTGAAATTAAAGCTGGAATAGCTGGGAAGAAAGACAGTTTGTTAAGAGATGTATAATTTTGAAGGTATTAATTCTTTGCAGCCTGAGCTGTCATGTTTCAGACTGCTTCCTGCAGCAGAATATCAGAAGTTACCAATTCAGATTGTCAACGCAGAGTAAACAGTCAAAATAAATTAAAATTGCCCTCTGTGATTTGTTGTCCTGAGAAATTTGAAAGGAAGTGGTGTTATTGAGATCTGTTATTTTCTCAGCAGGGAAAGCAAATGTGCCTTCCTAAGACTTAGCTGTCACTTCCTAAATACCTTATTCAAAACCATGCATATATTTTCATTTGTTTGTGATAGGCATAGAAGTGGGACGTCTCCATTCATTCCTACTGCTCTCAACATAATATCTAACAAGGTTGACAGGTCTTGTAATTTGTTTGCTGCTTCTATTCTTTCATTTCTTTTTCTTCAGTTCACAAAGAGCTGTATTCCAACTCCTGTCACTTTTTGTGTGCTAAACTCACTTCAAGTGAACCTACATTTAAATCTCAAATCTTCTGCTCTGAATTAAAAGGTGACTGCACTTACATAAATAGATTTTGAGGATGAAAATAATAAGCTTCAGTAGCTTAAAATTTCATTGCCTAAATCTGTTAATATGTACTAATTCTAAGCACTCCAGTGCTGATTTAAGATCTTACTAGGAGCCTTTTTAGAGAGACTGCAGAATGAGTGCATGGGTACTAGGCACGTGGGAAAATCTGGCCATTAAATAATCCTTTAGATTAAAAAAAACCAAAAAACAAACAAAAAAACCCAAACAAAAAACAAACAAAACAAAAAACCAAAAAACAAACAAAAACAACAACAACAACAACAACAACAACAACAACAACACCACAAAAAAAACCAAAAAACAAAAAGGCACTGGGGAGCCTGAAGACTTTTGCTTAAAATGTGCCTGGGGTTGAAAATTCATTCCAGCAGTCTATGATTGCTGCAAGCATCCAAATGCCTTAAGAGAAGGTTGCAGCTACTTTATGGGGTGCGTTGCTTGAAGTAAGATGCTGCTGTGAAGCCTCCAAGTATGCATTTGCATTGCCTGGGAGTGTCACTCTGTCTGTACAAACCTGAATTAAAGTCTTAAAGTATTGTGTTATGGGGGGCAGGGAACAGAGGAGAAGAGGAATTTAGAACTTTGACCAAATATAAAATTTAGGCCAAAAAGTTTCCTCTTAGCTCCCTGCCATTTTCCTTGTTAAAATTCAGTGAGATGTGAAAGGAAGAGGAATAATTGGGTGATGAGTTGCTGCATGAAAATTTCAAGGAGGAGTTTCTGTTTTGTGGCTCTCTGTCAAGAGCTTCCTTACTATGTGACTGTTTCATAAAATGAGTGGAGAAGTGGTTGAAAATGTGGGTATATTGAAGGTGACTACAGTAAACTGTCATTAAATGACCAAGATCGCTTACCCTGTGTGACTGCTCTGCCCGTGCCCTGAACACCAAATCGTGTCATGCTCTGGGCACCTCTAGAGCTACTAGTGAAGCAGCAGAGCCACTGCTAAAAATCCCAACTTGCTTTACAGGTTTCCTGGCACCTTTCAGCAGTAGATGGAGGAAGAATGTACCAGACTTGTTGGAACAGAGTGGTCTATGAGTGCACGGAAAAAATTCTTCCAGCTATACCATGACTGGAGATAGGGTGTGTCCCGTGCAGCTTGGGATGGGAAAGATTGTTTCCTGGAGGCAATCATCCTCCCGTGGCTGCCTCTCCCCAGAGTGAGCTCAGAGGCGTGTGTAGGAGGAGACTCATTCATCATGGCCCAGGTTTGCTGTCAGAGCCTGCTCCTGTGTGTAGCTGGAAGGATCTGCCTTGGAGTTGTGCTCCTTTAATCCGTTCACACTCTGCCCGCAGAACGCAGCCTTTGTGCTTGACATCATGGTGCCCTGCTTGGTCTTGCAAGCAGAGGAGCAAGGCAGTTTTCCATCTTCCTTGTGCCCCATTTCCATGGCAATAATGACTGAATCCAGCATTTTAAAGTTTGGAAAGGATTTAGACCTAGCTGTGCATTCATTTTGGATTTTCTTAATTGTGATTCCTCAAGGCACAAGTTTAAAAAAAATAAATCAGGAGGTACATATTTCCCTATCTGGTCACCATTAATAAAATATCAAACTTAATCTTTTAATTGTTCGTATATCAGACTTCCAGTCATTTGTCTTAATGCTTGGTTCCATGTTTAGTAGATGGTGGGGGGAAAAAAAAAAGGATTGTTTCATGGTCCATTGCAGGGCCAGGAGTTGGACTCCGTGATCCTTCTGGGTGCCTTCTTCCAGTTCAGCATATCTGTCATTCTGTGATCATTTATTCAGTATTTGGGGAAAGTTAGTCCAAATTTAAGGTGTCTGTTCCAGTGTGCTTCACCTCTGAGCTGCATGATTTGCTTCTAACCAAGGGCTTTGTGCAGCATGGAGGATTGTGGTACTGAAGATAACAAGTTAAACTACACTATAGTATTTCCCTCCCTTTTCCTTTTATGCTTTCACAAAGCAGAGGAATGTTTTCCCTTGTGTTTTTTGAAGGAATCAGTGAGTAACTTCAGGAAAATAAAATTATTTTCTTGGAAGACATAGGGCTTAAACCTAATACTGAAGCAGTAGGTGAAAAATCATAGTGAAGCTGGTTTTAATGTGGGAAGTGGTGAATGCATAATTGAAACAGTATGCTGATGAAAAGGCATTATGTGAAACTGTCAGAAGTCACTATAATACACAAATTAATACTCTTTGCACCTTAGCTTATGCTGTTGCATGATAATATTTCTTCCTCTTTTGCCTATTATATTCCTTAACCTTTTTTGCAAGTATTCGGAGGCAGGCAGTGGTATTTCCCATATTTTGCTCTTTTAAATGCTTTGTTAGAAAAACCTGTCGCCTGTATAATATGGATTTTCCTCTTGATAGCAATTTAATGTGTGTGCTTGGGCTTTTGTTTTCCTAATGCTTAAAACAGATTATAGCATAGATTGTATTTCATTCTAAGCAGATAATGTCAGATTGTAAAGGGAAAACTTTATTCTGTGCATGTGACTGATACTTTCCCTTGCTTGAGGCTTATCTCCCTTATGTCGTGAGCCTTTTCTGGAGAAAGCCTCCTGAACATAACAAATTGAAACAGCCCAATAGATCTTCATACCTCACAGGACTTCTGGAAATGCTTCAGTGTGAAATCACACTGCTTAAAATGCCATCATAGGGTTTATGCACTACCTGAGGAAATAACACCTTAGGCAATAGGTAGGGCAGGAATTGGTTCCATGAATTAATTTCATCCAGTGCACTAAATTTAGCTAATAATGCTTTAGACTGATTACCATGATCTTTACATATTTAGGAATTTTGCTGCTTCTGCTCTGCTATTCTCCCTAGCACATCTACGTAACGTGAAGTTTAATGCCTACTATAGATTTTCTCTGCCTTTCTAGGCTCCAAAATACAAAAGGCGGGGCATAAGCTGATGCCCAGCTTTTCCTAACATGCCCACACTTTGCGAGGTTCAATTGATGAGCCCTCCATCCCCAGATGTGCCAGCTGATTCCAAGCACTTACAGGGCTTCCTGCTGCTCAGATATGTTTATCCATCTGCATAAACCTTATTTTAGTTAATATTTTTGGAATGGAAGAATCAAAAATTAAAGATGAAAATGGGGAAAGTACCATGTGTTGAAGTAAATCTGGCATGAGAACAAATGCCGTGAAATCAGACTCCTGCTTCTCTCCCTGGTGATAGATTTGAGATGGGAGCAGTTCTTTCAGTCCTGAAGTATTTGGAGCAATTCTGCTTTTTTCCAAGGCCAAACATGGAAAACTTTAGTACAGCAGGGGGAAAAGCTCTCAACAGAAAATTCTGTTTATGGAAACTGTTGTGCAATCCATGACTGTCAGGGCTTTTCTTGCTCCAGTGTGCGTGCCCACATATACATCCCTGCTGAAAAATACCATTTACAGTTAATGCCTTAGGCACATCTCCAGTGTAGTGAACATGTATAATTTCTAACATAATATTATGTGGTAACTGTTGGCAAACTGTTCACTCCATGATGGAAGTCATCTTAGATTAATTACTTCTTGATGTTAGGAAATGGCAGCTCTGAGAGGTACAAGCTGTCCCTTGCGCTTCAGAGGCAAGTTACTGTCACGTCTGGGCTAGTTCCTCCTGTAAGTCACTGCATTGGATGATCTGGGAACACATGAGTCTATCAGAGGATGCTGCTGGGGCAGGGTGTGGGTACCAGGCAGGGAACTAGGTCTGGGCTGTGAAGAGGTAGCCTGGGGGAAGGGGGTCACTTCCACTGAGGGGTACTGCTGGAACGGTGGTGTTTCTTCAGGCTGTGGTTGCTACAACCTATTCCTGAACTTTGACACTGATTGTGAAATTGTGTTTCCTCCTCTTTACACTCTTTGCGTAATCCTGTGAGAAATCGCTAGATATGCATCAGTCCTAGTGCTGCTTCAGGACTTCATGATTTCCCAGGATCCTGGGGATAAGGTGGGACCTTCTGGCTGGGATCCTTTCTTCACTGAGTTTAGCAAAATACGTTTTACATAAGTGAAATTTGGCAAAACGACAAAGGGGCAAGTTTTGGCTGTTTGTGAACAGCCACCCTGAAACCCAGGCCTTTGCTCCATGCAGAAATAAAGAAATAACACTCTTGGAAAAGTCTTTTGGTATGCTCTCTAAGGTTGTGTCTTCATAATAGCTCTTTCCTAGATTTATTCTCAGTTTACAGATCTACTTGAGTGGTAAGAGTAGCACAAAAAATTACTTAGATCCTCGTCTTCTCTTTTAATTCAACCAGAATGATTTCTGGAGTGAGACAGTCCTGCAGTTTTTATTTGGAAGGTCTTTGGTGCCTTGAATAACACATCTAATCTGAATTAAATCTGTAGTTTATAACTGTGTTGGAATCATCTTTATCTTTTAAATAAAATCTATTTTACTTGCTCAAGTTCCTTTTTAATACTAGATTGCTTTCTGTGTCTGCCATTTTAGATCGATTGGTTTGCTTGTCTGCTATCAAGGCTTGCCACTCCATTATTATTATTGGCAGTTCAGGAACACTTTTAATGTCCACTCAGTAAATTGAGCATTCATCGACAGTTGTTTTCCACAGCAGCTAATACAGTGCATCATCTCAGTTAATTCCTACTTTAGTGTGTATTTGAGTCAGAAAATAATGGGATTTACCTGGGTAAACCTGATTCTTTTTCCTTTGCTTAGTAAATGTACTGTACCTTCAAAATTTACGATATGTTCAAGTAAGGAACGAATAAAAAAGGACATTAATATTGAATTTCCGAGGTGAAACTTGTAGGTAGGTAGCTTGCTGCCTGATGTAATAAGCTAACTTTTCCTGTGTGCTGTTAAGTACAAGAATTGGGGTTTTTTTCCTGGCCAGACTGTACTCTTCACTTGTAAAAAATTATTTATTCCTTCCTTTTTTTTTTATTTGGTAGAAAAGAAACTACTTAATGGTAACACTGGAAGATTTGCACTTACATGACAAGAGGGGAATGGCTTTAAACTGACTGAGGGTAGGGTTAACTTGGATATTAGGAAGAAATTCTTCTCTTTGAGGGTGATTGAGCAGGTTGCCCAGAGAAGTTGTGGACCCCTCATCCCTGGAAGTGTTCAAGGCCAGGTTCGATGGAGCTCTGAGCAACCTGGTGTAGTGAAAAGGTGTCCCTGCCCATGGCAGAGGGTTGGAACTAGATTATTTGTAAGGCCCCTTCCAACACGAACCATTCTGTGATTCTGAGAAATCTAACAGGCAGTCAACAAGAGTTTTCTAAATCTCACTTATTACTTTCAGTAGCACTGTCAGATATTTATAGTAAAAGCAATTATGTTTGGTGGGGGTGGTGGTGATGGGGACAGACAGGATGGAAAGCGGTTATAAAATGCCATTTCTCACAAATGGTAGATGTCAAACAAAATGTAAAATCCAAAGGTGCCATGTAAGCTCTGTTCTCAGAACCTTTGTTTGGAAGACATGAGTTTTACTGACAGTTTATGACAGAAAGCTTACATTTTCCAGGGTGGGCTGAAATGTGTCTGAAATGGATGGCAGTCAATCTCAGCCATTCACATCTTTGGTTTTCACATTTTGATGCAGCTAGAATGAAATGATAAAAGCACTAAAGAAGCAAAAATGAAGTAATTGGAACCTAATCATGCTTAATTATTAGGCATGTGTTTAATTTTAGGCATATAAATAGGCCTGCTGAAGGGAAAAGGACATATTCTTTTCATTGCCTAATAAGACTTGTCGTATGTACACTCTTCAAGTAGTTGGATGTTTCTGATATTTTAACAGACGGATCCTTATAGTCATCCAGTCACACAGGCTTTTTGTTAAATAGGCTTTAACTCTTTATTAGTTAGTTAAATAGGCTTTAATTTTTTCCTGAGAATAAATAACCTGACAATAGGATTGTCAAAATGGATAATGTAGCCATGTTTCATAGCCTTATTTAGGGTTTATACCCAGGTATACAGTCACCTTTTTTGCCCCTTTTATTTACATTTGGCTTTTTCATCCTGTTTTTTTTTGCCTGCTGCAAAAGGGAGCACATGCTCCTCACTGTTTGCATTAATGAGCCTTTGATGTAACAGGTAGGGGGCAACTTACCCTTGGTTTCTGTTAATGATTGCACACAGCATTATTAATTTCTCATGTAGAGAGGACCTGTTGATATACTTTTATATATTATCCAGATTGGATGCTCAGTTTTTCCCAAGGACAGTCTTTTTTTGTGGCATTAGAAGTCTGATCAAAATAGAGAAGTTTTTGTTCCTGTGTCATACAGGAACAGGTGGAATTTTTACATGAATGCATCTTCCTGCTTAGGATGTCCACATCAGAGTTGGTTACACAATTATATTAATAAAAACACGTATCTTCATACCATCCTAGGAGAAATTACTTAAGCAATAAAGAATTGTATTTTTCACCATAAAGGCTAAGAGTTTTAAACATCTTTTTACGCATCTGGCATGAGACGGATGGTATTTTACAGGGATGCCTTCTGTTTGCAGCATGTATTATTAGGGCAGAAGTGTGTTGCATTTGAGCTTAGACTTAGATCTGCTTTTTACCTCCAGAGATATATAACATAAGTTTTCACTTCTAAAAGTTTATCTGTGCTGACATTCTCATTTTCATCTCATTAGGAGCCTCTAGAGCAGCATGGCTGAGGTATGCTTTGTGTTTCTGAATTTATATATCTCTTGGGTAACAGTAGAGCCTTGAAAGCTCCAGAGAACTGAGTTTCAAAGAACATGGCAAGCCAAAAGGTTGACTAAAATCATGTGTCCCTGCACCTAACCTCGTCACCTCAGTCATTTTCAATGGTTCATAGTCATATGCTTTTCAGTCTTGTTCAATAACAGGTTTGCAGACCTTTAACATCTCTATTTAAAAATGAACTGACAGCTTTCCAGCAACAGCTGATGAAAGGCACTCCTAACTGTCCATTATGAAATGGATTAAAAGAAAGCACATAGTTTTGTATTTCCTACTTTGTCTCCAAGTTCAAGCTGATTTTTACTGAATTTTTTGTTTCTGCTTGACATAGATTTAGCTTACATGTAATCTGTGCTTTTTACTTTACTAAACATTTCCTTACGTGGGAAGTGTGAAACCAACAGTCTTGGCATGGTGTGTCAGCATTGTGAATAAATTTTATAATTGGTTGAATTGCTTTTAAAATGTTACCTACAATAATTTCCTCAGATGCTGCATCTCCAATTTTTCTATACAGTTCAAAGAGACCACACAGTTGATTGCAATTTGAATTGTTTTTGCAATTTAAACATAGCAAATTGAAATCTAATGTGGGGCATCCCATTGAAATATAGTAGCAACTTTTGGTAATATTTCTTTCTAAATTACTTTATAAATAGGTCAGTTTCTCATTAATATTCCTTGTTAATCTAAGCAGCCAGGTATAGAGGGAAAGTCGGGACTTTTCTGGGGTCTGCTGGCAAAGGTTGTAACAAGGAAATAGTTTCTTAACATAAATGCCTGTCCACATGCATACACATTCCTAAATGCAAATTTCAAAGCTAATTTCCATTTCAGTATTCAGATATTTCCTTAGACTGATGGCTGGAATTTTCTTAATAATATGAAGTACACGGCTATGTCTTTATGAAAAATCTGAAGCCTTAAATTTTCAGTGATGGCAGTAATCATCATCTAAGCAAAAAGCATTCATCTCCCTGCTCTGATCTTCAACCACTACTATCATGCTATTGAAAGCTCCCCAAATATGTCAATTTGCTTTCAGACTTTGATCCCTGACTCTTCTCTTGAGTTCCCCCAGGGCAACATTCCACTTCCCTGACCATCTTGTATGTAAATTGTTTTCAAATGAGTGAATTAATCAACATTGCAGAACCTTAATTGAAAATACAACTGATGATGCATGTCAGTTCATTCAAGTTAGAAATATATTTTAATTTTCATGTTCCCCAGAGCAATTAGCATTTCTCACTTTAACTTTTCAACCCTTCAAAATTACATAGGGATTTTAACCTGAAAAATGCTGAAATTACCATTGTCAAATGCCAACTTTTAACTTCCCTTCTGTTAAATGCCATGAAAACATCTTAAGAAATTTGCATCAAAAAATTTCAAAGACAGATATGGAAGAAGCTCCTACCAGGAGAGAAACGATGGTAGTAGCCATGCAAAGGGATAGCCTGGTGGCTATTGCAGACAAACGTTTGAGGTTGAGTATTTCACTTTTTTTTTCTCTCTAGTTGTACCTCCACTTTGTTGCTAATAGAGTTGTTACTGTTGGCCTCAAGCAATGCCTTCCCCACATTTTTCAGGATATTAAATGAATAAAGTGGCTCATGTGATTCAAACAGCTGTACTAGGAAGAAGGTGGGGGTTTTTTAAACTATTCTTATTTTTAAATTGAAGAGCTTATTAAAAAAGAAGCACTTCAGCAAGTTAAATTACTTAATGCTGCACATCCTTGGAACCCTAATCACTTCCAGATGGAGCAATTCATACTTCTAAGAGAGCACTAATTTTTAAGGTTTGGGTATCTGCATCTTAGAGTACCCTTGTACATTGCAGAGCCGAAGTCCTTAAAAAATTAAGCAATCTAGTTTTGAAAATAAGTACTTTATTTTTAAACTTTATTTAAGTAGTTCCCATTAAAACCAGATTTTACTTCCTGCTGCTGTTCATATGGTACTCATATGCATTCTTTTGAAACTGCAGTGAATAGTGGCAGGAGAGTAGGAAATGTAATTTCGTGAAATACCTCTGGAAAGACAACTTCTGTGTAGGTGAAAGTAAGATAGCTTTGTATATGCCATTCAAGGTGCTTCATAATAATTGCTGTCTTTGCTAAAAATCTTCTGTTTCTCCTCACACAGCTTGTTTTAAATCTCATTTTCAAGTTATCTTTTACAGTTAATTGCTTTCAATAACTAACCCATTTCTTTTTGTCTTGTGGGCTTGAGGAAATGAACACACCACTCGCTGTTGCAGTGTTCAGACATCCTCTCTATAAAATCAATGCAAAATCACAGTGTCATGACTCACTTCTTGGCCTCTTGGGGCAGTTCCTTACAACAGCAACAATTTCTTAGTGATCTAAACACGATGTAGTGGAATCTTTTCCCCAGCAGTGTTACACAGGCTTGTATTCCCTGGAAAAAGGGTTGAGTATAGTGGTGTTTGTTGCTCAGAGCTGTAACTATCCTTAGAGAGTGGGGAGAGAGTCTCTATCTCCGCAGTTGAAAAGAAAACTTAGTAAATACCAAGCAAATACAACTTCTATAGACAATTCTATTTGAAATTTTAGCTATTTCTAATTGGGAATGTTGTATTTCTTTAAGTGAGTGTGATTTCAAAAGATGGATTCATGGTTAGCCCCACTGCTCATTTCTGCTTCATTGCTTAGCAGACAAGCAAAGAATAGTACAACTTATCTAATACTTAAAATAAGTCTAGAAAATGCTAAATCACATGTTCATTTTGCTGTGCAGATATATGTAAAAGTTTTAATGTGGAGTTATGTATAATTCGCTTTTTCTTTTAGGGTCAGTGGAGGATAGGCTGGGAAACAAGGTAAATCATGGAAAATTATAGACATCATTTTTCATTTTGTGCTCAGAAGAAAAAAAGGGAAGCAGCAAGGGAGTTGTACTGGGATAAACCTGGCTGTAAGGACATAGTGAATCATGTCACATTCACTGGCATGTTGATACCGAGATAACACCAAGTATATATCATTGTTTCTTACCTTGTGACTTTTTCTGTTTGTGTGGTTATTTCTTGGGCAGCCAAAGGCAGGTTCCAAATCACACGCTGTTGTCCCTGAAGGTGATGTAAAGGGCTGGCACTGGAACCTGCCCAGGACATCCCATCAGCTCAGTGTTTGAGTAAACTCTGTTATTGCCTCTAATAGCCAAGGAAAAAGCTGCAGCACAGAGCCTGTGGCTTTCAGCCCACATGTGGTGCTTTCCAGGCCTTCTTTAACATGCAGCATTGTCACTTTCCCCTGCAGACAGAGGTTTTATTTAATAATGAGTTCTGTTAGAAAAGAAAAAAGGTGCATTTTATCATGTTTTGTGCTTGTCAGTGATGTTTTTGTTTACTTTGAAGTCGGTTGAATCCTGAAACAAGCCTGGTTTTTCTCTGTGTTTCCTCCGTACCCACAGCCTCACTAATTTATGTGGAAATTTTAATGTAAAATATCAAGATATTTTAATTATCTGTAAATTTACATTCCACATTTTCCCATCATAGATTGTCACAGAAAAACTAATTCTCAAAATATATCTCAGATCAAAATACAGTGTATAAATTTTAGGAAGTTCAGTTGTTCTATGATTGTAGGCTAAGAATTTTTCCTACCATGACAATGAGTTTTTAAGTTGTAAATGCAACCTATTTTAATGATAATGCATTAGCAATTAATTTCTAGAAGCTATAGTTTCTGTCATTACTGTGTGTCTATGATGAACTCCACGTACAGTTACTGGAACATACATATGGAACATTTTTTCTCATTTTGAATTTGTTAAATATTACTTGAGCAAAGCAGGAAAGATTTTTTAGTTTTCATGCTACAATAATTGGGTGATAATAACTTTAATACTGAGGAGAGTAAAGGAAAAGAGCAATGTTATGAAATACCACCATTACAGAAATTACCAGCTCATCATGGAAACATGTAAATCTGCAGTGTTAATGTCTGGCACTCTCAGTTGTTGGAAATAAGCCCCCATTTTTGGGTTGTTGTTGGAAGTTTTCTTCTATCAAAGGTTTATATCCAAACCAGAAGTGTGTACCTTGATATATATTTACTAAATATGTTTATAAAAGCTGACACTGTAAAATGACCTAAAGTAAACCCCTTATTTCTGGAGCAGGTTATGCTCTCATGACACAAGATTTTATAGTGGTATGGGTTGTTTCAGCGTAGAATTTAAAGACTTGAAAATTTGCTACTGCTCATTTTATGAAAGCTAGATTACAAATGGAAGACTGTGTACTCATGTGATATGCAAAGCCTAGGTCTGCCTTGCCAGCTGGTCAACTGCCAGGTATAAATTATGCTGTAGGTATTTTCATGTAGAATATGGATAACATACTGCAATTTTTGTGTTTAATTTATTAAAGTACACTGAAATGCAATATATAGTCGGCATTTGTGTCCTTTAACGGCACACTAGGCATATGCTTTTGTTCTAAATGTAATCAAAATTATGGTATCTCAGATACCACTTAGTGAAATTGTTGGCAAAGGCTACAGTTTTTATTGTGATGACTATATTTTTATATGTCTTTAAACTAAATGGCTGTGCTGTTACTGCTGATTTTGGAGGTGACGTTCTTTTCCTTGCAGCATGGTGCACAGCTGCTTTGTGGAGCAGGGAGTGTGATAAGGTTGGTGGTACTCCCACTTTTCAGGTCCATACTAATAACAGGGAAATAAATCAAAATCATAGCTCTGATGCTTTTCCGTATATTTCTAACACCTCCTCCATGGGTGGCCATGGATAAGTTCTTAAGTAGTCCCATGGCTCAGTTTAAAGTGCCTTCGTCTATATTGGCAGCAGTTTTCTTGTATTGAGAGAACATCCCACAGGCACAGACTCTCTTGGAAGATCATTATAGCACAGGATATGTGGCTTAGTATAGTTTAAAAAATTCACATGCAAATCTTCCATTTGGACTCAGTACAGGCATAGTGAGTAGAAAATTATTGTATGATGCCTTCTTCCTTCCTAAAGTAGTTTAAAAGTGGATGCAAAGTTACCTTTGAAGATTCAAATGCCAATTAAAGCAATAGCAACATAATCAGTCATTACCACGTACTGTATTTTAATGACCTGAAGAGCTAAATCTTCTTTTTCATCTTTGATCATGTCTCCACATATTTTATTTCCATGTGAGATGTCAGACATTCAAAGGGTTTTCAAAAGTTTGTCATCTACTCTTGGGGGCCAGGATGTCTTTATTTTACCTAGTCCATAAGGAAGCTTGAGTTTTATGGAAATATTTATACCAATATTTATTGTTAACTGTTATTGTCTGATCTCCGCTGCATAAAGAAAAGTCATGTGTCACTTTTTAAATTCCTTTAAAATGTGCTTAATATTCCATCAATGAGGGCGTAAGCTCTGTCCAATGAAAAAGGTTTATCTTGTGGTCCTGATACACAATTAAAAAACCCAACTACCGTTTGCAGTCTGGGCAAAATTTGGGTTCTGAGCCCAAATCTGTGGGCTTCTCTAGCGTCTGTATAGTGAAATAGAACCCCAAATATTTCTTGTAGCTGTAACCTTGAGAAGTTGTTTTAGGATAGATACCAATAAATATAATGGGTCCACGGGGAAGAGACAGAGCATTTTCAGATTTATGAAGGGGGAAAAAATCAATAGTCTCCCTGAGGCTGTATAAGTCATGAGTAGTACCAGTAGTTTTATGCAAAGTTGACAATATCATGAAATATAAACCCTTGGTTTGGAATTTTACCAGGAATTAAAGTGTCATTAAAAAGAAAAGTAAATGTTTTGGCATATGGATTAAGAAGGTGGTTTGTATTTCTTATCGTTTTGGACTGCAAATTCCTTTCAACTGAGCAATAAAAGACGGTTCAGAAAAGATTTAAGAAGAGGTTGGTTCTCAGTCCACATGTCTCATCTGAATTATGTCTTTCACCACCCCGTTTTAAATGCGGCTGTTTCTGAGGAATGCTCATTCTGTAAATGGTGGGTCACTGGGCCTGCTCTCTAGCTAGCTGGATGTCATGGAATTAGGAGTAGATGCCGATTTTGAAATGGTTGTACGTGGTAACGCACAGCAATAGCAATTAAATTGCAAATAGTCACATCTACATACACAACAGTTTTGAGAAGTCATCTGTTTGCTCCCAAGTTTCCGTGACTGATTGTCCTCTTCTGCACATGCTGATTTGTCACAGCGTGCTCCAATAGAAGGTGCCGTGACCTTTCCGACAGCGGAAGGTCCCCGGGTAGTGGGCTGCTTCGGTAGGGCCGCTGCGCCCCAGCTGGGGAGCTCGGATGCGCCAATAGCTCCCAGCCTTTCCCCTTGTTGGGCCTCCATGGAAGGCTTGGGCTCCCAGAGGGAGCAACCCCAAAAGGGGTCAAGCTGTCATAGGAGCGAAGGGAGGCAGCATCCATCTCGGCCACCGAAGCAGTCGGCACTCACACACTCACAGAAGGACGACAGAAGAGCCAGCAAGGGTCCTCGCATAGTGTTCCACGAGAGGGTTTATTGCAGCCTCATCACAAACGATACCAGGAGCAAAGGACAAAATGGAGGACAGGGTTTAGGGTTTATATATGGAATCCAGGGGGTGGGCAGAGCATCAGGACCAATGGTATGAGGACACAGGGTGGTACATAGGTGGGACTAGGGCAAGGGAACCAATAGGAATACTCTGAGGGAGGGACTAAGGTATGAGGGCCAATGGGGAAGCAGGGAAGGGAGAACAGTCTAGGGTACATACGTATAAGGGGTAAAGGGGCAGGGAGAACAACAAATCAATCAAGGGAACAGAACTGGGGTACGTGAGCATAATGTGTCCTAGGAGAAGCCTGTCACTCAGGCCTGGGGGAGGATTTCTTGCCACAGCCCCTTAGTGGGCTGGGTCACCGCAACACTGGTTTGGTTTTCAGGTTGTTGGTGGGTTTTGTCTCAAAACAGAGGGAAAAGAAAAAGAAAATGTACTCAAGTTTAGAGATCTACATCTATATATAAAAGCATCAGCTGTTACCTGAGTAACACAAATTGTACTGTGGCATGAATTGATTTGTACGTATTGGAAATTGTACTTCTGTCTTTGAAGGACTACTTCCATAAGAGTGACCTGTATTTGTGAGTGAAACAAAGGGAAAATAATTCTTTACTGAAAACATTGTGGTTCAGTGCTGTCCTTTCAAGTACAAGTCCAATTTGCAAACCATCTTGTTCTGTTACTACCCCATCAGCCTTTTAAAAATTATAATTTTTCATTTTCCCATATACATTGCAATATATCAAAAAAATAACATTGTCCATAGGTGTTTCACTTCTAGTTGCTTTAAAAAGTCTATTGGCAAGGAATTGGGGATGACTTCATATGGTACTCTGTCATGATGTGATTGTGGTGTGTTGTTTGAAGACCAGGAAGATTGCATTGAGGAAGTTGCGTATTTATTTTACCTCGGTATACTACAAATTTAGATATCACAGAAAAGATCACACAATAAGAATGTAGGAGATGTTACATTAAGAAGTATTGAGCAATACTGTGTTTCTGCTGTTCCCCAAAAAAGAAAGTGTTGCTGCTGGAAAACTGAGAAGCTTAACAGCATGTGAAAGATTTTTTACTCTTTATCTACAGTATGAAAGATTTAAAGGAAATACTTGTTTTACACATGGACTGAAAGAGAATCCTGCTTACTCCTGGAAAACAGTCCTGCTTACTCCTTGTTAGTTATGCTAATAGAGGTATAAATAAGAAGACCAATGTAATCTACGCTGGCATCTGTGGAGCAGCCTTCTGGTTGGAGCTCGAGGCTGGGTTGCCCAAGCGGGAGCCGCTGGCTCTGCCCATGCAGGTTGATTCATGTGGCCAAACCTCCTCTGGCTGCCTCCTGCCCCCAGCAGCCTTTGAGGTGGGCAAGGAGGGCTGGATGTTAGACATGTTCTCCTCCATGGTTCCATATAGCTGTGTTGTGAACAGAGGGTAACTGTGTCTCTTCCCACATGAACGGCGTGTTAAAAAAATACAGGAACCCGTGCTTGGGTGTAATCCTTGGCAAGATGGGCTTTGCAGGGCTGGTTACTTCCACCACCAGCCATGATGTTCACCCATCCTTCCTGCCTTGGCTTTGCAGAGGGGAGTGGACAGGAATTCTGCACTTCCCATCTCAGGGTTCCGCCATATCTGTGGTCCAGAAGATTAAATTGTATCAGGCTCTGTTTCAAATGTAGTACCTGCCTGAAAAAACCCAAACCAACAAAGGAGAGAAAAAGTTTCAGCTGTTTGGGACATGCACACAGTTTGGGTATGCACAAGTGGAAATAAATTTAAACATGCAGCCCCAAAGTAAACAGATATGACTGTGAATATACACAGGGAACAGATCAGTTGAGCTTTACACAGTCATTTTTCAAGTTAAACATGCTTTAATGTAAGCCATAAATTTCATCATATGAATATTTTTATGAGCTGCATTTCATCCATTTATTATTCTGAAGTTCCAGATAGTGACAACAGGTAAATACAGTGCCAGTTCGCCTGCATATTGAGTCACCGGGAGCTTTCTCTCTCTTACACATTGTTTGAGCAAGGTTAACAAATTACTGGTAGCGTTTCAGACATATTTCAGTGAGATTTTTATTTGACAGTGCATTTGCCATGATTTCATGCATTAGTCCAGGCTGCGCATTTCTGACTTCAGCTTCAAGGTGGAGGTTGCAATTTTGAGGATTCAAATGTGTTGGTAATGGCAGCTTCTTCATGGTATTTGTACCTATTTTAGGCCAGATTTTGCATTTACTGGGATCTTGACTCTCAGCTTGTAAATCAAAATAATTTCTAAATCTATAAGATTGTAGTACTCATGAAGCTATTAAATACATTGAAAGTAATATACATTAGAATAATTTGCTACAGATTTCAGACGGATTATTGTGCATATGCCATATTACATGCACCTGTGTTATTAAAAGAAGTCTGGAGTGACTAAGAAGCCTGTGAGAAACAGGGCTGTGGAAGAGAGCTCTGCCGTAGTCTGCCTTGGGCAAACAAAATCTCGATTCCACAAGAATATTCAGGTGAGGACATGGAGTCTGCTGGGGAGATTGTGGCCTGCTAAGGACCAGATTCATGCTGTCTGTCTTTGGGTGCTTAACTGAGGGATCTGAGTTTTGGAGTCTGCAGATGTGAATGAAGGAGGCTTACCCACCTCTCCCTCCTCCCTCCTGAGGAAGGACAGCTAAGTTGATAATTTAGGCATATTAGGCATATTTGTGAAGTGTCTGGTGGATAAATGCCACCCTTAAGCATGGGCAAAAGACAGTTCATTATTGGGAAATTGCTTTTAGAGGATGGCAGTACATGTCAGACATTATATATTTAAACAAGCCTGTTTTCTTTAATCATTAATTTGGAATAAAATATCTTTTTCTGGTACGGAACCCACCTTGGAAAGATGTCTTATAAGGATCAAAGAGTTAGTAAAGTGCAAAAAGCTACTTTACAAGTAACTTCTTATCCACTATATTGATGCTTTATACATACAACTAAATGTCCTGTATTTTTAGAAGGCAGTTTAGTATTTTTCCTACGTATACCTGAGAACTAACAGTCTCTTTTGAAAGCTTTACTGCTGAGAAGTAGATCACAGCACAGTCCAAGAGCCAATGTAGCTCCCTAAATTTGCTTTTCCTGTTTCAGTCTTATTAGTATTTCCATCACTAACTTAAAATTAATCAGGGCAGACAAGTCCTTGCAGCCATGAAAGAAAGTGCTGGAAGCAGTTATTGCTTTTATGAGTGCTGTACCATGGCAACCCTCTCTGTGGTGTGTACCAAAGCACTGCAATTTGAATTTTGGGAGATGAAGGAACTAGCTCTAGTGTTAGAAACCTTAATCTGCAAATGGTATAGAGTTTTGAATGCAGAGTGACCTTGTTTGCCAGGCAAGGCGCCATGCCTGAGAGCTGTATAGTAGCTTTCTAATTCTTTTCCAAGAGTAATGACATCTTTCATCCGTGTGTTGATGACAAAATTGCTATGTTTCTAGAAAAGGGATTGTACTGTATCATGTAATCTTTTTCTCTGTCTTCACTCAGAAAGAGATGATATTTGCTTCAAAATATCATAGTAACAAGAAACTGATTCTGTGAATTTGAGAATAACATCCTCTCTCTGCTTCAAATACCCAAACCTTTTTTTGATTGTTATTCATTTCTTTACATAGGGAAATCCACCGTTGACTTTGGTCATTGCAGCTTCTTATATCTTCTACTAGTGTTACACTTAAAGATTTTGTCATGCCAATTCAAATAAAAATTATATGCTGAATTGGAAATGCTTTATGGTCCTTACTGTGGATAAAATATGTTAATTTGTGTAAATGCTCTTCTGAGTGCAGATGCTTGCACTGAAAGCATGCTTATCTTAAAAGCTGCATGTCTTTCATTCTTTTATATGAACAGTTTATTTTTTAATATGGCTAATATTTCAGAAGAGTTTTTAAAAAAGATATTGGAAGCTAAGTGGAAAAAAACCCCCTCCTTTCTTTTTCATAAATATTCATGGTTCCATAGAAAATCTTATAACTGAATTGCTATTTTCTTTTGAGGTTTTGTGTGTTCTTCCCCTTTCCACTCTTTTTTCCCCCCTTCCTTTATGCTTCATTTCATTGCTATAGATTAGCAATACTAAAGAATGCTAGGTTGGCTGTGCCATTATATGCTTGACATCAAATCTGGTATGTGAAGTGTTAGTCTGCTCGCCTTTGTTACATACGTTTTATGTATCTTAATGATGTGTGATAACACACAAGTGGATTAAGCAGAGTTAATATGATGAACTATGTACTTTCAAGGTTTAGAGTATAAGCTGAAGCATTTATTTGTGTGTCATAGTTATTTAGCTTGTAAATAGAAATATGTGCACATTGCCTTTGATGTCAGCAATGACAATATTGCATTATAGGTTAATTGTGAAGGAAAACTTAGTAAGAATTTAGTACTTATTTTGGAAGTGCTTCTTTTCGAGTGCTCCTTATTGAAAAAGACTTCTGTCAGAACTCACTTGTTAAATTCATATTCTGAATCTAATGGTCATTTAAGTAAGACTACAGCTTGGTTCCCAGGCACAGGTATGAGAATAGGCTAATTCTGATTCAAGGGAAGTGGCTTTTGTTTTATTAGTTTCAATATTTTTTCTCATTGATGAGATGTCATCTCAGTCTTCCTGTTTTTAGTGGAACCTTTTTACTCAAAAGAATTGGCAGAAGCCATGCCAGGTAAAGCAGAAATAAATGTCTGCTACCAACAGCAGGGTAGTACCATTGCAAATACTGACCTGTTAGAAAAACAGCAGCAAATGTGCAGCAAAATACATGCATACATTTTCCTTACGACAAAATAGGAGCATATATAATATTATAATCATTAAATAGTCATTTTTTATGTTTTCAAGTCTACACCTGCCGTAAATCGGTGCACTATATAATACATAAAAGATGGATGGTGTAGTGTGGCAAGAGTAATGAATTTCACTTTTCTTGCTATGAAACCCACAGAGCCTGGTACCAGCTGATCATAAATAAATGCCCAGTCAACAGCAGTGTCAGTCCCTGTAAGGAGGACTTTGGGGTAGATAAATCAAATGTTGTTTAGGATGTTTTTCTCGGTAGGACAGAAATACACAAGTACTTTCTGGATGTTATTCACTGCTGATTATTCACTGCACACTTTTATTCCATCTCATTCACTGAATTTCAATGTATTAGACATTTAAAATTCAGTCAAATGCTGGGGAGAAAGGGTAAAAATGGCAAAGGATGAGGATATTCAAATCTCTCTGGAAAAGTGAGTATATAAAGCTGAAAACTGGCAGTGCACTATAACAGCAGAGACCTGTACTCCTTTTTCCCTGGTCAATAACTTAGTCAAAAGGACAGCTTTGCATATATTATGAAGATATCCCTTAATAATGTATTTCTCTTTCAGAGGTGTACCCTTCTTCCCTTGTCTTTTTTGCCTGTTTTTCACCGTATGCAATTTGCATTCATGTAACATGTTCCTGTTTGAGTAACACAGACACGCAGTGTCATTTATACAACCCATACCGGCCCATGGCTTTCTTAGGGGCAGAGCAGGAATGGCTATTAAAATCCCAAATTTGCTTGTTACTGCTTACCATGGATTGCACTGGATTGGAAAAGTATTGTGGAGGAAGCTATGTTTTAGCTTTTTTTGCTGAACTTAAAGTTTCTAATAGTGCTTCTAGGAAAGCTAAATAAACAGAAACAGAGGTTATAAATTCAGATAATTTCTTGTCCTTTCAGTTCTATATTTTGTGTATGGTCATGGGAATGGGAAATCCAGTGATTTGTCCCTGGTCACATCTAGGACTCTAGTAGAAAGGGAGATCTTGAAGAGTGTAGGGAAAGGTGAATATACAAATAAAGTGTGTGTGTAGTTAAAAAAACAGCCAAGTTGTTTCTATGTTATATATGCTGGTCTGAAATAAAAATTGATGCAAGTAATTCCTAGAAGCAAATAATATTTTAAAACTATCAAGCATAGGCTTTACATCCTCTGGCCTCGTGCAGCCTGTATCCCAGTGGCATAGAATTTAATGATTTAATCAGGAATGAAACTGAGATTCAGATTTATTCCTCTGCGACAGATGAGCCACAGTGGAGCATAGGGCTGTTGTGGTCAAGTCTGAAGCTGGCCATACGTGTGTGTATTTTCCCACTGTTTCTCTTCATTAGGATTCCTTTTTAGTTTCTAGGGGTTTGAGATATCTGCCCGCTCCAGTTTCTTTAGCTAGCGTGTTTGAAACTAGCAGGGAGTCAATGAGATGAAGAGCTTCTGAGATTAGTTACATATGTAAAACGTCACACCAGTGATGGCCCTGTCATCAACTCCTCTCTTTCAACAAATAGACCAAATTATATAACCAATGTATGTAAAGAAATTGCCTCCTTCTACTTATTTCAAGTGCTTTTGAGTGGAAAAGGTCCACCAACAGTCATGTAAAAACACTTATATAAAATTGCTTTGACTGTTTGCGCTCAGCTGTGGTGCTACCAAAGAGAGTTGTTGAAATAACTTCAGAAATCCTGCAGATGGTTCTCCTGGCTGTTGAAACTGTAGATTCTGACTTGCTGAAATGCTTGTCTATGCCATGGCAGATTGGAGTCTCCTCTTCCTTGTTATTTTGGTTATGTTTAGTATGTGTCTTTGAAGTAAAGATAACACAGATTATGTGACCTTTTATGTGAAAGCCAGCTCTATGACCTCTTCTAATGTTGAATAAGAATAATAATAACAACAACATCAATAAAAATATCAGCTTCCAGTTCAAATCTTGCATTCTACAATGATGCTAAAGTTGATGACACAATTAATGTCTTTCACCTGTAATGATAATATGAGTTAATATAACATTACATGGATGAGTAAAATGATTAGTTGTACTTTGTTTAAATAAAGGTTAATAGCTAAATATGAATAAGCATAAGCTGAACACAATCAAAGTGAGAGGAGAGGTGAAATGCCTTGGCTAACAGGATTCTGGATGTATATAAAAATCATGTGGAAGATAATGTGGATACATGGAAGTGCAAGAATAGGAGGATCCTTTCATCTTAATTAAAAATATTTACAACCTGAATGGGAAACTTTAAGGGGTTGAAGAGATAGCTACTTAAAATTCTGCAATGGGTAAATAATTAAAAAACTATAGAAGAGGCTACTGGGAAGGAGAAAAGGAGTGCAAACCAAGACATATAAATGTCATTTGATAGTGGAGCAGTGGCAGTCTCACTGATAGTTGGAACCATAAGGGATGCAACAAGAATGGGGAACAACTGAGTTTTTTCCTGTTTGTGTTTTTAAGATACTGCTTGCCTATCCAGAGTATGATTCCTGGTAATACCTAATGGGGCAAGGGAATGAAGGAAAATGGGATATAAAATGGCCTGAGAAAAAAATTAGTTCCAGTTTATTCTGCTTTAGTACAATAATAAATGAAAAGGAAATCATGATATAAAATGAAAGAGCAAGGCAGACGTAAGTTAACATGTTTAAAGGACTTGATCCAGTTGGTTTAATGTGCTAAAGAGCTTAGTGTGTATCCTGATGTGTCTCAGATGAAACGCTTCCTGATATGCACTAAAAGAAAATAGATGAATGACTCAAATTTTCAAGGCAGGTATTATTTTTTTTAGCTGTGAAATCTGGCTGCCAATGAATAAAGATTTCTTGTTAAGTGAAAACAGAACAAAGGAAAATGGAGATAAAATCTCTTCCATCAAACTCTACTGCATCAAAGCATATAAGGCAAATCTTCCTTTCACATTTGTTTAGTGAATGGCAGTGTCGGAATCTTTGAGGAGACTTTGGTCCACAAAATGTCATCGCCCTTTGTTTTTGCCAACAGTGCACTGTAGTTTTCAGGAGGGAAGTGGAGTGGAAGTAAGAATTCCCATACAACCAAATACCTCACAGTGTTGTAACCAGCTGCAGGATGCAACATGGGACTGTTACACTTCAGCAATAAACTGCCAAGGCGTCAGAGAGCTTTAATGTTCGCCCCAAATCCTGTCACTGCCATCACACATTTAACCCCTTTATGCCATGACTCGTGGTTTTGTGCCATAGGACTTGCGGACAATGGAGCAGCTGCCATTTGCTGGCTCTCCACTATCAGCCTTTGAATCAGACACGTCATTGGCACAATGGCAGAGTGAGTGGTGCTCTTTGGAAGAGACAGTTCTGACTTCTGGGTTAGTAACAGTAACAGAGGAAATGCTACAAGCATCTAGGAATGCCATATTTAATAATATCACCCTGTAGGTCTGTCTGCTTTAAACATCCTAGGCTACTGAAAATCACTCTCAATTTTAGATCATAAAGAATTGTAACCTTTTCATTGTCAGAAAATAGGATGCGATTAATATGGAAGTAGTTAGATATATTACATCCATGCTTTTTAAAAACATATTGTAAACAGAGAAGAAACCAGTGTATTTACTGCAAAAATATCTTGAGTTACCATGGTGCTGTATTTTTTTAGTCAGTAGTGACTTTTTTACCCAGATTCTCCACCCAGAGGATCTCAGTATCTAGCTTAGATATGAGGTGACACAACAAAGAATAAGAAAACCTTAGGCCTGGGAAAGGGAGAGGACATTTACATAAAGTAAATGAAGGTCTTTGATTGCACTCAGTTACACAAGATAATGGGTTAATGTGGTCATTTCTTTGGGGAAGGATTTTATTTTTTGTTTATGAATAGATGTAAGGAGCAGAAGACTAATGCTATGGCTCAAACTGTTCAAACTGAAAGGGTGGATTTGGCCTAATACAGTTTGATAGAAGCATCTAGGAAAATGATTCAAAAGGCTTTTTCTGAATTCCTTTGATCATGTAGCTTTCAAAACATAATCAAACTGCTCTTTGGTTCTAAAGTAGGGCATTATCAAAGAACATGTGCTTCATAACATCCTGCTTCCCTGTAGTAAACCAACTGCATCACTTAGTCTTTACTTGGAATGATGCAATACGAGCTTGTACAGTTTGTCTCAGTTTCTCTAGTTTGTTTTTTACACCTTTAATCTGTTGCATTAATAGAAAAAGAGGAGCCCCTGCACACTTGTGGCACTGCCTTTGGGAATGTCATTCCAATACAAAGAGAAATGCAATGCCACCTGCATGGAACAGTCACGTCCGTGTTTGCAGTACACCAAGATATAGGGTTTAGCTGCCTTTTGCATATCCTTGTGTTTACAGCTTGGTCCTCTCCACAGGCTTTTTTCCTATATGCTTCTGCACAGCCAAGCATTCTGTACACTCATCCATGTCTTTGTGACACAGCTCTCTTTGTCTTGCTGTCCCTTGGGCTACTTCCAGCCGCTTGAGACAAGAGGTGTTTACGTTCCTTGTCGCAGATAGCAGTGAGCTCTTGATTCGGCAGCCAGGCTGATGGTACTGCTTGGGTGTTGTGCACTTGGAAATCACAGCCCTCAGTAGTAACGACCTCCGTGTCTTGAGTGTTTAATTCATGCATTAAATAGAAAGCTTTCTTGTGCTTGCTTCAGTTTTGTGAACTTACCACATGAAAGGGATTCTTTACACTCCTGAGGTCCTGTGGGCACTGGTCCATAGTCTTTATCTGTGTGCATAGTTGCTCTGAGAGAATACAAGCTTGTCCTTTAGTACAATCCAGACTAGCAGGTATGTTTGTGTTCTTGGTGGACATGTTTGTCTGATTGCCTAGGTGAGATAGTAGGTTTGTAGATAGAGTCTGTATCCAACATTCAAGCATGTTTGCCAGAGGTAGCTGGCTGATCCTGCCTGTCTCCAAAGTAAATGAATTGCTTTTCATTTCTTTTCAGCAACAAGGACTTTGGGGTTTCTGAAATGGTACACTGGGCTCAACTTTGGAAGTAATTCAATTCAAGTTTTGTAATTTGTTAAGAGCTGGGTGGCTCAGAAATGGGTGATTTAGGAAGTGTAGCAGCTATTTTGATTAGGAAATCGGGGACCACTGTGATGGGAATATTTTGGCAAATTTCTACAAACACGAAGAAGCATTATTTATGCTAAACTACTATGCTACTTATTACTTCAACAACTAAAATCAAGCATTAATCCAACAGATTAGTCAAGCCTTAACTGTACAGTACCATACATCTGATGCTGTATTGTGGGCTCTGCTGGCTGCAAACTGTGGTGGCCCCTCATCCCTGAGGCTGAGCTGGCCCAGCACGAGGAAAGCCAGTGGGTGACACCTTTCTTCCCCAACTTCCACTTGCATTTATACACATTTATTCCACACATTCTGCACCAGTCTTGTCCAAAGGATTACGTCCTTTGGACCATTTCCATAGGTCAGAACTAGTCTGTTCCAGTGTGTCCAGAGAGCTGTTGCCAGAGAGTGCTCATCCATTCTGACCTACTCAGATGCATGTTACCTATTTTCAGACTGGGTCGTAAGTTGTCATGTTTCTTCAGGGTGTTGCAGCCTTTGCATCACTTATGACTGGGTATGATTATCTTTGCCTTACTACTTTTTCTTTCAGCTCTGCCAAGCACAGACACTACCAAGTATTTCAGTTCCTACCCTATGACATGCCCTCTTGAGGTATTTTTGGGGTAGAGGGCAAATGAGATGTGTTCCACAAATAGTCCTTATGCTGCAGTGGAATGGGGATGGCCCTGAAATTACATGCACCTCACATCACCTGCATCAGATAGTACTACAAAGGAATTTAGCTGCAGCATCAGCTCCTTTCTAATTGAAGGGATATCACTTGGGACTCTTTTCCTTGAAGACTACCCACACATTTTCTTTGAGATCCAATCATGAGTTCCTTTAGTGAGGAGACACCCACTGAGTTGCTGAGCAGATGCCTTTGTAATCTATCACTCTGTCTAAAGTCATCAAAGGTGTGGACTTCTATATTAAAAAGCCCCAAACCTACAACAATTTGCCTGTGTTAATTTTGCATTACATGCCTTCCTAGATTAAAACATGACAGTTTTCTGTATGGTCAAGACAATAAATCCATGCCAACCTTGACTTACTCAGGCTACCAAGCATGTTCAGTAAAAGGCAAGATTTGGGATATTTTCTTTTTTTTTTTTTGCCAAGTGTACATACCTGCTTATGCAAAAGAATTTTGCATAAAAAGAACTTTAGGAAGGCTCTCTGATGGGTGACACCTTGACTTGACTTGGTTGAAAAGACCCCCTCCAATGTATTTATCTCTGAGCATGGCTTGTGGGCAAGGAATGGAGCTCGACAGAGTCCTGTCCAAGTCTCTGAAAGGAAGGGAAAACCTGCACCACCTGTCTTCGACAAAACAAAGTGCAGCTCAAGTTTCATCAAAGCTGTGGGGAAATCCTGTCACTTCTGCTTTATTGCTTCAATGAAATGAAAAAAAAAAATCTTTTGAAAAATAATCTTTTATCTTATTTGGCAGATATGGCCAAGTTCTGCCACCAAATTTCCCAGATGTAGTTTATGTAATCACATGGTGCAACTCCTTGTTAAAAGAGGTAGATATTATGTATGTGTCAACATATGGCTTGCATATATTATACTGAAGAAGATCTTCCCACGTGTGGAATTCTCCCCTCTCTGGGGCTCTGGCATGAGAAGAGCAGGAGTATCAGGGTTCAGAACACATTATTGCAATCTTACTGTAAAACACAGACACATTTTTTCTTTTCTTAATTTCTCTGGTTTAGGATAATAATATTTTTTGAGTAGTGAAGGAGTATACACAATTATGCTATCCTGGCTTGTTAGGCACCAAGTCTTACGATATGTTGCAGGGCTTTAGAAAAAGACCTCCTGTTATCCTCTGTTTAGAGAACGCTGTCTACTAAAACATAAAACTTCTTGGTAATTATTAAATGTTTCAAAGTGAAATGATTGTGTGAATCAGAAACTGCCATTTTCCCAACAGAGAAAGAATTTCTGAGAATTGAGAGTTTTTTGAAAGAGAGTTTATCTTCCGTGAATTGGATGCTCTGCTATAAATTTGGTTGCTCACTAATCAGCTCTGAGTAGGAACATAATTTCCATAAAACTTACCCTCTATAATGGTTTTTCACAAGTTCACAGCTTCACAGAGGCTGTGATACCCTAAGACTTGAAGGCAGTGTGTATTATACCATAAATACTTCCTTTGCTTTGTAAAGAAATCTTCCGTGCTCAGCGTTTGCATGTCATTACTCGCTCACAGCTGTTTATGAGCAGTGCTGCTGTCTCAGCTCTGGAAACAAGCAGGTTTGGGCATGCATGTGAATAACATGGTTTGTTCCTGTCTGTTTTGCAAGTTGGAATTGTGGAATTATCTCCGTTCTCAGCTTGAGAGTTGTTCTCAGCTTGAGAGTTATTCTCACTGGTAAGTCTTATTTTCCCAGGCAGACTGTTGAAATGTGCTAATGAGCCTCCAAAGAATATAAAACAAGGGCTCCCATGGATGCATGTTTTCTAGTTCAAAAGCCACTTGTCATGGCAGACCCAGGTACAACATGCTGACGCCATCTGAGATCATTTGCTAGGCAGTTTGCCTGCGCACACCCAAAACGCACATGTAGTTTGCTATTGTAACACTGGTGTTGGCTGAGACCTGGGCATTAAAATATTTGGCCTGAGGTACTTTTTCGATGCACGCTTGTTTTCTTTCCATAGTAAACCAATGCTGACAGCTTCTTCCAAAGCAAATTAGAAAGCAAATGTATATATGTAGCCTGTTGCTCAGTAATAATCTTATTTTCAGACTAAAGTAGCATTACTTTACAAAGTTAGTTTATGCCATAGCAGCTTCAGTCAAGACCAGTAAGCTATATGTACATTCATTCCATTTTGCCATGTACCACCTTCCTTGCATTGAGTGAGTTCTCTGAGAAAGTGATCCTTGGAGCCTCACAATTTTTGTTTCAGGAAAATAGACGTGTTCCTCAGGCAGTACTCTTCTTTCCCATGCCACAGACATTATCTCCAGCACAAATGGATACCTGCCAAATTGTGTGTTATCCTTATGATATGAGCAGCTTTAAGCAACTCTTAAATTTATGCCTCAATAACATATGTGACTTGCTTGATTGCATGTCAGCTGGCATCGTGTACCAGCCTCCTGCCCTTTCTGGGTCTCCAATACCTGGGGGAATGGGGAAGGGAGAAGGTGTGAATATTTCCATTGCAATGCCTTCAGTCCTCTCAGGCCCCTGCTCGGCAGTATGAGTATTCAAATTAAGTTTTTAAAGGTAGAAGGTGACTTTTTTCCCTAAGTCTACAATCTTAACTTAATCACAAAGTAATTAACATACATGCTTCCACTAGTACACTCTTGGCTGTACACAAGCATGTAAATACTTGGCTTTGTAAAGCTGAGGACTTCGTCTTTGAAACATTTTGCCAGTTTCGTAAATGGAAAATAGCTAGGTGATTTTAATGGCAGTAAACCATGTCAACTTAACTTAATTCTTTAGCATTTTAGTCTATTTTTTGAAAAGAAAATTTCCAGTGGAAAATACTTGAATTTTTGATTACAGTTTTTTCCAGAAATGTTTAGCCCAGCTCGGTTCAAAATGTTCAAAAAAGTTTTAAGGCCCAGTGGGTGTCCTTCCATGATTTCACAGAAAACCTTGATGACATCACTTTTTGTTGTTTTTGTAGCTCTTGGTGCTTTATTTTTGTAATGTACCTGTCATTTAAGGCCCTTTCTCAGGTTTGGTAGGAAAAGAAGAAAATCACAGCTTCATTAAACTGGCAGCGTGGTTTTTATTTTGTCACCTATTTGGAAGTGTGAAAGCATTTTTGGCAGAAAAAGTAATGCTTAAATATTTCTTATGAAGAAGCATTAAACTTCACCTACAAATATTATGAGTAGGTGATATTAACCAGATCAGTACCACATACTGCTACACTGTGGTCTTTTAAAAGCAAGGTACATTGTTTTTTCCACTGATCAAGATGAGTTTAACTGCATATTAGTAACTCTATTGACTTGTAATACTGTGTTAAGTGTCATTTATAGGTTTTGTTTTTACAACCTTCTCCTTAATGAGACAGGAAGCAGCGAGTGCATGGTAGTTGTGCTTGTCCCCACATAGTCTGTCCATGTGAATCCAGTTCACTGGAGCATCCCATATGCACTGGCAAGAAGCAATTGCTCACTTGGACAAAACTCAGGAGATAATCAACTTCAGATTTTACTGTCAGGAGTTTTGTCTCAATCTCTCCATTCTGTGGTGTCTCTTCTCCTCATAACTCCCACACCTTGGCTGTTCTTTACAGTATTCTTTGAACTGAGTTAGCAACAAGAGGGGTCAGAGCACAACCTCATATGAATCACTCCTACTCCTTGAAATGAATTAAGAGCTGGACTTACCTGTTCACCTGTTTTTCATTTGTTGTCCATGGAGGAATACTTCTGCTAAATGCATTCATTTTTTGTTTGATTTCCTTGAGTCCCTGGGTTATCATTAATTATTGATCTCTAAAAGTACCTTAAAGAACAGAAGAAAGTGAATTGATTTTAAGCATCAACACAAAATGCATTCTTTGTTTTGTTAACAATTTTAAGTGAATAGAAATGATTTTTTTGGTAGGGTCTAATTTTACCTCTCCCAATGTTCTTCAGAAGTGAAGAGAGAGAAAGAGAAGTCTCTTTGCTGGAGCTGAGTACTTTCTGTAGTGTAAATTAGATCCATGAGTATCTTGTGAATAAGTCTAGTGAAAACACTGCTCTAACCCAACATGAACATACCATGTGTTTCAGTTAAGAGTGTGAATAGCTATCAGAGGTCCAATGTAAACTTTGGATCTATGGCAGGGTAAAGTGCACCAACAATATGTCAGTGAAAGTAGAATTCTTTTCAGGGATGGCAGGGTTTCTGTACTTCAGATTAATGCAATTTATTAATATGACATTTACAGTTAAGAGTATCATCCAACCATCTGTAACCTTCAGAGATGTTAGTTCGTAATGATTTTGTCTCTCTATGCAATGACATTATAAAGTGTCTCTCCAACACTTCTGGCACTGGAGTATGTGTATTCTACAGTCAAAAGTGCAGTAGCTTGAAAAAGAAGTGTGATGTTATTAGGTCTAATTGTGCGTAATTTTAAAAGCTGTTTGACATCTAAGGAGAGATAAATGTTTTCACACTTCCAGCGTTCAAACACGGCACACTGTCCTCACAGCAATTACACTGCTGTATCCTATGATAAGACCTTCTCTTTAGTTTTCAAGCTTCTCCTTTTTATTAATTTATATCCTAGGTATGAAGTAGATACTCTGCTTAAAGATTTTTTAAAGAATTGGATTTTTCTGCATTTGTACTTTTTTGCTATATGTTAATTAAGGTAAAGATGGCTTTGGAATTAATGTGTCCTAACATACTTCTTGAACCCAAAATTCAAACTAGATTCACAGCTATACAGAATTGTGGTGGTTTGAACCTGAGTTGATGGACAGTTGTTTAGACTAATAGTGCTTCTCGAAATTTACATGTTTAAACCACATGGAGACACTTGAACTTCCTCTTTGTGTTTGAGCCTCCCATGGGGAGGGGGGAAAATGGGCCCCCCAGGCTCCATCTCTTGGAGCAGCCCTGGGCCTTCCCTCCCCCGGCGCCGGGACACGGCCCCGGGTAGCCGCAGGAGAACCCCTTCAGAGCTGCAGGCAGCTAAAAACAACCATTAAGCTGCTGCATAGCCGATACCACCCAGGACATCCCCTAAGAATTGGAGACTCTCCCTCCCGCCTCACGCGGCCCCACGCAAACCTGGTGGGAGCCGGTAGAGCTTTCTGCAACCAACGTAGTTAAAGTTGAGCTGAGGAGCCAGCCGCATAAAGAGAAAGAAGCTTTTCCTCCAACATAAAGCCCGAAGAAAATCATGGTGACTTCAAGGTCAGAGGGAAAGAGAAAGTAAGTCACGGGAGATGGAGCTGAAGTTGGCGACGGGAAAAGAGGGCGGAGTTGCGCACAGCACAAAGCTTAAAACTACTGTTTGCAGGCCATGGTAAAAACTGTAATATCGCAAACTGACCTTTTCTCTTTAATCCACTTGAAGACATGGGGGGATGAGAATTTTGTGTGCAGCCTGTGGGAAAAAGAACCGTGACCATGCCAGGTCACCTCGGAGCTATAAGAGACCTTTCGAGATTTTGTGAAGAAGAGAGCAGTTGCTTTTAAGCTGGAATTTGCTTATCCTTACAAAAGATACACCCCATGTGTGGCCCATGCTGGCAGTTGTGGGAAGACTGCAAGATTCATGGGAGAGATATTTTTCACAGCAGCAGAATTTCTGAGTGAGTCTGTTGCACTTTGAGCAGTTTGGAAAACATGTGAAGCAGAAGAAAACCTTTTTTCCTTAAATAGTGGAGAGACTTTTAAGAACTATAATAGTGACCAAAATCATAGTTTGTTATCCTTTGTGCGAGTTGGGTAAAAAAGGGGAGGTGCTGGAGGAGAAAGGGGGTTTTGCTTTAATTCCTTGTTATTTCCTTTTACTTTTAATTCTGTTAGTAATAAACTTCTGCATATTCTTTAAAGTTTAGAGCCTGCTTTGCGTTCCTCCTAATTCTTATCTCACAGAAGGTAAGAAATGTAAACAAAACCGCTACACTTAATTGGTGTTTCCACCCAGTTACAAACAGAACCTGCTACAAAGCATGTAGGTTAACTTACTATTTACTGTACAATTTACACTTATGCTCTGGATCATTTAGTGTTGAGTTTTATTGCAGAAAAGTTTGGAGTTTCCTTTTGTGTTACAAGTAACCAGCATTTATTTGCTTTTGAATGCAAGGAGGATCTTTCTTCCTCAGATTTTCGTATCTGATCCAAGAATTTGTATTTTAATACCTACATAATAACGTTTCTGTTTAGATTTGTATCTCTTCTGAATAGAATAAAGAATAAGGATATGATTGTAACATGTTTTACATATGCTATGAATACTTGAAGGAAGGAAGGAAGAATGTCAGTTAAAAAAAACCTCAAAATAACAAAGGGATATTGCAAAATTTTGTAGTGAAATCTAGGAGTCATAAGTTGTTGAATCTGGGTATTGAGCCTCTGAGGTTTACTTTTCTAAGTCCCTCAAATAAATATTTTAATTCTCAGTCACAACTGGTTAACTTTCAAGAAATACTCATTCACTCTCACATTTTGGCGTAACAAACTCTGCAGGTCCTTCAGGAAGAACGATTTTCTGAGTGGTGTTTTCTCAGTTGCGCTCTTCACCAATTGCTTTCTCTTTTGAGTGGGCAGGTGAAATGGAACTAAGGAAGCAGAAGTGACTGAACGCTGCTGGTGGCTATGGTTGCAGTGGGGAGGGATTTTTAGGAAACAGATGGCTGTCTGCCAGCAGTGGAAGAAAGGCCCTTCACTTGAGGGCTTAAAGAACACCTCCTGACTTTGATTGCAGTGCAGTGTGAATGAGGGGCAGAGCTGTCCTGTGCCATGGGTGGGAAAAGTCAAACTGCCAGGGAATGAGAACCAAAAATCTAGAAAATGTGTGTTGGGAATGTAGAGAAGCCTAGATGAAGTTCTTGGTTTGTATGTATTAGAAAACAATCTGAATAAAATAGGCATGCAGACAGAGAGCTAAATGCAGTAATGAAGAAGTATTCATATGATGTATTTAGTTAAAAATTCACCTTCAGTGGCAGGGTTCAGATGGAAACCTAGAGAAGTGAGGCACCATTGATCAAAAGGCAGGGAGAGAAGTTTGAAATTGCCACATTTTCAGTGTAAAATAGGAAGAAGAAATCATGTAAGCGAGAGGATGGAGCAATGAATGCAGAAATACCGAAAGGAAAGGCATTGCTGTAGTACTAATATTGATGGAAACGGCAGGTATGGTAGTGGAGCCTGTGGAATAGTATCGAGTCCTGCCAGTGAACAGAAAAACTACTTTTTGTGCTTTAGAGGAGCCCAGCAATTTTCCTTATGAGCCTCTTCTTCAAAAGTGAAAATAATGAAAGGTTAAAAGGTTACGTCACCTTCAGAGAGAAGCAGAAAGCAGCTCATTTCGGAGTGTATCCAAAAAAACACCACCAGTTTGGGTATGTAGTGGTATGGCAATGGCTGAGAGGAATCAGTTTGAGCATGCAGGAGGAAGGCAGAAAGGAAGAGATACAGAATGTTTTTGATGGAAAATGCCCAAATTTCTTAGGGCTACCTGCAGTCTTAGGTTTGTCAGTCACGACACTGAGTGTCTTCAACAAACACTAGATGGAAACCTTAACTGTTTTTGAAGAATAAAAATACAGGAGCACAAATCTGTCAAACTGTAGTATCTGATATTCTAAAATAAATACTAAATTCCACAGAGACTGAGAGACATAGTAAAAAATAGAGCACCACTGAAAAAGACAGGACCTGTAGATGAATGCAGTGAATGGCATAGCTTGCATGACCAAACATGCAGTCTCAGAAATACAAGTTAAAAACTGCATGGTTATGAATCGGAGAAAATCTCAAAATATTCCATCTTCATTTTAAAAACCTAAAGCAGAAAGGATGTTCCCTTCTTTTTTTCTTTGAAGGAGAGTAATCTTTTGGTCCTTATAACAGAAATGTCAGCATTGTAATAATAAACCACTGACAAACAAATGGGACTTGCCATGGATTTCAGGGGACCACAAGAAATATTGTCTGCGTAGTTATTTGCTGAAGCAGATATTAAGTGATCCATTTCTCCTGCTGTTTTCCAGGTGTCATTTTAATGCTAGCCTATGACAGCTGCATGCTTTAAAAAAGAATATTAAAAGCAGTCCTGATCATGTATGAAAAAATAGGGAAGTGACTTATTTAGACCACACAAGTATAAAAAACATCCTGGTTAACAAGAACACTAATTTAAGTGGTACCTGTGGGAGTTCAGAGAATATAAGAATGATGTTCTTATTTGGTAGCTTGTGCACTAAAAAACAATACTTAATAATGCCTCTTTCAAACACAAAAACTTAAGGAGGAAAGCTTGTACATTTTTTAGGAATGTGCGTGTTTTCACACTCGATTTTCTTGTAAGACACATGGATTTCAGTAATCTTCACATCACTGAAACGCTGCATCAGAGATAAGTATCAAGTATTTTCCTATTAAAGAAGTCTCATTGCCAAAAGGCAAGTAGAAAAGAAATAGGTAAGACCTTAAATAGCTGTTTGAGATTCATTTATGCAGTGCTGAGAAGACACATAGAAAGTCTAGAAAGAAATTATTTAGAGTCCCATAAAAATAAGTAAGATTTGCTATTATAAGATATTCGTTCTTATGTAATGCTCATTCCACACTTCATTTGATACCATTTCAGCACTGTGCTATCTTAGCTTCAGTATTTCACGGCAAAGAGGGCTTTCAGACTAAGCCCAGTAAAGGGTGGGTGCGTCTAGACTCATCTGTAGGACCACTAGATTTGAATTTATCAAATTCCCAGGCCATCCTGGAAAGGGACAGTTATCCTGTTTGTTTGTTTGTTTGTTTGTTTGTTTGTTTCTGTCCCTAGCAGTTAGAGAAGCATGTTATGTCTTGCATTGGACAGTTTTACTCTAATAGACTGTATGTTTTATTTACCCAACCAGTTTCTGCCCTGGAGCAAGGCAGAATAAAGGTGATTTTTTAAAAAAGGTTTTAACTATGTGCACTGAGAGTTGATTGAGCCTATCAGTGGGACAGGGCCAGTTCCCATCTCTGACTGATGTGCAGCTTCTCAGCAGGGAATAATCAGCAGAAAGCATCATCTATGCTTCCCCACATGAATAACACTGAGGTTTATTCAGGAGTCAAGGGTGTGGAGCAGAATGGCTCCAGCAGAAATCGCAGGTTTAGGAAAAGATGATGTAGCTTTGTGGGGGCCCTTACTGGGAAGGATACAGGGATAAGCAAATTGAAACTGAAGTCATCCTCTCTTTTGGTACTCAGTTTTGAGTTTGGGCTTTTTTTTTTTTTATTTTGTTTTGTTTTGGGATTTTGGGACTTTTTTTTGGTTTTATTTTTTGGGTGGCTATCGGGGATTTTTCCAATTTCTTAGTCAATTCCTATTACCTTTTCTCTGACTTTTGTTTGGGAATAGCACATGTACTGTGCTTATGGCAGCAAGAATGGGATCTTTTTTTCAGCAGGGTCTCTGTTAGCCCTCTACCCATTTTCCAGAGATTATTAAATTCTCATCTTCAGATTCATTTGTTTCTAATGCTCTATACATTAGGAGTTTTTACTTTCCTCTAAAAACTAATTTCAGACATTGAAACCTGTAGCTACCCTATTTCCCAATGGTATAGCAGGAGAAATTAAAAAGAAAACAAACCAGTACATTGCTGAGGGACCAATGCGCTCTTACCTAACTAATCAGTATTCAACCATTAATCCCGTTCTTTCCCAGAAAGCAAAATCTCTCCCTTCAAGGTTGCAGTTACGAACTATTCACATATCCAGATGGCTTATGGGCATTATCATGACTTGTGAATTGAATTAGTCTTTATATGGAGTTCCATTTTTCCTCTATCCTGACTTGTATTTGCATAACTTATGGCAAGGTTGCATAAGAACAAGCTTCACTTGAAGCCCTCCTTCTTTTTCCTGTGGCACTGCAGTGGCCAGCAGTGCTTGAGAACAATAACACTATTTCAAATGCCTGACAGGCATTCACTGGTTTATACATGATACAGGCTTTTCCACCCAAAACAGGTTTTCATCATTGGTACTTGGCATCACTGATAGGTTGTCAGTGGGAAAAGAAAGAGTTCAACATGGTCATGATGAATGAATTTGAAAATGCATAATGTTGCCTTTGAAGATTTAGAAGCAGCATTGCCTGGGTAGATACACTATGGATACCAGCATTTTATGTGGTATAGTAATAAACACAGATACTCCATCTTTATCCCTATTGCACACACTGACATCTGCCATAAGCATTATATTTGCTTGTCGAAAAAGAGCTTTTTCTAGCACCCTTTATGGTGCACAGCTACATTCTGAAATTAATCTTTCTCCACATTAGCCACATTTATTAATGACTCCAGCAGAATTTTTTCACATCTACCAATTTGGAAGTTTAACATGTTCACCTGCAGCCTATTGTAATTCAGCTCACTGCAAGGAAATGGAAGCTCAACACTTGCAAATAGGCTCTATTTCAATGAATGTGATGGATGTGGGTATAGATTCTCTGTACATTGAATGGGGTGTGCATAAAAGCAAGTATTCTGTCTTGCACTGAATGTGATGAATGTGAGACTTGAATGCCTGGGTATTGAAAACACACAGTGCCTGAATTGACAGGTAGACTGTATCCGCACTTCTGATCTCTGTTGCATACCTATCCACACTAGTCATTTTCTTTGGTGCCTGCTGCGTGCCAGGTTGCAAGTCTAGTAGAGGAGGAATTCAGTGGGAATCTAAAACCCAGGATTTGTGTGCCACTAATTGAGACAACACAGGAAGTATCAAGGAGCATCTGTTCCCTACACTCGTATGTTCTAAAATAAGAAAAGCAAGGGAAGTTTCATCCTTTCATTACATTGGTAGCCTTTGGTGTAAGGAATAACTATGGGATGTTTGTTGGGGTTCAGAGTTCCTTTTCTAAAAGAGACCAGTTGTCAATAGCCACCTCGCAGTGATACAGGATACTTGCTCTGCTTTTCCCTGCTGGAGGTGAGTGACTGGTCGTATTCCAAGAGCTGCTCCAAGTTTCTTGCAACTCAGGCTGGAACTGAGCAATCTTCCCAGGAAAACACCAGTATAACCTCTCTCACAGGGAAGGACACTCGGTGACATGAAGCTGTGTGATCTGGTGGATGGAACAAAGGGCTGCTTTTGTCTCTGGCATGGGCTTCTTTTTGTAGCATTCTCAGAGTTGCACAAGCCAGGCTTTTTTCTGCTGTAAAGCCCAAGTCTCGAGCAGCTGGGCACTTGCAGTTTTCACTGGAAACAATGAAAACGTATTGACTCGGAGAAAAACATGCTGGTTTTAATTTAGGAAAATAAATAAAGATCATATTCAGTTTTGGGAATAGAAGACTGATCTAGAATCAATATCCAAAGCCTTTTGAGAAGGGGCTTTAATTACTGTCAAAATTCAGGATGGAGCAGAAAGACTAGTACTAAAAGGAAGTGTAAGCAGGGAATGACTGGCTTCAAAGAAGGTAAAGCTATTCAGTTTGCCAAGAGTTATTTTATATACTCTTCTCCCAAGCTATCTTGAGGGCTTTCACACTGTCCCTGTGCATGCTCTTTCCAGCCAGGCATCAACAACCTTTAAAGGTAAAAATGGCCAAAACAGAAGACTAGCATTAGCGTGGAGCTGGAAGAACAGAAGACTAAAAGATAATCAATTCAGAAGAGAAAAGGGCCTTGCAGAAGCTTAGCTGCTCTGAAGCAGAATCTCAGTTTTATTACACAGAGTAGATTGCAATTCTCAGTGACAGACCTCTGCCTCTCTTCTGACTTGAGTTTCTCCAGTCAATCTGACAAAATAGTAAAAAATTACTTTTTAGGCCCTCAGGGGGTGATGAGGAGCTGTTGGGATTTACAGTGTTGATTAATAGAGTATGAGCTGTCAAATCTGAAAGGCAGCTATCCCAAAATGCCAGGAACATCCCTCTGACACATGGTATGAGTTCACGTGAGCTGCTTGAAATGTTTATTATATTATTAATAGTCATGTGAGGTGTGCACTGCACTCCTGTGCTTTAATGTGACAGCAGTTTTCAAGCTGTTTTTGACGAAGTGTCTGATCACGCATCCCCACAGCACTGAGCGAATACATTTCATGGCATGTCAGCCGTCTGAACAAACCTGCTACCTGCCACTTCTTCCTCCTGCCATTGAAACAAAGGCTTGCTCTGAGCATCTTTTTTGGTGTTCCACCACTTTTCACACAGTTCTTTGAAAGAACTGTTTGGATTTTCATTTCCCTTCATTTTAGGAACAGCATAGACAATTCTGAATTTGAATTCTACCTTAGTGAAAGGGGTTGGAAACATCAGCAAGTGTTTTGCAGAAGAGCAGCAAAAGAGTAAGTAGGGTCCATGCCAGGCAAGTGCACAGGGATAAGAATGCCAAGAAATATTTCTGTCTGTGCTCTTCAGATTTATGTAAGCTGGCGCTAGTTGTCTAATTTGTATTGTGCATGTGCAAAAGGGTGAATTGTGCTGAGCATTTCTTAAATATTTATCCCATATTTTTTTCAGTGGACAATGAAAACATAGAGTTTTTTCTTATTGATTTCTTCACTGGCAGTCTGATGGTGCAGTAAGTGTTACACTTCTGACATTCAGTCTAAACTTCAGAGATGTAACAGGTCCTGTTAAGCTGAAAGAGAGACTTTGGGGCCTTGAAAGACTCCAGACTAAATATACATCCCTTTCCTTGATGGGCTGAAACAGGAGTGTAGGTACGTTTGACGTTGGGACTAAGTATCTGTAACTCTTAAGAAAATAAAAAACAAACCCCAAACTAGAAAACCCCTTCACTGTTCCCACTGTCAGCTTTCTGTACTGACAGGGCTGACAAACTTATTCAGGAAAGAGGATTTAACTTAAAAATGTAGCATGGATTCTTGCCCTGAAAAATGAAGGGTTTATTTCTCTTATACAAAGAAGAAAGTAATATGAATATTGGGGTATTTTTGCTTTTCAAAAAGAATAAGAATTGATTTTGCAGACAGCACACATGTGTTTTATGCTTTAGTTTGTGTTTATAAAAAGCACATGGTATGGGTAGTAACTGAAGTAGAAAGAGATCTGAGGAGCTTTATTTGGGAAAAAGCTCTTCAGTAGAAGTGTTTAAAGATTATACAATTACATTTGCATAAGTCTTTTGGTCTTTTCTGAGTTACTTCAAATTCTCAGTGTAAAAGAGACATTTGAATTATTTGATTTTAATTGTGTTTACCTAGAGGCCAATGGAAACGAGTTTGTTTAAAACTTCTCAGAGCAAAACAAGATCTGGGAACAGTTCCTCTCTTCAGTAAGAATTCAGATATCTGCAGATTTGTCTATAGAGGTTTGCAGCTGTAAATGACTGTCATTATTAGGAAATATGTAGCTCATAAGTTGTTTTTCTTGATAAAGTTAGAAGCTGACAGTTCAGACTGTGAGACATGGTGTGAATTTTAAATAGAGTGCACTAGAAGGACAGACTGCAGGAGGTTTAGTGGGTGAAGAAGCATTAGCACTTTAGCTGGACAACTAAACACATTGATAATCACAATTTTGCCTTAAATATATGTCTTGGGTTGCAATATGTAACCAAAAATATTCTAATTTCATCTGTTGAACCGATTGGAAGGTATTTTTTATCTCTTGTAACTCCAGAGGGAAAGAGGGCGGGTGCCTTCTGTTAATTAGTCAATTGCTAAAACCAGATGGGGCAGTGCTTCCTTATCTCGTCCTCCACCCATCCTCCTCCAAGGGGATATCACCTGGGAATGAGCCATTTAAGGCTCTCCTTGTGACCGATAACATCACATCACCCCATTGGGAAATGCTCTACTCAGTGGGAGGAGCCAAAGCTTCTCTACCTGCATAAAACCTGCAACTCAGAACACCAGAGCAGCTGGTTTTTCCACTGGATTCCCAGAGGAAGACTGGACCCATCCTGTCACCACCGGACCCTTCTACAGGATCACCTGTACTCCAACGGAGCCACATCTGCCGCTCCAGGAGGACTTATTTTGGACTGCTCCCAACACCCTGACCAACAGGGTGTCAGGTCATATTCTGACTCTGTCAGAGTTTCTGGGATTATTTGTTTGTTGTTGTTCTTTTTTCCTCTGTACCACTACCTTTGTAGTTTGTAATATTCTTAGTAAAGAACTGGTATTCCTATCCCTACATCTTTGCCTGAAAGCCCCATAATTTCAAAATTATAGCAATTTGGAGGTGGGGGGTTTACATTCTCTATTCCAAGGGAGGCTCTGGTTTCCCCTGGCAGTCACCTGTCTTCTAAACCAAGACAATATAATATTAACCCTAAGCACATTTTATATTTTTTGTAACTTCCAGGTGCGGGGGGTTTTGTATTTTTTTTCTTCATTTTTTACTTGGAAATATTTAAAATACATTTTTAATCTACCCTTATTAAAACCAAAACAAAAAAAAATAATCTCTGTTATGAAAATCTCTTACTTATTGACACTTACAGATCAGAAAAGAGAGTAGATTCTTGTAAAATTTCCAGGAATGCTTGAGCCATAGCAGCCATAGTTCACTTTCTCTTTGCTTCTGAAGCTTTCAGGCTGTTTTCTGACAGCCATCCCAGCTTGTGCTTTGTGGATACACACATTTTGATAAGAGGGAAAATTACAAAACTGGAGAAGATGAATTTTGGCTGGAGTGACCTTGGACTCCTAATTGCTGGCTAGTAAAGAAACACCCCTTTGAAGTGCAAAAGACTGGGACTGCACGAGTGGGAAAACAATCCCGTGGATATTTTTCATTGCAAAAGTGGATCTGTAAATGATAGTCAAAGAGCAGGCTATTCAAGTGTTTCTTCTCCTCTTGTTCTTTTCAATGCTTCCTATTCTTGTGCTGCATTCCTTATGCCCGCTTTGGCATTTGGAGATGAATGCCATCTCATATGGTGACAATAAGGCCAATTCAGTGCCCTTCTGTAGGACATTAGGCTGTATGTCCAGCTACACGTAAGGGATTAATTAAATAGCTGTGAATAGCATATTTGAGACAGAAAGGTCACTGCTAGCACTTGGAGTGCTTATGCTAACCCATTATGTTAGGAGAATAAAATGATGCATTAAGCATAATTAAACGTGAATTTGAGATGCTTCAAAGCAGAACCAGTTATTGTCACTTAATTGACTCGGCTGTGTTTTGTGTAAATGGTTCTTCAGACTTTGTTAGTAATGGGGTATTCTTGTACTTTTACAAGGTATTTATTCTCTTAGCAGCCTGATTCAGTCTTCTTGTCAGCTTGCCATCCTTTGGTTGCATAATTGTATTTATAACTAAGTTATTATATCTGTCTTGGTTATCAACTGCTATCTGCTTTAAAAAAGAAAATATATATTTAGAAATACACCCTGTCTAAAATCCTTTTTGGAAGAAGGTCTTATCTCTGTTGCTGCTGTTTTGTAATGAAAGATGAGCATAAGAGGGGCAAAAAAAAAGAGATGAGTTAAAACTATACATGCTGATGATGTCAAGCCTCCATATATGTTTATGTCTTGGCCACATGGATCAGGCTGTGATGCCCTCTTCCTTCGTTTTTGTCTTGGATGGAGCTCAGGGCAAGGAGAGCTGAGTTGGAGCACAACCAAAGCCTCACATGGTTTGTTTCCTTGCTCCGTCCTGAGCTCACTGCAAGTGCCAGCGAATCTCTCCTGCCTGCTCTGCGCCACTGCTGTGACCTTCCCTGGCTTCTTACAAGCCTTGGATCAAGAGGTTAAATCACAGAGACTCTTCACCAAGAGAGGAAAGCCCATCATCTTCATGACTCCCTTGTATCAGGCTTCTTTTCTTTGTGCCCTTCGCTGTGCCCGTGTCACACTGCGGGTTGCCATTGTAGGTTCTTTTGTACATCTTCAGTGCTTGATGGGGTGCAAACTGCAGTCTCCTGGCCACTAGCTTTGTGTTACGAACTGGATGCTTTCGTTTTGGTTATTACTGATATAAATTGAACACCACTGTGCTGGGCACTGTAGGAATGGATAATAAATGGCAGTCATTGTCAGAAAGTGTTACCAGTTCAGATTGTTTTGTGGTAAGTGATGAGGTAATAGGATGCTAATGCACAAATTGCTCAGGCACAGGGGAAATGCATAAGTACTACTGTCATGATGTTTTCTATGCCTAATTTGCTGGCATTATTATGTCATACTGGTGAGTTCATCACCCTTTCACATTGCTCTGTGTTTATAATGACCAGTATAATTTAATTTGTGTACTTTTCTTTGAAATGGTTTCATATTCACAGTGTATTCTAAAAAGGAAAATACAGAGAGCAGAAATGCTGACTATTGTTTGGGAAGGTTGTTTGCCTCAGTTTTCAATAATGGCAGATGAAGACATTTACTACATGTATTCAGCTGGCTTTTTTGTTCAGTGAGAGGGTTATCACTTTAGTACTGTAGGGTAAGACTTTAATTGCATTCATCATACGTGGCAGGGGATTGGCTAGGATGGCCTCTGAGGATTTAAAACTGTTTATCTGAGTATAAAAGAATCATTTGGTGATCTGCCAGAGCACTCTTGTAGTGAGGGGAGGTTTTGCTGTCAAGCTGAAGAACCACTCAGATAATCACGCTTTCTACAGGTACCTTGGGTGCATGAAGGCATTAGCTTAGGATACCTGCATCTCTAAACCCTTGGCTTACCTGGTCTGCACCAGACTCTTGTGCTTACGTTTTAAACATCTGTATTTCAATCCCTGAGGGCATCTTAACATTCTTTCTTATCATATTACACATACATTGGCAGAGCTGGTTTTTTACTTTCTTTTCATGGTTTTCCTCTTCAGCTGATAAAGGCATCTGTCATTCAGTGCACAGTACCTGGTAACTCTTACTGGTAAAATAGGAGGCACATGTGTAGATAATGCCACATCCATCATCTTCTGGAACTTCATGAGTTACCAAAAGTATAACTTCAATTAAGACAAACTGATAATGCATTCAGAAAGTACCACAAAAAATGCACTCTGTGTGTGTGTGTATGTGTGCAAGGGAAGGCAAAAAATTAAAAACAATCTACTGAAGCAAAGGAAAAGTGAAATATAATGACTAATCAATGTGTATAATTAAATAAAAATAAACTAATAATTGAGACATTGGCTACTATTTAAAAGCTCTTTTTGGTTTTGTGTTTGATTTGTTCTAAGTGCAAGAGAGGAAATATGTGCTCTAGTCATGCAATGGGAGCTGATTTCAATAATTTTAAAATTTTAAATGCCTTTTTAATGGAGGAAAACAGCATTTGGTATTAAACAGCTATAAATTTAATAAATGTGAACTTCTTTTATTGAATCCTGCTGACAGACAAGTAACTTAAATCTTAATACGTGGAAACTTTATTTATAGGAAGGTTCTGCAACAGTGAGAAGTCAGGCTCTTGCACCGCCAGCAAAGCCTTACTGGAAAAATATTATTTCATTTATGAATTTATACTGCATCTCTGATGCACCATGTAAAATTAACTTTTATCTCTAGACAAGATCTAAAACGTTTCCAGCAGTTCACATGAAAGGATGGGGAAAAAGAGCTGTGTGTTAACTAAGAAGATGACATCTTGCCTGAGGCAGTCTGCTTTTCTCCTGGCTCCAGGAGGAATTCCCCATCTCCTAAAGGTCTGATTCTTTGTCAGTGTTTTGTTTTCTCTCTTTCTCTTTAAAAAATATGTAGCTCTGGTCTTCTCAGATGTTTTATGAGTGCCAGTTGCCAAAATGAAACAAAAAAGGAATAAAAATAATGCATATTCCTTGATAAGGTGAATCATCTGTTAGCCTGCCTCATCTCCGGTTTAAGTGCAGTGTGTGATCTGCCTGGCTCTGGGGAGCATTCTGATCCTCGAACAACTGGAATCCATAAGAGCAAATTGATCCGGTTTTAAAACATGGGAGGTGATGTGTCTCACAAGTGCTTTTCATTGGGAAAATGATAATCGAATGCCATTTCAGTAGCACTGCAGAGGTTACGCTATCATGTGTCCAACAGAAAGAATCTCACAGCTGTGTGCCTCAAACAAAGGGATCATGCTCCCAGCTCCTTATACCTCAGGTTTCAGCTTTACAAGTGTATTTATGGACAATGAAATACCATCTGCTTTGTAAACTTTGAGAATAGTGAATGGCAAAAAATCCTAATCTATTAGCAAAGAAGTTTTGCACTGAAAAAGTTGAACGCTTTCCGGGTTTTTCCCTGGCCGAGCTCACAAGCCAGAGGCAGCGCAGCCACGTCTCCAAAGCGTCCTCGCCGCTCAGCAGGCAGCAGAGGAAATGCAACGGAGAATCTCAGAGCCGGGTGGGAAAATGCGCTTTTTTCCCTCTTCGGGCAGCCCGCACCAGGTAGCCTGATCTATGGCAAAAGCATTCCCCAAGAACAAAGGAGGCGGGAAGGGCTCAGTCCAAGAAGCTTTTAACCCGGCGAATTCAGGAACTAGACTGGCGAATGCAGCAATTGGACTGGCCCCGAGAGGGGCGTGGAGACCCTTTTTCAAGGGGGGCGGTAACAGAACGGGAACCAATGAGGGACAGGGAGAGGGGAGGACACAACTGGGATACAATCCAATGAGGGAGTTTGGGAGGCGGGGTTGTAACACAGAACAAATGCAGAACTGAACTTAACAGAACTTTCCAGACCAAGGGGAAGAGCAATCTTCAGGGTGCCACCCAGTGGGCTGCGGCTTATAATCAGGCTAAGCCACTCCCACAAAAAGTGACCAAGTTTCAAGTGCGGTGTGACTTCATGAGCAGTCTGCCTCTGTTTAAAAGGCAGTTCTAAGGACCTGGATTTCAAAGCATGCGGCTAATCAGAACCCTGATGCTACTTTGAAAACCACCATGGGAATATCTACAAATAATAACCATTTCTGCATAAATTAAAATATAAATGAACTCGTACATAAATGCTGTCATCAACTTTAATGTTCAAAATGCTACTGAGCTTTAATGTGCTTTTCTGTCCACTTAGGCAGGAATTCTTCCCTGATTCATTCTCAGGTGTAATACTAGGCCTCGACATCTGTTTTAAAAGTCCTCATGTAGAAACTGATCCTAAGCTCCAAAAAGTCTTACGATATCTGATATCCATCTTATTTTGCTGATTTTTAATGTCAGTGATTTGGAGTAAAATTAATTTCCTATTATGCCACAGAAAAACATCTTAATTAAGAATCCTGTATTGTTTTTCTCAACTTTGTCTTCCATGATGACTTTCCATTTCCATTAGGTGACCCTAAGATTGTAAGAGTGTGGGAATGGTGCCTGTGAGATATCCTGATGCCTCCAAAGGTTAAATAAGTGGAATAAATGTATGAAGCAGGTCAGCAAAGATGGGCATAACCATTCTACTCTTGTGTCTTGAAAAAGTAAAATTGTTTGGTGATGATGTGATAAGAGCTGGAAAAGTGTAGGCAGATGGAGATGTGTAATGGAAAAATGGGAATCAAAACAGGAGTATCAGTACTTTTTCTTCCCTATTCTTCTGTAGTCCTTAAATCTGTCACTTGAAAGGTCTCTTTCCTTTCTCAGGTGGTGTTTGGCTATGTGTTTCTCTAATGGGTACATGTAGCTTTGTTTAAAATAGGGTCTGATTATTTGTATAATTGATATAGAAGCCAAAATGTTACAGACGTCCAGAGATTTCTTTAAAATTGGGAACAGATACATTTTTAATTTTTTTTTAAATTCCAAATCAGAGGAATCCCAGCTTCTGGGGTTACAAAAACCAGCGCTTTTAAATTCCTTGCGAAATATGCAAAAATGATACACTGGAAGCCAAATTCTTCTACTTAGGCACAGTCTTAGTGTCATGAGTTAGATTTTAGGGAAGATGGTAGCAGAAATGTTGGCATACCTTAAGTCAGTATTAAGCACCAAAGGATGAAAAATATTACTGGCCTTGGGGAACCTTTCTCTTCCAGTGGTGCTGTTCCACACGGTGTAAGCTATTCTCCCTGTGAGAAACGTTTCCCATTCAAAACAGGAATAAGAATGCATGAAATCAAGTGAAAAATAATTGTTTCTATCACCTCATAAGATTTTGTAATAATAGGTATAAATACTTGCTTATCACAGAGATGTTGCTTTTCATTTTGAAATGTATGCTGCAGATATTAAACCTTGTGTTCATTTTGGGTGAAAAGGGACTATCTCCATTTTTGAACCACTGCTTTGAAGGAGGCTGTTTTCCTTGAAAGCTTTTTAAATCCGATTATTTGTGCTTTATAACATACAAAACTAAAATGTTTTGGCATGTGCCTTTCTTCTGGAATCGTTTGGCACATGAGACAGTGAAACCAATGGGCCAACTTGTGAACCTCTGTCTTGGTGGTTAAGTGTGTCCATACAGACCCTGGACATTTTCCAAGGACCTGCAGAGCCCATACTTCCTTAGGTTACCTATAGCTTAGAATCTCAGAGGGAGATCCTCGGAGATATGGAATTTGCCATACTTCTGTGAACCGAAAGGCCATTAACTGGAAGGGTCAAAGTGTTAATGGAAGGAATAGCCTGTGCTTGCCATTATCTTGCAAACATTCTGCGGGAACCAGGGAAACATAACACTTGCTCCCTTTTTTCTGTAGGTGGTTTCTAAAATGGTGACCTCAGTGTTCTGTGACTAAATAAAGAGATTAGATGCAAATACAGAGGCCAACAGAAATGAACTTGCTCAAACTGCTAGTGGAGAGCCACGCTCCATTATATGGCCACTTTGGTAGCATCAGGTCAAATTCCTCTTAGATGAGTAAAGGTCACAGAGATTGTATTGCTTAATTGCCTCACTTTCTCTTTGTACTCTCTGTTCTTATCCTTTTGTGTACTCCAGAAGAGCACCCACTCTCTCTGGGACTTGGCTGTATGGAAGGTACAACACGGAGAAAAGATAAAAGGAAAATTTGAGATTAGGGTCATGTTGCTGATATACTGACCACCTAAAAAGTTTTCCAGAGTGTTTAAAAGTGCCCAAAAGATAGTTGAAAGCATTAAAAACAAAATGCATAGCTTTCTTCAAGACACACACATGGTTCCTTAAACAGAACATGACTATGTCCTTTGGAGGATTTCTGTTTAGGGTTGTTGTAAAGCTGCTTTATGTGTCATAAATTCTTTTATTAATTATTAATGCTTCTTATAACCTCACTTTTGATGCTTGGATAGTCTTCTGGAAATGTACAAACAAATATAAAACATAAAGGTAGTCCATGATATGTTGTATAAAAAAGTCACTCTGTGACACAGAAGTAAGGTGACATTATATCAGAAAATTGGAGAGGATCCTACGGAGGAAAGATTAGATTTGCTTTTTGACATCCAGCTTGCATTTGATATCTGTCTGGCTATCCACTATCCGTGTAACAGTTATCAGGGTAACAGTGGTTCCAAAAGCCAAAAAGAATAAGGGGAGAGTCCAGACTGAAAATTTAAAGACATTATAGCTGGGGGTTTTGTGGGGTTTTTTTAATCCCTTCTTATGTTTTAGGAATGTAAATCAGATTGGGTTTGGGACAGTCAATGTGAACTGAGTTATAAGCCACATGAGATAGATTCAGTGTGGATGTGAAAAGTTGAATTGATGCATGAAGTTTAAATTTCTTGGTCCAAAGTAGCACTTTTTAATGCATTTTTTAATGCTGTGCTAAAAATCAAGAGAGTCTTGATAGTCTCAGATCAGCTTCCAGACTATGTTTCCTGTATTTGTCTCTGTATTATTTTAAAACTGGCTTAAAACTGGAGTAAATTAACTGATTGCGACTTCAGATTAGAATGCATATGCAAAAGCAGATGATAAAGCATTAATTAAAGCCACACATATGTATATGTAGAGAGTTTATCTAAAGCATATTTCCAAGAGGAGTCTAAAAGAGGAGCGTGTCCTTTGGTTTTTTGAGCCTAAGATGGGTCAGAGCCATCACTGATGACGTTGTTCCCAAACTGGTATTCTGAGTTGAATGAGGGACAAGTGTCCTTTTGATAATCCCGCTTAAAAATACTTTCTGTGGGTACTTGTAAGGATCCTTAGGGCACGAGGAGGAGGCTGATGGAGAGGTAACAAACCCAGTACCAGATTATACCCAAGGCATTATATGTTCTGGCCAGCTGTGCAGATGTGTTGGCAATCCCAGGATGATGTGATTCTGAAGTTTGGTGGAGGTTGTTGGCAACACCAGTTATTGCTGTTACTTGATTGCACTGATTCACAAGAGAACCAGCTTTTGATCAAAGGGAAGCAGAACTGCTCTCAT
>WEIT01014366.1:0-29948 GCA_013389985.1 Dryoscopus gambensis
GGTCCACTGGCCTCCACAATGAGTCATTTGTTTAAGTGGTTTTTAGCAAAAGATTAAGTATTTGAGACTTTACAAAATATCCCACTCTGTAGTATCTGCAGAATACACTCTTTGGGGAATGACGACTGACCTTTCTGCAAGCGTGTATGTGTGCACGTGCATTTACTTAAAGAAGGTCGTTAACAAGTATTTTTTCAACTAAATGTCAAGATAAAAGACATTATGCGTATATTTTACAACCTATGTGACCTCAAAGATGTACACCTATAAAAAGTTTGCATTAAATTTCAGTATGAACTTGATGATTTCCTGTTGTGATTGCTTTTAGTTTTGTTACAAAATGCAACCAGACCATTTATTTATTTGTTTATTTGTTTATTTATTTATTGCAAAAAATAGGTATTTATAATTTTTATGTATTCCTGGATGTGGTTTTTGTTTCCAACCTGAGTTCCAGTAAGTCCAAGGAGCTCCAGTTACCCCAATGAACTCCTTTAAGTGACATAGCTCAGGTGACTTCTTTCCCTACTGCACCAGTAGGCACAGAAGCTTCACTTTTTCGTGGAGAGATAACTTTTTTCCACTCTATTGAGCTTGTCAAGGACTTGCCTTTCCTTTTCCTGTGTGTTTCATTCCCTTGAGATGTGTTTCTCCCTTGGTTGGTGATGATAGAAATTCAACCATGCTTAATAGTACATTGGGTCAATAGCAGATGCATTTTGTATTTCACATTGGTTTTTTTCACTTGGTTTCCAAACTATTTGTATAACCTTAGTGTCCTCAGAAATTCTTACACTTTCATGGTTCTCTTTACAGATAAACTTGTACAACCTAGAGGTGGTAATGTAGCTCTGAATTGTAAAAGCCTTGTCCAATGTCATCCCAGGCTTGTGGTATTTTTGTTAGGGCTCCTATCCTTGGCAAGTTTTAATTTTGGTAATCTGTCATCAAGTGATACAAGTGATCTAAGTATTTCTTAATGTACATCGTACCCAACTGAAACAAGACCTCTTAGCCTAATGTTTTAGTTCATTGTTTAGTTTAGTTTAATAGGAGCTTTAAGTAGGACTGTGCCATATGTAATGTTATGGGGGTTTTTTGGAGCTATTTTATTTCAGAATCCTTCTTTGAAAAATGTAGTACACAGTTTTTTTTCCCTGCAGTCCAGTGTATTTTATCCTTATGAATGACAGTAACTTAAGTATTTGATTTTTCTGCACACTGTTACACTTTCTTGGATATGAATAACATGAGAGATCAAAGTAAGGAGATGCTGAGTCATTCCACCTGGGCAGAACAGGCACCAGGCTTTATCTGATTTCCATGCATTGAGTGTGGAGACTAAGGCTTAACTGATGCTGTGTGCCAGAGACAAAGAATAGAGGAGACAGGAAGTGCATGGCTGCTCGAGAGAATAGCAGTGAAATAATTGGGGACTTTATTGTCAGTTATTTCCATCCTGTAAAGCTGAGCTTTAGTAATACAGAGAGCAGCGTGAATTGCCTCCAGAGCAGAGAACAGGCCACTGAAGGTCTTGGAGTTGCACACCTGTTGGATATTTTTTCTGCATACCATTACTGTTATTCCTAGCTAACAGCCATCCTTCATGGGGTTATAGAGACTGTTCTCAATAGAAAAGGTGTTCTAAACCCAGCAGTTTAAGATTCAAAAGGACGAAAATATGCCTCTAGGTGAGATTGCTCTCCAGCAGCCATGGGTCAAACTCAAGTAACTGCAGCAAGACCCTTCTGAATCTGGGCTGAGGGGGGGTCTCTGCTGTGCCCCCCACAGAACACAAAGGTAGAGAAAGGATGCTGCAGTCTGCAGTCACACTTTGGTACTCTTGATGTGTTTCCCAACATTTGAACCAGAGACACTCTGGGATGGTCAGGGATTTTCTGCTCATTCTTTCAGGTACTGCCCCAAAATCCGAGTAGTTTCTACTGTAATAAAAGCTGTTGCATTTCAAGGCTGTTTTAAGGGAGGGTGTCAGATTTTGCAAGTCCATGTTAACATTTATGGGTTTATAGAATACCTGGCAAAGCTTCAGGGTTGAGTTATATACAGAAGGAAAATAAGTTCATGGCTTGTTTAGAATCATCAGTGTGCAGTGAGCTGCTGTCCCTGCCCTTTGTGCCTTTCAGATGCCAGCATGTATGCACATTACCTCTTCAACGCCTTTGACACTGCACAGAACGGCTCCGTGAAGTTCGAGGTAACTGCTTTGCATCTTCCTTCCATGCCACTTTCTCAATTTTGTGTTTTTAAGCTTTTCTGTCCATACTTCATTGCAAAGTAGTAGGACTTGCTTAGTCCTGCTTAGTAGGATTAAAGCTTAGAGGTTTCAGCCTAAAGTCTGTTTCCTCTGTTTCCAATGTTTTCAAATCTGGTTCAGTTTAGTTTATGCAGATGCAGTTCCATGTGTCAGTAAAGAAGGATCTAGATTGTGCTAGTCAGGATCAGAGGGAGAAAGTGCAGAGGGTTATGTAGCAGAGAGGAGTGGCTGAGGAGAGTCCCATATGAAATGAGATGAGAGCACAGATAACTTGCACCTTGCACCTTCTGCAGTCATCATGCATTGCATGTGTTGAGCAAGCAGCTCAGGTGCTTGGAAACTAAATGCACCCTTTAACTAAAAGGCCTGTTGCAGTGGCTATGAACCACCTCTCTTCATGCTCAGCCCATAGCTGTAAGAGTGCAGCAAAGGGATATGGTAAGTTATAGACTTCTGGAGAATGAACTTCATCGTTTTGAAGATTATAAAACTCCTATAAAACTACAAATCATAGGCAATCTTTGCCTTTGCTGTCAAATGGCCAAAACCTCTGGTAATTTCCAGGTAAGACTGGGAAATGTGTTCATTCACTAAATGTAAAATGGGGGTGTTTCCATATTGTGTCTGTGTGTCTCTGTGGTGAGGGCTGCAGTGGGAGGTTTGCGTGGGGCAGCTACTCAGTAGCTAAAGGTGTCTGGAAACCTAAACAAACTGAGAACAGAAAAATGCTGTTAAAATAGCAAACAAACAAACAAAAACAAGCCTAGAAAGTGCTGAACTTTCATTCCTGGCAGATCTGTCTCTTTACTGGTTGTCAAACATGAGAATTTTGTTCCCTTTTTTTTGTATTGTTCAACAAATTCAAATTCCTTTGAGCCTTGGCAAAAAGGAGCAGAGGTTTCTGAGCAGTGATGCACTGCCCCATGCAGAGATCATGGAGGTGACTAAGGATGTTAAATGAGTTATCAGGAGCTGTGTAGCTCTCTTAGCCTGAAGCTCTGCCTGTGCTAACAAACCCCTGTAGCTATGCTGCTCTCAGTGCCTGAGCCACCATGCAGTATAATTAATAAATCAAAGTTATTGGAAGCAGTAACTTTACTGTAAGCAAAGAAAACCAATTAAAATTTTATGTGCAACACTGAGTAATTAGTGGTGAGAATCACATCTGATCAAGTCTGACAGATTTTGCCAGAGAACAAAATCCAAGGCTCCCTGTGTCAAAGGAGTTTAGGATCATTCCATCTCTCAGTGTGGACATGGAGAAAATGCTGGATTTTCTCCCTTCTTCGCCAGCACTTGGATCTGGAGGTAAGAAAGCATCAGCTTCTACTTCCACAGGCACAGTCCAGCTGTGTTTAACCAGGTGGTGGCAATCTGAGTGACGGCTCCATGCAGCGGGGAGGAGAAAGGCCACTGGAGCATCTGGCAGTGCTCTTAAAAAACAGACATCTTAGTGAATGCTTCAACCATTGAGTTCAGTCAGAAAGGACACATTTTGGGAAAAAGGAGCTGGAAGAGGTTGATAAGCATATGCTCCATCCTAAAAGATAAATCTTTTGACTGGCATTGTACAAAGAGGGTAACTTAGAAAGGGATGTTATGAAAATTCACACTTCTCTCTCTGCCTCAAACCAGGATTTTGTGATGGCGTTGTCCATTCTGCTACGGGGAACTGTTCACGAAAAGCTGAGATGGACATTTAATCTGTATGACATAAATAAGGATGGCTATATAAACAAGGAGGTAAGGCTGTTCCTTGCAAATGTGGTTGATTTTGGAAGAGAGAAATGATTGGGTTTTGTTGCAGAACACAATTAATTTTACATGCAGCTAATTAAATGCAAATCAGAATGGACTCAAGCATTTGTCTATGCCTAAGCAAAGTGCACAGTGATCTTATCGCATGATTCTCTAGACATATTTTCCCATATTACGGTACCTTTAATGAATTGTTTTAGCCAGGAGCAAAATCCTGGTTACAGCTCTGAGCCACATAACCCTTGCGAAGGGGAGGGTGATGGTGGCAGTAGTCGGTGACTGAGGCTCAAGGGCTTTCTGCACTGGGGAGATACTGTGAGGGTCATCTGAAGCACTACAAGCCTCCAGCACCACTCCCAAATCCTGCCTTGTCATCTGTTTTTTTCTTCTTATCTGGTATTGCTTGTTCTCATTGAGGGAAGCCGTGGTTTTGAGCATGGTAACCTTGAATATGTGTCAAATACATCTTCGTCCACTCAAACCCATTGTACATCCTTGGAGGGTTTGCAGTTACTACCACTGGTTGTGGAGCTGAGGGGCAATTTGTGCAAGGTGTGGGGAGGGACAAGATTCCCAGTTCCAGCTGTGAGAGCCTCCCTGGCCCTGCAGGAGGCTCCTGGGACAGGGTTGGTGCCACGGCGCAGGGCTGAGCACAGCCCTTGCTCCCAGCAGCTGCCGCGGCAGAGCCAGGCCGGGGAGGGGAGGGAGGCCTGGGGGAGTCTGTGGCACAACACGGGCCGAGAAAAGCAGTTCTTCCTATAGGATGAGTTTGTGTGTCAGGGGACATCTGTCTCCATGCACATGCACAGGCATTCCAGGTGCTGGTTTGTCATAGGAGAAGGAGGGTGAAGAATAGGGCAGTACGAGACAGAAATGGGCTATCAATCCTCTTAATTTCCTTTTTGTGTTTGTTCTGGCATGCTGCTATGGCAGGAAATGATGGATATCGTAAAGGCAATTTATGATATGATGGGAAAATACACGTATCCAGTGCTCAAGGAAGATGCACCAAGGCAGCATGTAGAAGTGTTTTTCCAGGTACCTGATTTTTGATGGGTTTTTCTTAGCTCTTGAGCTATGCACTGATAGACTTCCCTGTAAAGTTGAGTCTATAACTTGTTCTATATTCCATAATAAATCTTATCAGCCATTCAGCCTAACACTACAAGGCCTGCTGATTTCCTGTTTCCAAAGGTATCTCACTTGTCTCTCAGCCTGACCCTTTGCATTGGGATGTGCCACATGCAGTAAGTCTGAAGCCTCTGCATATGTTGCAGCCCTTCTGTGCTGCTTCTCTCAGCTGTCCCAGTGACTGACAGCAATGGGGATGGGCGTCGGTCAGGCAGTGAATAAATAAACGGTGGAAAAAGGACAGAGGTTCTGGTGTGTGTCAAGGAAGCAGTTGAAGACGACCTCACAAGTGCTCCAAATCCCAGAGTAAACAAGTCCTTAGCAGCTGGCCAATCCAGCACCCAGTCTGTGGTCTAAGCTTATTAAGTCCCAGCTTTATTCAGGTTGCATCAACTAAGGTATTGCAGTGTAACAATAATGTTACCAATGTAAACTAATTTTTTTATTATTTTATTTTGCAGAAAATGGATAAAAACAAAGATGGAGTTGTAACTTTAGATGAGTTTATTGAATCATGTCAGGAGGTAAGGACTAAATTATAACTTCAAGGAAAGATCTATCTCATGTCACATCATTTGCTTCCCTTTGGACAAACTATTTGAAACAAGATGCTACTCAGGATCCTGGGTTTTCTTTGCTCTGTGAAAAAAAACCCCAAACCAAAACAGTTTCAAGACTGAGTTGATGCTCTGTGAAGCCTGTGACTCACTAGTGAGGTAGGGTCAGGCAGAATATGGGGGATGATGTCTTCATGTGCAGTGCTGGGACCAGCGCTTTTATTTTCCTGAGTGGACTGCAGTGTCTGATTCTATAGACAAGCAGACAACTGTAGAGAAACCTCTTAACTGCCATAGGTTGTTTTGGGGGTTTTTTGCGGTTTTTTTTCTCTTCATTTTGAGAGCCTGATGCTGTCTCTGTGCTGCACCAGATGTCATTATCAGGTACCACACTGCTGGAACTGCCCAGAGTCGAAGGTGTCTCAAATTCTTGCAGCTACAGCCCTGAGTTATAAAACCAGTTGTCGTTTCCATGGTCAAACATTAAAAGCAAATGCTGTCATCATAGCAATGATTTTTATTTTTCTTCTGTTTTGGAAGTAAGCTTCCTCTTGCAAAATTCTTTATATAAGATTGGCTGTGATAAAGTTTTGTTGGTACTTTTGGCACTGGCACAAAGAAGCATCTGCATTAACATGCAATTGGCCTAATGTCTGCTGTCTTAGGCCTTGATTGTGTGAGTATTTGCTCAGAGGCATCTCTAATACTTGACCAGTACAATACTGGTGGAAAAGGCAACCTCTGCTGTTTAGAATGTTTACACTGGTGCACAGAATTGCATATTGGCCCTTCTGTGCATTTTATGTTGCCTGGAAAATTCTTTCCAGTTCTGCAGCCAGACAGCTCTTCTGTTCCTGAGTGAAGGGAAGGTACTCACTGTGGAGGGCCAGGCTGCCTTCTGCTGGTTTTGTGTCAAACCTGGCTCTGGCCACATCCAGTCTGAGTCAGGGACTTCAGGCAGCAAAATGCTTGTTTAGCAGACACGTAATAGAAGGCTAAGGTTTTTCGGTTGCTTCATTCTTGGTCTCTCCTGATTGTTTGGCTTATTTTTGGCACTATCTTTATTTGATCATGTGTTGTGTATTATTCTTCACATTCTTAACTTGCCTGTAGGTGTGTGTTTGATCAGTGGTCTCAGTACCGAAGCAGCTTTACTTTACTTGTAACTGTTGGAGTTTTGATTCTCTGCCCTTGTTTGGGTTTGGTTCCTTCTGCTGCCGTCCCTGACTGGGAGCTGGGCAGACTGATGCACTGTCAGGTGCTGATTCCTGGCAGGCAGAAGCAAGCCCTGCAACCTAAGATTTTCTTTTTTCTCTTTATGAAAAACAAACCAAAGTGCACACCAGTGCTCACCTGTGCCATTGCACCAGCTCTGGCTTGTGGTCAGTGAACCCCTGGGAGTACCCTGGAGAGGGTGATTGGCTTCCCATGCAAGGTGATGCCTTGCACCCACAGACTGAGTGGGCAATGACAGAGATGATGCAGCCTCACAATACAATTGAGGAATACAATGCAATAGATCTCTTAAGTTGCTCAATGTGGGAAATTATTTCCATGTTGCAGGCAAACAGCTGTTCTACCTTTTGGAATAACTGAATTCCTGGGGGGCAGAAATCATCATTATGTTTTTGAATACTAATCTGGTTCTTATCTCAAAGTAAAATTCCAAGACTTCAAGAGAAATAATCCTGGATTTCCCTTGTGTCTGTCTGTAACTTTCTCATTTGGCTCTAGGAGCCTTGGAGAGGCTGAGGTTGCACAGATTGCATGTGTTTTGGGTTTGAGCTGGAATTTCTGGCAGGAAGTGCTCCCTCAAGGCAGTTTGCTTATCGGTTCAAAACCTGCCATTCCATTTGGACTTGTGGAGCATATTAGCCAAGAGCACGTTTTCCTACCCAGGATCAGGGACATCTGCAAGTTCAGCACAGGCACCAGCCCAGCACCCTGCACGGCACAGCCTGTCCTGACATCAGGCTCAGGAGAGGAGCCTGTGCTTGGTCGGCCTCAAGCCAGCCCAGGGGCTGAAGCATGAGACAGCTGCTGTGCTGAATCAGGGCCTGGGCACTAAATCAGCCCAGCTCATAGAGGGGGAAAGCACTCCCAGAGCAAGGCTGTTGCCTGCAGGAGCAGCTGCAGAGCTCCCTGGCACCAAGTCAGAGTTATGCGTTGTGCTTGTCCATGCTGGTTTCATGGAAATATCTTCTCCTTGCTTTCAGGACGACAATATCATGCGATCCTTACAGCTCTTCGAGAATGTCATGTAACCAGACGAGCGCTGGAGGAGTCTGAGACTTCCTGTGTAACAAAGATCTCCTTTCTGGGTGAAAGCTTTTTACAATTGAGCCATGTCCAGTGTGTGAGGATTTTGTATGATGTCTCCAACCAAATGGCAGCCAAATGCAACTGATCCCACCTCGTCTCCCCAGGAGATGCCGGTGGAGCTTTGTTTCGTTTTGGAAGCATGTGAATATTTTAATAAATCCCGACAAGAGAGAACTGCTGCTCGAAGTTGACTGAGTAATACAGAGCATTGTTTGCTAGGCACAAGTCATGCTTTTAATCTAGCAAGCTTAATTCCCTGTGATAGCACATGTTGATAGCTATTCAGCCATCTATTGCAAGTGACAGCTCAGTCCATAAGTCCGTTCGGCACAATGTTTTATGGATGCCTTGCCATTAATCTGCTTTGACAAAAGTCCAATTTACCAGGGCAGTCTGTGGAAAAATGAACAGTCAATGTACCTGGGACATTAAACAGACAGCCCATGTAGCCAGTATCCCCATTTCTGCAGAGATCTCGCTTATCCTCTCACATGCACTGGTGCCACCATGCTGAGTTTGGTGGAGTTCTTCCTGAACATGTTAACCAGGTGATCTTCATGCCAGGGTGAGCCAGAAAGGAGTAAAACATGTTGCACATACTAATATCAAAGTACAGAACAAATCCTGTTCAGCGATGGTCAGTTCCCAAGAGAGCAGGCAGGTGTATAAGGGCTGGTACAGAAGGATGAACGCCTGCTCTGGTCCCAGCCACCTGTTGAATCCCAGGGACACCAGGTTATGCTCCACTGTGCATCTCAGCAGCACTATGGCCATGAGTTCTGGTCCTTTTGCTGTACTTTGGCACATGCTTCCTAGATTCGTCACTGGACGTCACCGTAAGGTCTTGCCCCCTTTATGGATTTATTTAAGCTGTCTTGTTTTATTTAGTGAAGAACAGGGCCCAAAGATGCAGCTGTCTATGTTTCAACATACAGACCTTGGCACCCACAAAGTGCCCAGCACATTTGATTAGGAGCTCTTGAATTGTTATTAGCCTCAAGATCAGCTACCAGGCCCGTATTTTTTCCTACAAGGCAGTAGCATGCCTTGTACAAGCCCTATTTCCTTGCTAGTGCCAGGTAGAGGATTGTTTTAGAGGTTTGGTTTTTTAAGTCATAAAACAGAAAAACTCCTGTAGTGAATTAACACCAAGGCTGGATGATTTGTCAGCTGGGGAACATGTCAGAGTCTTCTCTGCAGAAGCCTCTTAGGAAAGCTGACTCACCGGAGTGCCATTGCCATCTCCAGGTAGACAGTGGCTGAGAAACGAAGGGAATGAGGGAACAGCCAACTTTTCCAGCTGCTCAAACCACACAGATGGGACAGTCCCTGCCATAGTGCTGCATCGCTCCCATCCAGTAAGCATCTATTTTTATTGTATCACATGCTATATTACAGACAAACTGTTAGCCGTGAAGATATATTTTAAAAATTATACAAGTGGAAGCTCTTTATAATACAGAATATATAGAATGCCTCAGTTCTGTAGCCGTAATTTTATAAAAATTTCATCTGTTGAAGCATTCCTCATTATAGAAGTAGGTCTGATCAGTCCTAGTATAATGATAATGCCAATTCCCCAAGATGGGGCATTTCCCCTTCTTACTGTGCTCCTCCATACACTTCTGAGTGGTCTTAACTTTATTTCTTGAAGTTATCCCCTTGTCATCAAAAGTGCTATTCAAGTGAAGTTACACGTCTGCAGGAATGACACCTTAGTCCATCTTGTTTATTGCCTTTCATACAGATACCATTAATGAATTCCTCCCAGCAGTGATCAGAGCACAGCAGCTCTGGTGAGGGGCTGGGCTTTGCAGGAGGGAGGCCACGCTGTGGGAGTACCTTGTCCTCCAGTTACTGGGTATTGTCATTCAGGCTTTATTTAACCGGCACTTGGTAAAGACATGAGTTGTAGCTGAAATAATACACAAGTTTACACTGTTCCTTCTTGATTCTTCTTGCAATCACTTTAGCAAACGACAGAATTTCATATAATTACCAGGTTTTCCCTCCCACCAAAAGAGCATCTGCCTATTATTCTAATCAGTTCACTTCAGCAGAGGGAGAAGTGGTCAGGACAATGAAAAAGAAGGATTTGAATCAGGCTAGCACAGTGCCTTTTTCCTCTAATAGTCTTGCTTCAAGGGTGCTTATGAGATGGCACATACAGACAAAAATGTTTGGAATGTGCCCTTTTCAAAAGAAAAGGTTATTAGTTGCATGATGCCATAGTCCCTGAAGGTAAATTAATTTCTGGAGCTACTGTGATGAATTTGGCCTCAGCTATGTTTCCTGGCCCTGATGGCAGCAGTTCTGTGTGGGCTGCCTTTGTCACCAGGGCTGTCACTGCCTTCTCTTGAGTGGGGTTCCAGTTCAGCAGCAAACAGCTGGTGTCACTGTCAGTGTGTGCAGAAATCAGGGTACCAGTACTGACCCTGCACTTCTGGCATCTCTTTTGCTGCTCCACTGTGCCTGCTTTTCACTGCCAGGAACAATGAGGTAGAGAGGGAGATGCTGAGAGCCACACTGAGGCTGCCCTTAGAGGATAATGAGCTTTGATTTGGATCCCACAGGAGTCAGACCTCTCCCACACACCCCTGATGTTCAGCCCTGGGTTGAGCTCTGTGCTTCACCTGAAGCCCACAGTAGCTGAGACAGGAGGATTGCCAAGTGTCACCCGCAGCTGTTTTCCCAGAGCTCGGATTGCAGAATCTGTCTGTGGTGGAGTCCTTGCCATTGCAAACCCAGTTGTTACCCTGTGTTTGTCCCCAGTCCCACTGTTACAGCCAGAGGCTGGGATGCACCAGTGCACAGAAGGCCTCTGGGTTTTCCATCAGCAGCATCTGTCCGTGGCAGGTGTGCTCCAGCCGGCAGGTGACAGGCATCAGTGACTGTGAGAGAGCCTCTCTCTGCATGGAAATGGCTTTGGGTTTGTTTTTCATGTTTTCCGTGAATGTTACTCTACTGTAAACTTGCCAAGCCTCCGCTCGCTCATAAATGGGGCTTGCAATATTTATGACAAACATACTAGAGATTCCTAAATAAAACACACTATGCTACTCATCAGTCCTCCTGCCAGCAGGCAGAAGGCAGCTCCTGTTAACAGTCAGATTCTCTGTCAGTGCTATCAAGTGTGCCCATTTCCTCCAAGTCGTGAATGTTTAAATAATGTCTGAATCAGGACTCTGACTGTTTCACTAGTTACAAACTTTAGTCTGCATCTTCATGCCAGCATTTTTTAAAGAAAGCCTTTCTAACATGCATTTTAGGTAACAGTCTGTTGACAAATAGGAATGTGATTAATGATAATGCAAAAAAAAAAAAGAAAAAAAAAGAGGAAAAAAAAAAAAGTACCATGCCTGTTCTGTGGCTGTTTGTTTTCCTGTTCCTCTGAAAGCAATGCAATATTGTGAGTCACCATGAGCCAAGCTAAAAGCTTGAGACACAAATACCCTGAGGTTCAGGCACCATGGGCAGTGGCATTTCCTGACTGCAATATGTGTTGAGAGCAAACACCCTTGTGTCCATGGGTCACCTCTGATGAGATCGTAGCAGCAGTGTGTCAAACTTTTCTTCTTCTTCATGGAAGTGCCATGAAAGACCTAAGGAAATGTGCAAATAATGTAAATTATGATAACTAAAGCCATGTTAATGGATCAGCCATGTATATCTTCACTGTTACAAATGCTATTCTCCGATGGCACTTTGTATTCAATTTTGTTGAATGGTTTTACAAATGTTGGTTTTAATAATAAAAAGAAAATACCTGTAGGAGGGTGTCCTTTCTTAAACCCAATATGTATTTTTTCTCAAGGGACACTGTCAGGCTAAAAATTTGCAATGAAGCTTTCAAAAGTGGGACTCAAATGTATCCATGTGCGTGGGGGCTGTGAAACTGAACTGTGCTGTGAGCTAACACATGCCAATGATTTATTTGCATGACTGATTCAGGGGTGCTCTTATGTTTGATGTGGTGACATACACTGAACTGATAGTTTGGCCCTTGTCGTGTTTGGCCATGTAAAGTTCAGAAATGTTCTTCTACCTGCATCACTGATAGTAACTTGGGGTGGTAAAAACTGAAAACTTACAGGCATGTCTTTTCCCTTCTGCAGTTCTGCTTAAGTATAAGCAGGAAAACAGACAATTGAGTTGAAAAAAAAATGCAAACACTATTTTATGTTATAGATAACAAAAATAACCCAAAACCTCACAGTGTCCCTTTAGCTTTGGTTTATTGTAAACATCCATTCTTTGGAGGATGTGGAGGAATGCAGAAGCGATTTTGCCAGACTATATATATGTGTGTACATATATATATATATGTTTGCTGAACTCCATTTTGTAGGGTATAATCTGTCTACCAGTACATCCCAGGAAAAAGAACATTCATCCTTGCAGAAATATGAAAATAAAGGTGTCTGTGTGAAATGTGGTCTTGGTGTCACTGCAGTGCCTGCCCAGTGCCCGCTCCCCCAGCTGCACAGACCCTGGGCAGCGCCGCTGCCACCGAGGCACCTCCTGCGCCCAGAGACAGCAGGGCCCTCTGGAGAATGCCAGACTGGAATTCTTGCTCCCTCTGCAAGAAGAAGGTGTGGTAACTTCCAGTTCAACACCTCTCACTCCCTGGGATGTGTCCCAGCTGCTGCCAGGCAAAGCAGGCTGGGGCTCAAAGCATGTGCGTAGGTAGGCTCTTTGTTGGCTTTCTGGCTGAGGTTGGTTCGAGTGGCTGGTGAAGCCTTAGTCACTACTGCGAGGTATTGGACGCCTCTGGCTTTATTCTGAACCCATCACCCTCACAGTCTGAGCATCTCATCCTGCTGCTTCAGGGGTCTGGGGCATGGCACCTGTTGGATTGAAGGGCAGTGGGGAGGGAGCAGGTCTTCACTGGCCAGGGGGCTGTCCCTCACTCTGGAGCACAGGGGGAACCTGAGGTGTGTGCCACAAGTCAGCATATGAAAAAGGTTACTTTTGAATCCAGTAATAGCCAGGTTTTTTTACTGAGAGATTAATTCTGTAACCTTTGCTTATCCATGCAGGTCCAGCAAACTGGAAAGGAGGAGGCCTGGACACGCCGGCACATGAAGTCCTTTCATCACATCAGGTCTGCACTGTGTGAGATCAGGTGTGGGAGCTTCTGTATGATGGAGAGCTGGTGATGGACTTACCCGTGCTGCTTGGCCAGGAGAGGCTGGTTCTCTGTGAACAGGACACCTGTCCCCATCACCCCGCAGGAGGTGGGAAATAATGATCTGAAGATCTCCAGAGCCTCAGTGGATGTGGTTATTTCCAGTCTGTTCTGTTAAAACTTTCCTTTTTGTCTTGCAGAGGAAAAGTCTTTCTCCATCTGCTCTTGCAGAGATTGGGAATTGCTGTGGGGCTCTGGCTGGAAGCCCCACGGCAGGAAGGTGCCTCCTGAGCACAGGGTGAGTTGTCACATTGCCTGTGACATTCTCCTGGGGGCTCACCTGCTGTCCCGCCCCTGTGCACAGCAGCCTGTGGAGGAGCCTGGGGTGACCAGGGTGATCCACACTCCTTGTTCAGGACAGGGGCTTCTGCAAGGGGTGGGCAGTGCTCCTGGCAGGGGGGAGAAGGGGATGTGAACCCGGGACACTTCCAAAGTTACTTGTTGGGATTTGCACCCACAGCCAGCAGCCAGGAAATGGAGAAGGGCAACAGCACCAGTGCAGAGCTTCCCTTGCAGGAATCTGCTCTGGTCTGAAGTCTGGCTGCAGAAGATGGGCCTGGATGGTCACTGCCCTCACCCAGATAACAAAATGTGAGAATGAGCTTGAACACCCCTCACAACACCGTGGCCTCCCTTCCCTGCAGCACAGCTTTTCTCGGGACAGTCCCCAGCTCCAGCCCCAGCTCGCTCTGCCTGCAGCTGACAGAGCACTGGAGGGACAAAGCCCCGCTGCCGCTGCCCCAGTGTCAGTCTGTGTCTGCTCTGTACACTGCAGAGAGAGCCAGGGAGTCAATACACAGATGCTGTGAAGGGTGCAGGGGGAAGGCCCAGTGCTAGTAATGTCCAGTCATCTCACTGGTAAAATGTCTGTGAAAAGTTAATGCTGCCCCAGGATTTTCCAGAAGAATAATAAGTTACTGAAAAATGTTGATTTAAAAAAAAAAAAAATCCAAGATTGATTTTACAGTCCCAGGATTAAATTGAATTTGTTGACATTTTCAGAGAAACTTATCCAACCTTTGTGTTCTAATTGTCTTATTGATTTACTTATAAATCGATATAAATTGAAAATATATAACAGTGTAAGTATACATGAAGATAAATGTCAGCACAATGTTTTCTGTTTGAATAAATATTTTAAATTTTAGAGAACTACGAACAGGAAGAAGTACCAGAGCCTTGTTTCATTCATACAACACAAACTGTTACGGAAAAGCATTTGTCACCAACCGGTTACAGGTAAGAAGAAGAATACTCATTGTGGTGGGTGAGCATTGCACTGGTGGGAGGCACACTGCCTGTGCTGTAACTGATAATGAGTAAAACTTTTTGGAAAAACCCATGTGTGTGTATGACAAACTGAGCTGCAAAAATACTTCTAAATAGTTATCAATTTTTGTTTCAGACTTTTTAAAATTTGTCTCACTTTATTTGCCTCATATTTGTTTTATTTTGCACTAAGCTGCGATATCATAATGCTTAAATCTTGGAGAACATCTGCTACAAATAAGTTATTGAATTACTTTTGGTTCCTTTGGTATTCAAATGAAGGAGCTGTGCACAAACAAACGAGAGATGCTTTGAAATACGAAGAAGATAAGAGATTTCTATCTCAGCAATACTTTGTAGTGATTTCACCAATGAAATAAAATTAACAGAATATTGAAGCTTTTAGTTTATGTCCTATTCTAGAAGTGAATATTTAGTGCATGTCATAAATAAAAATTGGGAATATATGGTGTAGATTTCAGCAGCTTCGAAGTCCAAAAACAGAATTTCATAACTTAATAATCCCATTTTCTGAGAGCACATTTAATCCCCATTTGGAACAGAAATCACATTCCAGCCCGCGAAGAGGCTATTCCAGGGCTCGAGCAGCCCTGCTCAGCAGGGCTCAAAGACATCTCTGCAAACGGGTGTGACATTGCAGAGACCTGCAGGTAATTTTAGATACAACCGTATTCAAGGAGGTGCTGTTCCTTTAGTGCAGCTTTGCTCAGGGTTTGGTATGGATTTACAGTACCTGGGGGAGCTCTGTGCTGACACTGTGGGAGCACCTGGCCAGCTCCTGTCCCCAGAGCCCCAGCAAGGCCTGGAGGAGCTGCCTGTTCCTGGTGGAGCTGAGTGGAGCCAGAGGACTGAGGAGGAAATTTTGACAGCTGGGAACTAAGCCAGTGTTTCACAGACTGGACGAGTCCTGTGCATTAGCTGTGCCTCTCTTCCAAGGACGAGTCCCTGGAGGAAGGAGGTGCCTTGTTGTAGGGTCTGGAGAAAGTTAACAGCAGTGGGCTGGAGCTGCCTTGGGGGAAGAGCCAGAGGTGTCTCATGGCACTGAGACGGTCTGGAAGGGATAGACAAAACCCTGCCTGGGTCTGCGTTAGTAGAGAGAACACAGAAATCTGACAAAGCTAGTCAAACCTGTTCCCTGTGTTGGGATTTTTTGGAGTTTTTTGAGTGCTTGGGAAAGAAGAGGCATTAGTAGTGTTTGGCTGGTCTTCTGTGGTTGTGCTTGCCAGGTATCCTGTGTCCTGCTCTGTGGGTACCTGGCTCTGCACGTTTCTTCCTTGTTCCCAGTGAGAGGCAGCACTGCAGCTCTCAAGCCCTCAGCTCCCACCCACCACACACGCAGAGCTGCAAATTAACCCAGGGGACAGCTGGCACTCAGTTATTGGGGTGCTACATGGGAACAAGGAAACGGTCTGAGGCTTCCATGGGGAATAGGCTGTACCCATCCCATAGCTCGAGGCACCTCTGAGTGCTCCCTATGCCCTGCGTGGAGCTGGGTGAAACAGCCAATATTGTCATCATGTGTGGAATGTCTGGATGTGTACAGGTGTGTGTGGATGTGTGGAACATAAGGCTAACGTAACAGATTCTGCAGATGCTGTAGTCACAGGCTATGCAGGCTGTTATAGGACATTTGGGGATCAAAGAGTTCGGAGTACCAGGACAGGAGTCTCCACTGAAAATGGTTTGCTGCTGTAGAGCAGGTGCTGGTTATGCCCTGGACAGTCCCAGCCTAGCAAACGGAAAACAAAAGGCTGTGGGTTTGCTCAGTACTGCTCAAAATTTAATCAAATGCAGCTAGAAAAAATGTGGTGGTAAGTCCCATTGCATTAATCTTTATTAGACTTACATTTTCCCAAATGTGGCATGGCATCAGGTGTGTGTCTCAAGATTGTGCTTTGTTGGACATCACAGGGAGGAGTGCAGTGTTCCCAAAGTGGCCCTCGATTTCCCCAAAGCACGTTCAGTAGATGAGCCTTGCAGAGGCCCAGTTGGCCCCAGCCAGAGTGGCATCTGAGCCACAGGGACAGCTGGGGACGCTGCTGTCACTTGTCATTGCACCGTGTGACGCAGCCCAGCAGCTCTGGACGAGAGCACAGATCACCAGGGTTGCCAGGCTGGAACCAAACCTGCACAGCAGTTTTAGGGGGGTGCAGCTTCTCCCATCAGCTGTTGTTATGTGAGCGCTGACTGCCTGCGTGTGGCAGAGAAGCAAACTATAAATAACTGCATGAGCTATTCCCTCCCTCTGGTAACAAGGCCAGGACCACACATCAGCTTTGTTTCTTCTCGTGCCAATCTCCCAGTTCACTGGCAGGCAGAGATAGGCCCTGGCATACACAAATTCCCTGTGATAGTTGTACCCAGGCTCCTGCCAGGGCACCTGGGTACGGATGGTCCCCATGGTGGGGACATACTGGTCAGTACTTTTCCAGGTACCACAAAGCTGCTTCGGGGGTGTGTGATGATCTGGCGTGACTGCAGATGTAGCAATAAATAGGCTACAGGGCCTTCAAGGACACCAGACATTTTCTCTCTGTCAGATAATTATCAGTCTCATATCCAAGGGCATGTTCTCCATCAGCTCACAAGTGTTTCAGTGATTTTTGGTTATTTTATTTGTGCCAGATCATGAGGTGCTTTATACTGTAACAAACATAAACTAAATAACCATGAGAGAAAATATCAGATCTTTTCCTCCATTTTTATGAATTCCCTTTTGGTTTGGTGTGTGCATTCCCAGGCAGACACGTTTGTCTCTGACGCAGATCAAGATCAAGGATGACCCCGAGAAGGAGTGGCCTGAAACCTGCTCTATCCCAGATGCCCAAGGAGCATCAATCTGGCTCCAGCCCAGAGCCCATGGGAGGCTGACTCCAGATCCTCACACATGGAGGGCAGGGATCCCTGCAGGTAGCACCTGCTAAACTGTGGAAATGATAGTAGGACCTTTTCTGTCCTTTGAGATGCCAACCTGAAGGTAAGTCTGCAGTGATTTGGCTTTATCCCTTTAAAATATTGTTTCAGCTTTTTTGGAAACTTCTGTCATATAAATTTCTCTCATTTTCCTTATTTCCACAGCGTTCAAAACAATCTACTCGAAAGGTAAACATTTCAGTGAATGCTTCAGTAAAATGAAAGGTGTGTTTTTGTGATACCATTCACAGCTTTGAAGATCTCTGAGTTCATGCCCTCAAAAGCAAGTGCAGCAGTGTTTTTGTTCAGGCTATTTACACCCCGTAAGAGCTGAGTTAATGTTTTACCTCAGGCTGCAGTAAATTAATAAAACAGTATTTCCTCATTCCCAGAGTTAGCCTTTTACATTGTCTGCACTGCTCCTTTTGCTGATACAGGAAAAAACCATTGCTTAATCCCTTTTAACAACTGCTGAGAATATTTTTAAACACAAAATATGTTTCTGTACTGCATTGCCTTTTGCTGAGGCATTTGTAAGACTACCAAGCCTCAACCCATGCTAGGTAATGAGAGCCGTCTTCCTGCTGGCAAACCTACCACCACTGTTTGGTAAGTTTAGAAAGATAAACCCATGTGAACCTCGGTGATTTTTCCACATCATTTTGTTTCACCCAAAAGCAGGAAAGGCTTGCTCCTTGGACATTAATTTTGGAAATTCTGAAGTGCTCTTTGAGGAAGCTTTTCAAAGAGGTCCTTCCCGGTGGAGATAGCACACACACACATACCTGGCAGCTGACAACCTGTACCTGAGGGGCCCTGCCAAGGAGCAGCCCCCACGCCTGCAGTGCTGGAGCTCCTGGGGAGGTGCCGTGGCACCGGGGCTCACCTGCAACAGCAGAGGACAAGAGCTTCAGGTGAGGCATTTATCTGCTCTCTTTCACTCTTCTGCTGGGAGCACACATATCCCACATGAAAAACATGAAGCCACGGTCTTCAACTGGCCAGAACTCCTCAGCAAGAATTATTATTCTTAAATAGTGAAAATAATAAAAGAAAGTTTTGTCCTATAATCAACATCCAGCCACCTCAGCAGCAAAGCACTGGGATGTGTCTGTGTCAGCTCTCTGTGACTGTTCAGTGCAAAATGAGAACCCAAAAGGTTTTCAGTTGGGTACATTCATGCAGTGCTTGGAGAGATGCTGAGAGCTGTGGGGATCCCTGCTGCATCCTCACCTCCCGAGGCTCTGTGGCTGTTCCAGTGGAGATACTGCTGAGCCCCTGGGATGGATCCCACTGGTCAGTGCCATCTCATTTGCAGAGAAGGATAAAGCAATCACTAATTAATTTAAAGTGTTTTGGGATTTTTTTCCTTAAAAATATTCCTCACCCCACTCTTGACAGAACAATATAGGCCTAGGTACTTTGCAGGGGAAAGTTAAACTAAAAGAAAGTATTTTAATGAAGCTTCTTTGATGTTTATGGTGTTCAGAACAGTTCCAAATAACAGGCACTACCAGTAGAGATAACTTTCTGTCTCTTGAACATACGAACTAGAAGCTAGTACTCACTGCAGCTCCTTTAATGAGTACATCTTGATCTGATCTGCTGTCTCAGAGTGTATTTTATCCTATTAACATAAAAGTACGTAATTATTTCCAATAGATCCTAATCTTGTGTAGTTAAAACACCTGCCCAGCTTTTGACAGCTGAAGTCACTTGCATGGATGAAATATTTATTTAACAAGTTAGGGAGTAAAAAGGAATGACATCATATCAGGTAAGAGCTTTGGCGAAAGATAAAACCACAATTTTGCATTTATCTGAGATAATAAGAAAATGTTGTGCACTTAAAACTGAGCATCCAATTAATTGTCAGTTCCCAGACTCATTCTTGTATCTAACAAGAGGTTATACCAACCTTTTTTTTACATTTAAATTGTTTTCTTTATCTTTGAAGTGAAGTTAAAAAGCATGAACACTGGGTGCAGATGTGCACACAGATAAAATGTTTTCAGGTTGTAATAGGCAACGTCATAATGGAAATAGTTAAATGGGGTTACAGATTGGAAAAAACCGTGCCTGGTGTCAGTCCAGAACTTTTGCTCTTACTTGAGGTGATGTTTTGGTTCTGGTATGAGCATCACTGGCCCGTGGGCCCTGTTCAGAACACAGCAGGGTTGGTGACAGAGCATTTGCTGTGAGCACTGCGTGTTTCTCAGTAGCAGCAGAACCTGCAGGGCATTTCACAGCAGGAGCCACCTCACCGTGAGCAGTGGCCGGTGTTGGGGAGGTGTTGCAGAGTGCTGGGCACCCCCGGGCTCTGAGGGGGCTCTGCGCTGCCCAGGGGTGCTCCTGCAGACACAGCAGTGAGGGGACCCACAGCTCTGCTCCCCTGTGCTGGGGCAGCCTGGCCCCCGCTCTGCCCTCCCACGAACAGGAGGATGGCATTTGAGGCACAGGGACGACAGGGCTGTGTGTGTTTGCTTGGTTTCTAACTAAGCAATTAAATACGCTTTAAATTGTGGGGAGAAAAAATTGCAGCATTGGATCTACTATGTAAATAACAGGACAAAATACAGCCCCACTAATGGCATCTCCCATAGCTGTGGGGTTCCAGCTATGGTGGGAACCTGCTGCATCTAAGTCCCTTTTTGAGAGCAGGAGGAAAGAGCAGAGATGATGTGGGAACAGGGCTGGACACTGAGGGTATTGGTGTGTTGTGTTCTGGGAAGGGAAGGGAAGGGTCACCACCTGGGTTTGTGTGTTCCCTGGCAGAGGCCTCAGCCGGTGGTGATGGCTGAGCAGCACTGCAGCCTGGGACCAGGGCCATGGGTGGGAAAGCACAGACTAAAAGTGGTTCCTGTGCAGTCCAAGTCTGGTTTGAGGTTTGTGTTTGCTTTATCGTTTCATCCAGAAAAAGCATACTGAGTGGTTTTTATTTTCTCTGTTGCTGTAGACACCGTTGTCAAGTCGCAGAGTTGGCTGTAAATAAGTCTACAGTATAAAACAGCATTTCTTCTCTCAGAATGTCAGTTTTCTGCCTCCTGTTTCTAGTCTGTCTTTCAGGCATTTATTTTGGAAAATTTAGAAAGATAAATTATGCAATGGTCTGGCTTGGCAGTCACCTTAAAGGCTGAAGGGGGGCAGTAGTGCTGCTGCGATGGCATTTGGCTCCAGGTCACTGCTGGTGCTGAGCCCCCACCTTGCCCTGCCTACGCTCCTTCCTGCAGGTAGTCTTTGGCAAGAGCCCCACCCTCACCTCTCCTTGGAGCACGAGTGGGTGTTGCTGCTGTTTGAAGCTGCCAGGAGCCCAATGCACAGCTACAGAAAATAAATGTGCTGTGAACTGATTGATTTATCTGCATGTTCTAGCCCGGCAATTAATTCTGCTTTTTGGGAGGCAGAACCAAAGCAGCAAGCAGGTTGTAAACCCGGATCAGGGCTGGTAATGCGTTCCTCCCTCCGTGGCCCTGTGCTAGCCCACAGAGCAGCCCGTTAAGGAATCGTCTCCCCCCGGATCCGCCGGCCCAGAGAGGACCAGCCCCGGCTGCACCGCGGCAGAACCGAGCCCGGCGGCGCCTGGACGGAGCGGGGACCCCGAGGTGCCGGGACAGGAGGGGTGGCAGCGGGGGCTCGGACAGGGTGGCAGCAGGGGCTTGGGCAGGGTGGTCACCTGCTGCTGCCCTCCCGCGAGGCTGCGACCTGCTGCTTAGGACTGGCAAGTCGCTGCTCAGGGCTGGAGAGTCACTGCTCTAACCTTACCTTTTGCAGATTGCTTTGTCCCTCATTATGACTGCACAGATACATCTTCCCATTACCGGAAGAGCTCGGTGGCCCTAAATATGACACAGCCCTGTGCTGGTGGCTGATGGCGTCTGTGTGGGCTGTCTGGGGGTGAGTGGTGGCCACTGGGCAGTGGAGCCGGCTCGGGGCAGGTTGCTGCATGCGACTGTAAATGTGAGGCCTGTGGGGAAACTGAGGCAGCTGGGAGGGTTCTGACCCAGGATTTGGGAGATGGTGCCCACAGGTGCTGGTGGGTGCCCGAGGTCCCCGTGGTAGCTCAGGCACCCCAGTGGGTTCCCGGTCCTGGGGATGGGGGGCCAGCGAGGAGGGGAGAGAGAGCTGCTCTTGCCACTGCTTGTGTCTCCCCCACACCCAAGAAGGCTGCACCCCCTCTCCCAGCCCTCAGGGAGCTCAGAGGGGAACTCAAATGCTGTAGGTAAAAGCTGCAGCATACAAGCAGCATTCCTGCTGGGAGGGTTTGGGTCACATCAGCTCAGCAGCTCACTGATACATCTCTTGGGAATGCAACAGGTCCCTGTGCAAACCCAGTGCAGTAAAGAAAAGACATGGAGGAGGAGGCTGCTGCCAAGGCAAGCTCCTTGAGCCGCTTGTAAAATTCTCTGTGTTTAAGGGTCTCATTGTGTGGCTTCTGATGGAGATTTCCTCTATCTAGGGCAAAAGAAGTAAGCTGAATCTATGGTCTCTTCTACAAACCTTTCTGTTTCAGTCAAGTGGAATCAGTGTGGCTCTTTTTCAATCCTGACTTGTGTCCTTTATGTGCATCTTGCAGTTCAGGGCTGAACTGTTTGTGTGTACATACTGAAAAGTAACAACCAGAAACATTTCATCCACTTTTGAGAAATAATTCGACCTCGGGGCAAGGCAGAATGGGTCCCTCTAGCCTCGGGGATCCAGATGAAGTTTCTCAGCAGGAGATGGGAGCAAGGCAGCAGCACGGCACTGCTGCAGTGCCACCAGGCTGCTCCTCCTCGTGTCCTGCAGGTGCGCTGGGCTGCAGGGACGCGGTGCCGATGGCGCTGGGCACCCCTGAGGCAGAGCTGGCCTGGCCCTGAGCTGCCTTTGGAGTCTGGAGCAGAGATCTGCATCTTTGCAGAACTGGAGCTGTGCAGCCCAGAGTAAGAAAATGTAACAATTTTCCAGGTACTTCCCCCTCCCTTCCAAAAGGGAAGTCTTGAGTTTAAAACAAAGCAGTCCATTTAAAACAAAAGAGTAATGAATATGGCAGCCCTTGCTCTTTTGCAAGTTTAAACACCTCATCTTTCCTCAAAGAACAGCTCTAAATCATTTTATTTGCAAGCCCTAAGCAGGAATTTGTATTCATGGTAAGACACTTATTGAGTTAATTTATTTAAGGCTGGGGCATAATTTCTAATAGTGGAGGAGTCCCTAGGCCCAGTGCAATTGTCTCCCTGATAGGGCATTAATATTTTAAGGGGTTATAATACTCTGTCAATTGATCTGTGTCTTTAGGAAGTAGGTTAGCAGTTATTGATGGTCGCTTGTGTGAAGGATTAGCTTAAATAAAGCCGGTGCTTGGCGGAGCATTGCCTGCCCCCGGGCCAAGTCCCACGCCCCGGCAGGAGGGGGCCCGGGCTCTGGGGCAGTGGATCCGAGCGGAATGTGGAGAGGCGGAGGGAAATGAGGCAGGGCACATGTGGAGGGTGCTACTGCTGCTGCTGCTGCTGCTGCCGCGCCGTGCCGGCTCACGCAGCAGCAGGGGGAGCCCCGCGGTGCCTCCGCGTGGCTGCCGGGGCTGCTGCCCGCCGGGATTCCTTGGAGAGACATGAGCCCGGGTAGGATCTGAGCGAGGAGGGTTGGACCGTGTTCTGCAAGAGCCTTGTCCATCTCGACAGACAGTCTGTTACTGATGACACTCAAGAGACAAATAACTTGACCTCTGAGTACCTTAATTTCTGTGCTCATAGACGTGGGGAACATTTATACTATTTCTTGAGTGAATTAAAACAAGGATAATTCCAAATTTAAAAGATTCTTGCTTGTTTTACTACTGTATTTAATTCCACATTGCACTAAGAAACAAGATGCTAAATGACCTTTAAAAACAAGGTAATGTGGAAACCAATCCAGATGAAATACCTCTGGTGAAGCCTGTCTCAGGGAAGGAATGACAGGACCGCTGAGACCCGGGCAGAGTTGGCCACGGTGTGTTCAGACCCCCCAAGCCGCTGGTGAGAGTGACCAAACTGTGGCAGAGCCATGGCCTGGGATGGGGGACAGTGTGAGCAAGTGCTGCAAAGCTGCTGCCGAGTGTTGGCAAGATCTGACAAACCTGAGGTGCCTTCAGAACCTGTCATCTTCTGTTTGGTGTTTTAGCCTTTACGATTTCTTATATTCTGCAGAGGCCCCAAGCTGGTGGAAAGCACTGACTGCAGGAACATGAGTGACACTGAGGCTATCTGAAGGTGGCTGTGTTGAGCCACAGCTCTGCCCCTGGGACAGCAGCACACAGCCCCTGTGCTGCATGGAGCAAGCCAGAGGCAAACAGCAGGAGTGGCCCTTGGATACAAACCCAGTGTCATAGTGGCAACTGCCGTGAGCAGGTCAGTTTTCAGTGCTGAGTCTGTTTCAGCTACTGTCCAGCAGTGACTCGGTGTAATGAACCCTTTGCAGCTCTAAGGTCACCTGGGTAACACAGGGACTGGGCTGCCAGGTAACCCTGCCATGCCGAAGGGCTGGACAGAATTACTGGTGTTATAAAGAAAGGTGAATTGTTCATAGTGGGCTGCAGGGGCCTTTCATGGGTGTGTTCACTGGCTTTGAGGATACATTCACAGTTATTTCTATATAAATTATACCTCTTACTGCAATAGGTAAAAGCATTGATCAACTGAAAGCTAAATTCTGCCCCATCAAATGCTGATGCTTTGTGTTTCTAATGTGCTTGGCTTATTGTGGATATTGAGTATTTATTGAGGAAAACTGGACATTGGCATGGAAGGACATGCAGCTGTAGTGCAGCTTTGACTCTGCTGCCTGCAAGAGCAAAATAAATGTGTTGGGTAAAAGTGGGCTGTGGAGGTGCTCAAGACAGTATGTGGCTGGTTTTCCCCAAAACTTCCTGCAGTGCGGAGGAACTGCACTACCCTGCAGAAGCTCAGACTAGTAGATGTGTAAGATGAATGATTGTGTCCGAGCTGTGCTCCTCGAGGTCCCATCTCCTGTTTTTTTCTTTACATGTTCATCTGTTAGTGTGTTGTCAAACTTTCAAAGCTGCGTCACTGGCAGCTCTTTTCACCCTCACTCCCTTCAGCCCCGCCAGCTCCTTTCCATCCTGGGCAGGTGCTGCTGAGGGAGGCAGGTGCTCAGCCAGAGTGGAGACAAAATAAAGTGATCCTGTCCATCACTCCTTTTCTCCTGGGAGAGGTCAGTGAGTCCCTGCTGCTTTTCCCCTGCAGGGGTGGGCTGGGGCACGTAGCAACTGCTCAACTGCATGGGTTGAGTGCTGAACTCCCCCAGCCGTGCCTGCCAGCACAGGGCTGTGAGGGAAACCAGTGGTTTCATTACCATTACCATCAAAGATGACCAAGAAACGTAATCCCAAAATACCCAGTGCAGCTGCACAGCTTACTTTACATTTACCTGTTACCTAGAAGCTTGGAAGGAAAATTTCCACATGTTCGCTGAGGATTTTGTGGCCGTGTATTTGCTGTAGCCTCTTGGTGCATTGACCATGCCCTTGGTCTGATATAATGTGCAAATAATCAGATGTCTGATGCATTTTCTCTGTGTTCCTTTATCTTTGTGCTCCTCTGTTCTGTTCACTCAGATGACACACTCTCATCCACTCTTCACACATTCCACTCACATGAGAATCTTTCTGTAATAGTATCTTTTATTCTGCATTTCCTTCTCTAGCACACCCTGAACTGAGCAGAGCACTCAGTAAAGGTGCTCAGTAAACCTCCTCTGCTTTACCTGTAGTTGTTACCCTCTTCCTTCTGCACACAGTTCAGAGGTGCTCAGGGTGCACCACTTCATGTCCTGTGAAGGAGTGAATCCTGTGCTGGCTCATCTCACCTGATAGCAGCAAGTGTAACGATGTCCAAGTACTGGGACATACACAGTGGCCGAGCCGCAGGGAGCAGAACTGCTGCGGTGGGAGGGACTGTATAGAGAGTCACAGTCACAGGCTCGGCAAGGACAGAGCAGCAAAACCATACAAAGCAGCGTGGCTGGGCTGTGACCTGTCTGCCTCTTGCAGGGGGCAGGTGAGCCCCCCAGGCCTGCATCCCTGCCTGCACTGAGGAACAGGTTTGCCAGCATGACTGGGCTCAGCTGTGAGCTCCTGGATCTGCAGCAACTGTCACACCGCATAATGATTGATTTTCTACAGCTTTGGCATTGGAAGCAACCTTGGCTCTAGTTGTACTGGTACTGCCTTCACAAGGGCTGCTCTTCTGTATTGCCTGGGCCGTGCTTTCACTGACCAGACACCAGTGTCCAAACCACACAGTATTTAAGGCTATGTTTGTTGGAAATGTAGATGTTGGACCAGTATTAGAGCATGTTGTGTTCTGAAAAAACATCCTTTCTCCAGTGCATTCACAGTACGTGAATGTTCAGGTGTTTTACTGGCTCTCTATGGGCAAAGTTGTTATTTCCTGGAGCTCTGCTGTCCATGGCACAGCACCAGAGCCCGGCATCCAGCTGAGGAGGCAGAGTGTCCTCTGGGCTGTGGGGAGCTACTACAGGAAGAATCTGACAGAGGCAGAAAATTCATGATGTTTGGGTTATTATGGTGCAGCCACATTGGAAGCTGAGGCTCTAAATGCCAGGTGTGATGAGAGAGGTACTAGGTCTGAAAGAAAGGTGTGTGACTCGAGCGGCACTTCCAGCAGGGAGCTGAAGATCAGAGTGGAGCAGAGCACAGCTCAGAGCTGCCACTGTGGCACCCACTCCAAGGCCGGCACGAGCCCAGGGAGTCTCGGGCCAGCAGCCAAAACTCGGTTCCACTCCCAGAAAAGTCAACGAAACCCCTTTGAAGTGCAGTGACTTCATGCTGTGCTGCAGGCTGAGTGGCCTGCCAGCATTGCTGTTAATAGCAGGGGTTTATCCCAGGTACAGTCAATGGAGCGCAGAGTTACAGCACTTCTGTGGGGCTGGTTAGGGGAGCCTGGCTCTAAAAGATGCTGGAACTGCCATCTGTGGGCAGGATCTCTCTTGGCTTCAGAGTCTGACTGCTCTGGGAACTACCCACACATTTTCCTATTTAACAAATCCCTTCCCATGGTGCCGTTCTCAACATCAGCTAATTGCCATCCCATACTGACAGGAGAGGAGCTAAAATTTGTTGAGGACTTCAAAACCTGAGTTGTCACCAGGGTCTTTTATGTGGTAAGTGTTAAGATAGAACATGCTGAGAAATGACACTAGCCAGGAAAAAGGGCAGGAGCCACTGCGTATCAGGAATGTTAAACATCCCTCTGTGATGGTTCTGACTGTGCAGCATTTCTTTTCCCTCTCTCCTTCCCTTAAAATAATTTTTCTTAAACAACAAAACTTTGTCTTTCTTTGCTTCTTCACAGACAAGCAGAGCAAATACAGAAACAATCTCCAGACATGTTCTGCAGATATTTTTCCTTCTTCGGTCTGTGTCTTTTCCTTCCAACCCAAAGGTAAGTGGAGGGTTTGTTTTGTTTTAAAGGGAACATTTGAATTACGTTTCACATAAATAATGTGGGTCAAAAGGAAACTACGCTTCCAGTTATCCAGCCCATCCAAAGGAAGCAGCGTGCAGTCAGGGATGTGGTGTAGGAGAGAGCAGTTTGCACAGGTCCCTAAACCACAGTATGTCCATTAACAGTGCAACCCCTGATTTCCTGTTCAGAACCAGCAGAGTTTGTAGATTTTACCAGAAATGCCTCCTACAAGGCTCTCAGCTCTGTTATTACCATCCTTGGACCTACAAGTCCCAAATTTCTTGAAGTATTTACATATATACTGTGCAAAACCTTGTTCCGCTGTAAGGTCCTGTTTTGCCTAAATCCTGTAGCTCTAAGGTCCAATTAACCCAGCTTTGAAGGAAACAGAAGAAAAAACCTTGGTGAGAGCTGTGAGTAACTCCATGGCTGCTTCCTGGCCAGAGCAGGGTCCTGAGACTGGGATCGGCAAGGGCTCTGCCTCCCACCTCCTCCTGCCCAAAGCAAGAACAAACTCTTAACCCTTCCCTTGGTTACACTTCCTCGAGTGAGTGTGTGCCACCCTGCACCAGAACAGCTTTTACAGTCCAAACCCCTGTCCCCCTCACTGTTGTGTGAGGGTGCAGATCTGTCAGCCTCAAATGCAGCTCCTGGGTTCAATGTCCAGCCACAAAACGTAAATTCTGACACTGTAATTTAGAGTTGCACCCTCAGAATGCCCAGCAGCTGGAGCAGCACTGCCCACAGAGCTTTGGGGGTGGCATGAAGCGCACGGTCCTCCACCTTTCCCCTCCAGTATTACTGCTGATAGCAGCTGTAGGACCGAACACATCTGAGGATGAAGCTTATTTAGGGGACTAGAGATTAGAGAAGAGGAGCTGTTGGGCTGTAAGATTTGTCTCAGGTTGTCATAAACAGGAGGAAAAAGAAATGCATGTTCCTTATATAGACTGTACAAGAAGGAGTGGGGAGAGGAGATTGGGGGTTATTGTTAAGGCTTGTGATCTATTGACCTTGCTTGATTTTTCTGTCATATTTTAAGAACATTCTTAAGATACTGCGTGTGCAACCTATAGCTATCAGCTGAGGCAATTTGCCATTTTCCCACCTCTTGAAGGTGCTAATTATTCAGCCAAGACAGCAATGTGTGCAAATGCTTGTGATTTCAATTATCTACTTGATTTTAATATCTATTTTATACAGTTTGTTTGCTTGTTTGAGCACAAGCTGGGAACAGCTGCAGCTGCCCACCAGATGTGCCCAGCCCAACATGTAACAGTCCATGTTTGTGTCCCCAGGAGGTGCTCTCTGGGCCATGGATCCCACTTGCATGGCAGGGACACAACATCCCTCCCTGGATTTGAGAACCTCACCATGGGGTACAACAAATACCTCCGGCCCTACTTTGGTGGTATGTTGGCTCCACACATGGAAGCATTTAAAATTAGTCTGTAAGGCTCATGTGGAGGGGAGGGTAGGCTTTAAGCTTGCTTTAGGATGCTGCAGTTTCAAAGGTTGTGCTTCTTTTAAATGCGTTGGTGTCCCTGGCTGCCCTCCTTTCTGTGCATCCACTGTTGTCTTGAATAGCTGGTGCACGTGTGTGTGGGGCTTGGGAACATGTCCAGCTGTGAGGTGAAGAGCAGGGAATTTACAAGCTTTAACATCCCTATGAAAGACCTGACTAAATAACTAAATTCTGCTCTAACTGTACAAGTTTTTGTTTAGAGCCTGACCCTTGTGAATTTCTGCTTTACTTTTGTTTATGTATGGCTATTACAGCTATTTATGCAGCTATAGAGGAACAAAGCCATTCTTCTTGCCAGGAACATTGACTTTTGACACATGCTTTCACTTCATACTGAGACACAAACCTGTTTCAAACCCTGGTGAAACTGGGGAGTTGGGAGCAGGCAGGTATTTAGGAACTCACCTGAGGCTATTGAGCAATTTGGGTGTCAGGTCTCCCACCTTCCAGGTGAGTGCTGTCACCACACAGAGGAAAGGGTTTCTCAGAATGACATTCAGAACCTGAAAAGTATAATTGAAAGTTTAAGAAACAGCAATGACCATTTTTATTTCTATTAATTTTGGTTTTGTGCCTGAGTCCATTAATGAAAAATTGACAGAAAAATTTCCCACCAGCTTTCCAAAGGTCTTGGATATTTCCCATTGTAGACTGACCTGCTGCTACTGGCAGCCATGTGCTGCTTCCTTTTTGTGACCATGGTGATAAATTTCTGGAACAATACAGAATTTACCACCTTGTTAGGCCTAGAATGCCTGACCTGATGCAGGACTAGAAAAGCTCCTCTAAATCCTGTGACACCGGTGAGCAGATGCTTCTTTGTGAGATAACAGAGATCAACTGCATCTGCAAAAACGTTAAACAAGAACGGCCAGGACCCCGGTGTGACCTCCCCCCGAGGCCGAGTCCTCACTGATGTGTCCTGCAGTCAGTAACTGCAGTGGGCTTTAAGAGTCTGAATAGACAGAGATGTGAACGACAGCTACTTTAAAAAATACACATCTTTTGTGAATGAAATATATTTATGAACAGTTTAAAACAAACAAAGCCAAAACCACCTGGAAAGAGATTCAGAGATTGTGTCCATTGGTCGTTCCTCGCTGTGATTTGATTTGGATGATGAAAAGGAGTTCCAGCAGTCCCACGAGGAAAGGCAGCGCTGTGTTGTCATCCAGGCAGAGAGGGCGGTGCTGGGAGGCGCCGAGCCGCGCTCAGAGCCCCGCGTTCCTCCGGGATCGGCGGAGCCCGGCCCGCTGCGGGGTCCCCGTGTCCCCCTGTCCCCGGCCCGTGTCCCCGTGTCCCCTGTCCCCGTGTCGCTGTTTCCTTGTGTCCCCGTGTTGCTGTGTCCCCGTGTCCCCGTGTCCCCGTGTCCCCTGTCCCCGTGTCGCTGTTTCCCGTGTCCGCTGTCCCCGGCCCCTGTCCCCGCGTCACCCTGTCCCCGTGTCGCTGTGTCCCGTGTCCGCTGTCCCCCACCCCTGTCCCCGTGTCGCTGTTTCCTTGTGTCCCCGTGTCGCTGTGTCCCCCT
>WEIT01014366.1:37702-50218 GCA_013389985.1 Dryoscopus gambensis
AGCTCTGAGGGGGTCCCTCGTGTGGGGTGTTGGCTGTGTGTTAGCTCTGAGGGGGTCCCTCGTGTGGGCTGTTACCTCCATCAGCTCTGCAGTGGAAGCACGGCCTCTCCCACGGTGGTGGTGTGGCTCCGCTGAACTCCATCAGCTGAAGGGCTGGTGCGGAGCTGTCCCAGTTTCACTTTGGGTGTGCTTGGGAATCTGCCATTCACCAAGTCTCTTCCTTTCATGAACAGGCAGTTACCCACGACTGATATTACAGTTTGAACTGAGAAGAAATGTCCTTTACTTCATTTTGGAGACCTATGTGCCCTCCACTCTGCTTGTCATGTTGTCCTGGGTTTCTTTTTGGATCACACTGGACTCAGTGCCTGCGAGAACCTGCATTGGTGAGTTATTGCCTGAGGAATGGAAAAGATTTAAGCGGGCAGAGGAGCCTTTGAAGGCTAGGTAGATGTTACTTTTCTTGAGCTACCTGCTCAGGGATAAATGGTCTGCTCACCTTCTGCTGTTCCTTGGGGCAGAGCTGGTTGGTGTGGAGGGGATGCTGTGGCAGGGACGCGTGTCCACCTGCAGGGCTGTGTGTGGCCAAGGCTCCCAAGAGGTCCACTGCAGAGAGCAGAGGACAGAGCACATGATCTTTGTGATGTGCTTTGAAGGGAGCAGGATGGGGGATGTTTTTACTGAAAGCATGAAAAAGAAGAGAGCCAACTGCCTGTTGGAGCCAAGCTGCCAATGGCAGGGAGAGCCTGTGTGAGGCTAGTAGCTAATGCTACAAAAGCATTTCAGTTGCTGTGATGGATGATTTGGATTTGGTAAGAAGTGATGTACTTTATCTGGCCAGCAGTAGAAAGCAATGACATGAGCAGAGGGGTAGGCCAAGACTTTTCCCAAGTGTCCACAAGAAAAGTTCTCTCTGTTTTCCAAGGAGTTACAACAGTGCTTTCTATGACAACTCTGATGATTGGCTCACGAAGTTCACTTTCAAAAACCAACTGTTTCATTAAGGCCATTGATGTTTATCTTGGCATCTGCTTCAGCTTCATCTTTGGTGCCCTTGTGGAATATGCAGTGGCTCACTACAGCTCATCGCAGAAGTGTGCAGCTAAAGTACCAGAAGAGGTAAGGCCTGATGTACCTGAATAAGCCCAGTGGTCTTGGACTGACAGCAATTAGTTCTCCAGTAACTGAAGAAGACAAATGGTCTTCCTGCTATGGATGCATTAACAATGCTTCTCCTGATTGGCACTAAATCTAAACTTTTGTGTGTAACACACACATCCGTAGCACAGGAGTGCAGTGTCTCTGAGCAGCAGCCTCAGCTGACAGTCCTGTTGGGTTCATGGGACCACATCCAGAAAGGCACTTGGGCCTGGCACTGGAATTGGGTCTGTAGCCCTGGGCTGAGCTCACATGAGCATGAAGCACCTCTGCTCCTTTCAAATGCAGCCAGAGAAGAGCCAGTATAACACAACTCTTCACTCTTCTATCGAACAACTCCAATAAAGGAGGTACTTTCCTCTATCAGAGGAGAGTTGAACCCTTCTTCCTCCCTTCCTGAAAGATGCTTCCAAACACCAGTCCCACAGTGTTCTGTGGGGATTGTGAGAGTGAGTTGTTCAAGGGCTCTGCTTTAGTGTGAGAATTAAATAATCAGGTATGATTGTAGTCCAGTGGTCATCAAGGGCCCAAATCCTGTCAGGGGAAAAAGAGGTTTCCCACCTCAATAATGCATTCCCAGCCATTAAGTTACTGTGTAGACAGGGAGAGATGGATTATCATGTAGGAGATGGATGTTGGATTACTCAGAGTAAGACTTGCTCAAGGATCTAAAAATACCTCTAGAAATACAGTGGTAACAGGCATCTCTGGGACCTCAGGCCCTCCTAAGATTAGGCAGCAGCTGAAAGGTGTGTTTGAGTGTTGGGATGACCATGTATGAACATGTGCTCTTATATCTTTATCCTTATGGTCTCCTTGCTCTGCAGAAGACAGACCTTAAATATGTGCACTCTTGTTTCTTAGGGGCCTGCAAATGAACTAACTGAAGAAATGGAAGAAGTTAACATCGCCAACATCCTCAACAATTCCATCACCAGCTATAAACAGAAAATCAGCTTTACAAGCATTGAGATTTCCAGAGATAATGTTAACTGCAGTGACTTGACCATGAAAAGTCATGAGAAAATCAAATGTGTCTTGAGAAACAAAATGCACAGGATTATTGGTTATTTCACAATTCAGAACCCTGGCAATGTGGACCACTACTCCAAATTGCTCTTCCCTTTGTTTTTCATGCTGGTCAATGTATTTTATTGGGCTTATTATCTGTATTTTTAGTAGAAATTAGTTGCTTCATTCTCCTACTTCAGCAGGAGAGGAATTGTGCCAGTGGGCATCCAGGTACCTAACCTCAGTGGATTCAATGTGGACAAAAAAATTCCTTGTGTTTCCTGAGGTACCCAGCAGAAGAGTGTGTGAGGTGTGCATGCAAAGCCTTGGTGTGTCAGCATCAGCGGCACTGACTCTGACAGCAGCCTGTTCGGCCGAGTGGCTGTGCTGGGCCCTTCTGCTCATAGCTGCACTTCATTCCACACCTCACCTGGCTGGAGATGGGTGTTCAGGACTGCACGTGGCAGCCACAGAGCACTACAGGTGGCAAAATTATTTTGGTAGCTTGGAGCGGGTTGGAACCTTCAAGCTCAGCTGTCCCAGAGGATGTACAGGATCATGGCTGTTATTGTTTGTTTGCCAGAGATAACAGAGGGACTGTGATTGCTGCCTCAATAGCTGCTCTGTTGCAGTGAGAGAGCCCTGAGGCAGCAGCAGGAGCACAGAGCAGCGCAGCACAGAGGGGTGCTCCCGTGCATGGTGCTGCTTTGTCCCGGGTGATGCAGTGCCAGGCCAGTGATTCAGTGCTGCACAGTGGTGCCTCATTGCTTTTAACATCTGTCACTCATTGAGGTAATCCTCACTTGCTGGAGTTCTCCATCCCTGAGACAGATGGAGGGCTTGTTGTTTGTAGAGCTGCATTTTTTCAGAGATTTGGGGACATGAAATAGAGGCAGCAAAATAGTTTTGTAACCCACCTCTTATACTCTTCCTGCTGTGCTGCAGTTGAACAGATTCTACCACTTTCCATGTCTTCCTCACGAATTATTTTTTGTCCTGGAGAGTGTTTCCTTCAGCTTTCACTGCTGCAAGCACCTCTCACTTCTTGCCAGTCATAGGTACACGTGGCCCATTTGTCATCCCCCCTTTTACGTGGCTGTACAGCTGTGGCAAGTCAGCAGTGCTGCTGGGTGAAAAACATGTGTGGGTTGGGGTAGGCTAGTCTAAATCACCCTTTCACTCTCTATTTTAGGCTGAAACTCTGTTACTTTTTTGAAGAAATTCATATTCTAAGTGGGCTCTGGAAACTGCCCAAAGTCAGCTTTGTTTATCCTGCAATCAGCAGGAGCCAGAGTTTTCTTTTAAAGATAAATTAAATGTGGCACACACAGTTACATTAAAAAACCAAATGCCATTTGGTACTGTGTGGCTTAAGGCTACTGGAAGTCTTTTTTTCCTGATTGTAAAATGAACGTTTTATGGCCGGTTCCCCTGCCTCACCACCCTTTTTTGTCTATGCTACTTTCATGAGAGGGGGCAATCCTGCAGTTACGAGGGCAGAACTGGAACTGCCTGCAGCGGCTCCATTCAGCAGAGTTCTGGCTGAGTGAGGTCTCTCAGTTTGTAGCTTATGTTACGGTCTCAGCACGCAGTGTTTGCTTATCTTAATCTCTTCTTGGGGGTTCCTATAGAAGGTGAGCAGAGCACGTGAAACTATAGATTTTTTACTTTAATAACTTTTTATTGAACCACTTCACCATGCTATACTGTGAGGGATCTAGCCCACATATTCATAAATCATAGCTTTTACAAAGAGCAGCACAAGAAGACAAAGGGGAACAGACTGACAATGGCAAGTGGATAAACACAAACTCCAATAATGAAGTGTTGGCTTGTATATACTGGCATTTAAAGTCCATTCCATAAAATCTAATAAAGTGAATGTTTGTGATATGAACACAACCCCTCAGAGAGATTCTCTACTAGAAAAAAATCATTACCTCTTTTCTGTATTGGTTTCTTTCTTTAAAACCCAACTAAGATGCCCTAATGTGTTCTACACTAGCTGCAAAATATTAATGTTAACAAAAGGAATCTTTGTACAAAGCCCTCCAAGATCATCAAGTCCAGTTGTACCCCCAGCCCTGCCAAGGCCACCACTAACCCCGGTCCCCAAGTGCCACATCCACACGGCTTGTAAATGCCTCCAGGGATGGGGACTCCACCGCTGCTGTGGGCAGTCTGTTCCAATGCCATCACCTTTTCAGTGAAGAAATTTTCCATAATATCCACCCTGAGCTCCCCTGGCCCAGCCCGAGGCCGTTCCCTCTCCTCCTGTCCCTGTTCCCTGGGAGCACAGCCCGACCCCCCCGGCTGCCCCCTCCTGTCAGGGACTTGTGCAGAGCCACAAGGGCCCCCTGAGCCTCCTTTGCTCCAGGCTGAGCCCCTTCCCCAGCTCCCTCAGCTGCTCCTCATATGACTTGTGCTACAGACCCTTTCCCAGAAAGGCCTTTTCCAGCCTGAACAATTCCTTGACTTCAGCAGATGGCTGCTCTCAGGACTTGCTCTCAGTGCATTCATTAGCCACAGCTTTTGTTACAACTGCTGCTTTCAAGTTGCTCAGGTCTGGCACCAGGGGTGAATCCTATTTCCCTCAAGAGAGAGGAGCAGTTTATGCAAGATTGATGGGCAGCAGAGACAAGGTGAGAGAATGTTGTTTATATCACAGCTGCATTTCTGGTTGCTTTCTTAGAGGAGGACCAAGATAGAATACCTGTACCTTCACTGTCGTGGAGAACACTCAGTATTGCTGTGAGAGAAAGCAGGAGAAGCTGAAGGAACATCCCCGAAATTTCCTCTCTGTGCCTGATTTCCTGGCTGGTTTTAGGGGCAGGCAGTTTTTGCTAATGTGACTTTCCATTATAAAGTTTCCATTGCTTTGGAAAATATTAACTTTGCAGCATAGATCAGACAGGCCCTACAGTTATAGCTGGAATATCCTAAAGATTTAGTTCCCAGTAATAATAGGGCTAAACCACAGCACCACCCCAGGCAAAAAACTATATTATTTGAAATGAAACTTCTCATAAATATCCAGCTATGAAGTAATTTTATATCAGCTGCTCTTATATAAACTGGACAAGGCAAACTGTCCTATCCATCAACATTAAGGTTGCCAAGAAAAATTACTCTATATTCATTGTCTGCAAGTTTTGGAGATTTCCCTTTCCATTAGACTTTCCCAGGAAACACTGTGGTTTGCCACTTTGAAGAACTCTGCTGGTAGCAGCACCAGTGTCAACTTTGGGCTTCAACCTCCTCGTGTGCCTCCCATCTCTGTGCCTCTGCAGAGAAGGGAAAAGGAATCTGTAAGCCTGTATTGAAACACACCCAAGCCTTTGATACTAGCACAGTGCTATCAGGCACTTCTTTTGTCCTTGCAAGTTAAAATTTGAATGTCTACAGTGACCAACAATGAATATGCTGAAATACGTAACAGGACAAATCTGTAGTCAGCCGCTGTTGGAGACAGGTGCAAGGTGAGTGGTCAAAGCCTTTCATGGAAAGGTCAGCTTACAGGTAGGGGACAGACATTAATTTTGATTTTTTTTTTAATTATATATGAAACCTTAAAAAAATGAACCTCCATTTTAACTTACAAAGAAAATAATTAAAATGTTATTAAAATATGCAAAATTTATAATTTAATTATACAATTACAGTCTTATTATCTAATAGCCCCACTGTATTTTGCATATTAGTGAACAATTGCTTTCTTAAAGCTCACAGCAGAATCATTACTTGATGTTGGAGAATAAGTTAATTATGGATCTCCTTCCTTTGATTAATGGATTTAATAATCATGTTACAGTAGGATTAACTTATAGGTTGTGTGCCTTACAGCACTAATGATGAGGTTCATGAAAGCAGTGTCAGCACATAGGACTGGCCCCAGAAAAGTCCCTGTCTGGAGATCCCAGGACTGCTCCAGTCAGCACTTCTGGGAGGAGCCAGCACATGGCATCAATCACCCCCATTTGCCACTTACTTCAACAAAATTAAATACTGCTCTCAGGTGAGCTAAGCACCTCGACTGAAGCTCAATTCTGGACACTGTGGGGGGAGAAGTTTTCCTAGGAGATGGGTACAGTAGCAGGTAATGCACATAGCCACTGGGCACAGCCACCTGTAGCCTGCTATGACCTAGTACAACAGCTGAACATTCATTTTCTTTAATGCTTCTTTTGGGCACATAATTCAAATATAAAATTCCTTGGAGGAAACACAGAGTCAGCCAAGATTTCTTATCTCTAAAGGAACCTCAAGTATAGGTAGTCAGGAGAGCCTAAGAGACAGAATACTCAAGTTTCTAAACTTGGCTCCACATGTTCAAGGAGAGGAACCGCTACAGGTCAAAGAAGGTAGAAGGAACACATGGAAGGTTTTTGTATTTTGCTGTAATTCCTCACAGGACTCCTGTGCATACCTGTGTAAGAAACAGGTCTACAAGTCTGGCAGGAGCCACGCTGAAGAACCTTCACTTAATTAAACTCATGTTGACACAAATAGAAACAGAATAAAGATCTGAACCATATTTTGTCTGAAGGAGTAGTACTTCAAAAATCACCAGGAACAGGATTTCAAATTGCATCAGCCACATGCCTTACCTATTATCACACAAAGCAGAATAATGTGATACAAATAAGAAGCTGAGTGTAACACAGCCCTGTTCCCTCCCTGCCCATCATCCAACTCGTGTTTCCACGGGAAGGTGGCAGAACTCCTTGCACTGATCAGGCCATATGGAAATACTGGGGAAAAGCCAGGGAAACTGCTGCACAGCCAGCACAGCCCTTCCTGCTGAGACCGAGGGTACATGAATGCTGCTCCATTTTCCTGCTCAGGAAATTATTCTCCAAGGTGCCGTTTCCCAGCTGATGGCAGCCGGCTCCCCATCACCGCAGCCTCCTGCCCTCACTGGGGGCTGTGAGGCCTCCCGTGCCCTCGGCCCTGCAGGCAGCTCGTGGGGGCTGCTGTCTGAAAAGCACAGGGCACTGCACTGTTTGTCCTGCAGCCCCACCCGTGACATCAATCCACTGCTGCTTGTGTTTCGTTCTGGGAGATATTTAGGGTAATTCAAGATTTGTGCTGAAAATCAGCACTTTTCCATACCAAAGCAAGCTTCAGGGATTAGAGACACACTGAAATAATGTATATTTTATTCCTGAAGCAGATGGGATTATGCCTTTAATGTGCCTCTTCAAACCCAGCTGTGCATCTCGCTCTCTCTCCTTCCCCATCCTCTTGCTCTGACTGCCACACATCCATCCAGTGTGGGGAGATCTCCTCAGCTCATCACAGCTGGCTTGGTAATGAAAGACATTCAGAGAGTTACCAGGCCATTTCTCCATGTCATACCACAGTGCTTTAACCTCAAGTTGTTCCAGGTGATCTGAGGAATCTGTGACCAAGTAACCTTCAGCTACAGATCTGCCAGGTGGCAGCTGTTTAAATGAGACCACAGGTGCTTCCAGTTCTTAATTTAGAGGCTGAACGCACCAAGAATTCAGATTACATGAGTCAGGTAAATGCCAAAAATGCTTTCTAGGATATCTATGATGGGTTTCCTCTGTGCCAGCTCGCAGGAGGTACTTCCTTGCAATACACTCACTGTTTTACAGCCCTAAGATCCCAGGTTTCCTGAAAGATGCCAAAGCTCACCCTTGCCAGGGGTGGTGCTGCCCTGCAGCCCTTCCTGCTTTGGCTCCACTTTGCACATATGGCTTCACCTCTATAAAAATTCCTTTACTTCATATGAGCCTTAGCAAATCCTTGTCCTATAGATGCTCATCCCCTACAGCTGTACAGATAGATAATGAAATAGACAGTGGTGAATAGACCCTATAATGCAAAAGTAAATGTCCAATTAGGACTTGATAATGAAATGTGAAATAAAACACATTAAACAGGACAAAAGAATCAATTTCCCAGTAAATTCAGCCGTTACTTTTTTCCCCTAACTCTCAATGTTAAAAGCATCAATTACACACGTAATTTACTCGTTTACAGTCTGCTTCAGAGTTCAAAGCAAAAACTTGCACTACAGAATATGAATTATCCCAGTGATCACAGGAAAAAGAACCAGTACCCTGCAGGTGTCTCCAGGCTGGCTTTGAGAAGTGCTATCAGGGTAGGCTGGGGGAATTTGCATTATGTGCTGTTCAGGAGAAGGAAGTGATTTGGAAGAAGCCTGCTACTTAACTCAAAGGAAGAGGTAGTCTCAAATGGTGCAGAAGGTATGGAGCTAAATTTGGGAAAAGCCGTGGAAATGCTTGGGATGAAAAGTAGACATGTGACCTCAAAAGCTTTGAGGATGCACTCAGAGGATGCAAGGCTGGTGCAAAAAAATGCATCCTTCACTGAGCTTATGTAAGCAGTTACACACCATGAACAAAAAAAGAGGAGGAGAAGCTGCTTGTGGAAGATTTTAGGAAAAGTAGACACAAGCATGACTTCTCTTTTATTTCAGCTTGTTAACAGTGTCTTAGTTTTATGTTTCTCTTCAAACCGTGATGCACATAGGGTTATTTTAAGCTAACAGACAGAGACAGTTCCCTTGTAGGCAGTGGTGATCCTCGACCCATGGCACTGCGCCATGCTTGCAAGGGCTGCAGATCCATGATGCTTCACTTCTACCTCCACAGCCAGGAAGATGAATTGTTGGTGAGCTGCATGTGGTTTGAACAATGGTAACAGCAGTCTGTGGGCTACAGACACAAAATCTCATCAGCAGGGCAAGGGAAGGGAGATTTCTGCCAGGAGATAGGGAGCGTGTCTAAATCCTGAGATGGACAAAGAACAATGCAACACCTGGTGAGAAACAACCCTGCAAAGCCATTTCTCTGAACTGGCAAACACATATACACAGGAAAAGCACAGAAAGAAATCTGAGTTACCTCTTTCATCTTCCTTCATAACCTGCAGTGTAAGTACATCTTAAGAAACTAAGGCAGAGAAGTGCTTTGAAAAGATGAGCACAGCATCTAAAACTTCAGCAGAATCTCCTTTTGAGGCTGTGGCAGTTTGCTTATGTTTGCCTGTGCTCCAAACCTTTTGCACATTGTTCTTAGAGCCAAACACGGACCACATTATTTTGTGTCGCAAAGCATGGACACCCATAAACGCTGAAAAGAAAATAAATGGAGAGAGAACAATGGGTTCTTTAATGGTTATAGGCATGTTTTATCTTAAACCCGAGAGTTTAAAGTCAATTCCAGCTGTCTTGGATTGCCTCTTGCTTGTATAGAGCCTGTAAATAAAGTGTTAATTCAGAACCCCTGGCTGTGATGAGTAATAGATCACATTTGGTGTTGTACCAAGCTCTAGAATACTGGCTAAGCCCCAGGGCACTGCGATTTTGGGTGCTACTTTGTACAAATATTTATCTTTTTGTGACCATCTATTTCTCCTGATGGAGGGGAGGGCCACTCCTCCAGTTAATTTTTTTCCTTTTACACTCCTTTACCCTGTTCCCCTCTCTGCAATAGTTGCAACGTAATGTTTCAGTGGAGCAAGGCTTTGCAAATTTGGCTCAATGAGACACGGAGCAAACAGCTTTTCAGAGAGCTTCGACTCAGCTGTCAGAAGGGGCAGTTTGGTCTCCGTGCAAGCAGTACTCACATTCCAAACTGCATTAGAGAAAAGCTGCTGAGTTTTTATACATTTTTATTATCAGTTCCAGATTAGAAATCTGATGCTAATTTTTTCTTAAAGCCTGTATTTGGAGTAGAGTTTATTTTCTAAAACAAAACCAGGATTGTGATGTTCTTCTCTCACTAGCGTGCTCCTTTTTTTGGTTTGCTTTTTTTTCCTCTCCCTGGCTTTACTCCAAGGACCTTTTCTGCTTTTTGTTACACTCTCAAGATGAAGCACCGGATGGTTACAGCAGTGCTGGTAGCACTGGTACAGGTTTCTCAGAGTTTCCCTGCCTTATACCACCGAGGCTGGTGGAGGCTGTTAAGGGAAGGAGATAGTTGTGGAAAATGCGATTTGGCGCTCTGCTCTGAGCCTAAGGACTGTCCAGCCGGGACTGTGCTGGATCGCTGTGGCTGCTGCCCGGAATGTGGCAACGTGGAAGGTCAGATCTGCGACTTGGACCAGGGCAATTATTTTTATGGCCAGTGTGGGGATCACCTCGAGTGCAGGCTGGATGCTGATGAAGCAAGGTTTGGGGAAGTCCCTGAACCCCAATGTGTGTGCAAATCTCAAGAGAGCATCTGTGGACCTGAAGGGAAAACCTACGAAAACATCTGTCAATTCAACAAGGCTTATGCTGGGAAAAGAAATATCAGCATGAAACATAAAGGGCCATGTGAATCAGGTAATGTGTACAGAGGCACTTGCAAACTGAAAAAAGAGCTAATTCTTATCTTTAGACGTGTTACTAGCTATTCCAGTCTAACTTCATTAAACTAATACTGTGTTTTTGTTATAATTATCATTATTCTGTTATAATACTACTTTGTGCTAAACATGTGGTTCATCATCTGGTACTTAATCTTGTATGTTATAAGCCTCTATATTAGACTAGTGGATTAAATCTCACGGTGACTAATAAGCCATCAATCTCCAACCTGGGTATGTTCTGAATAATCAGAATATGATTACTATAACCAGAGTAGCATGATTTTTTCCTAGAAAAGTTGTATGTTTATTTGGGAACAGATAGGATATTCTGGGAGAAATGAGCAAATAATTGTTATTATAAGAGGACTGACCTAATTTTAAAGTGGTGATAGTAAAGCAGATCTCACTGACATATATATCTCAATATGTGTACATCCATCATATGTATACAGACACAGTACACGTATGTGTCTGTGTGTGTTTATATGGATGCATGTGCATATCCGCCTGTGAGGATATATGGTCAGCAGTGAAGCAGGGGCAATAGAGGAAGATGGGGTTTAATTAACAGCTCTGTTCTTTTTACCAAAACGTTCCAAAATAATCCAATTCAGAATCATCATAAAATCTAGCTAACCCATTAAATAGAAATCCAAATATTAGAACAGAATCAAGCTGAAACAATTTCCCTAAAGGGCTCTTACAGTGCACAGTTGTCTCTGATGATTGTGGAAGGATGCTTAGGTGGGTTTACAGGGGACTCCGGCTTCCTGCTCAGATGCTGTTCCCATTCTTTGCATTATTACAAGTCATTACTCCTGGGCATCTTTCACTTAAGACACAACTATGAAATGAAAATCTGAAGAGGCTTTTGTTTGTTTCTGAATGAGAAATTACTGTGATTTTTTTAAGTTAATCAAATATTTTCTCAAATGAAATAACTAGAAGAGGTCTGTGGGTCACAAAGGGGTCACAGTTCTGGGAATCTGAAATTGCAGCTCTGGCAAAGGATTACATATGGGACTAACTTGGGTTCATTTTACCCACTCTTGTCTAGCAGTTGTAGACTGTATGCTGTGGTTTTATATTAAATGAACAATGAATATTGAACACTTAAAATGAAAAGTGATGAACAGCTAATATCAGGCTTCTTTCCTCTTTCTCTAGCTGCAAGAGAAAGATTCTTTATAGAATCCTTTATTTGCTATCAGGGTATTAATCTGTGAAATGAGGCTTGTCAGGGAAGGACAACTGCAAGCCTGTTAGCCTTGGGAAGGAGTCCTTGTTCGGGATTAAGTAGCCGTAGTTCTTGTGGCATAACCACTCCAGCAAGATTTCGGCCAGAAGTGCCACTCCCCTTGCAGCACAGACAGCTGCTCGGGCACACAGGCTTAAAGCAGTGGTCCCTCTAATTAATTTAACAGAACTGGCCGCGTACAAGAGACTTTTTAATTTGGAAGTACTACCACTTTTAATTGCTGGTATCATCCAGCAGGCCCCAGCCGCCCTGAGGCGCATCACACTGCTGCTCCTCAAGCAGGAGGAAGGAGCTTGGCTGCTCTGGTCTGCGCGCAGGCATCCCCCCCAGCGCTTTCCCGCTGCTTTCCTGGCTCCCCAGAAAAGTTGGAGCCTCTCTCCAGGAATGCAGAGAATTATCCTAACCGCGCAGCTGACTGAATTGCACAGAAGCCTGTGGAAAGCTCCCAGCCGTGTCGGTGCTGCGCAGAGTTTAGTCAAGAAAAAGGCTATGGCGGAGGAAAACGATCGGCTGGAGCATGCCCGAGCTGGGCAGAGCCCCGGAGCCTGGGCAGGGTGCTGGGCTGGCAGCGACGGGGGTCACAAACGCCCTTCTCCTCTCTCCGAGCTGCCGCTGCCCACGCTGGCTCGGAAGCTTTAGAGCCTGGCCGGAGCCCGGGCCGCGCGGCGAGCCCCGGGCTCGGAGGGGCACAGCGGGGCTCGGAGGGGCTGCAGCGAACACAGCGGGGCTCGGAGGGGGCACAG
>WEIT01014366.1:62663-73513 GCA_013389985.1 Dryoscopus gambensis
CGAGCTGTGCGCCCGGCACCCGCCTGGCATCACGGCGGCTCCGCGGCGGGGGGGCAGCCGCACCTGCTCCGCGGTGCCGCTGCTCTCTGGAGGCACTGCTCTGCTGGGCGTCTGCGCCGCTTCTTCGCCGAAAAGCAGAGGCAGCCCGCTCCAGAACTTGTCCGAGATGAACATCAGCCACTGAAACGGCCTCGAACGAGGGGGCAGGAAGGGGAGAGGGCTTTGGGAGACACCCACTGAAGTGTCAGGCATGTGCTCGGCATCCCTTGTGGCTTCGCACCGCTGCTGTGGCAAGGCTGTGGCAGCGTTAGAGAGGCCATTTTTGGCATTTATTTAAATACTTCAGTACCAGGCATGGCACGTAAAAGGACCACTAATTTTATTTTTCCTCACCTGTGACAATTCAGCAGTTAATCCTGTCAAGTTCCTCTCGGGTAGAGCTGGTAGAACTTTCTTAATAGAATATTTTCAGTCAGCAAATGTTAATGAAAATCAAAACGTTTCTGGGAATTTTTCCGTGTCAGCAAAGCTTCAATTAGGAACCTCCCTGGTTTCCTGCCAGTTTGCTTGGCTCCTTGGCTGCCTGCCTGGTGGGTTGCTGCAGAGCTGGGCCTCCAGCATTTCTGGTTCTTGGTACTTTGACAGGCTGCCAGGAGAGATGCCCGAGACTTCAGGGAGCTGGAGAGGTGGGATGGGAAGTATCCAGAGAATTTTGGTCAGTTTATTCCTGAGTATTATGAAAATGTGACAAGTTGGGGGGAAGGATCGTAGTATCTAATGTTTTCCATTAGGATGTAAATCTTTTTCTTGGAAAAAGTTCCACTTTGTGATCAAAAATGCCACTTCTTGTTCAGGTCTGTTTCTACTCCCAACTCAGTTAAGGCAGCCAGCATCTGTCTGACTGCAGGATCGTCTCCGTTGACAATTGTTTTCTTAGGAATCGCCTTTCAGCTGTTGATAAGAGTTTAAGTAAAGGAAGTGTCTGAAGGCATCAGTTTCACATGTTTTGTCTCACAATAAAAATTGTATTGTGACAGTCTTGTGTTTTCTTAAAGAAAATATATATCTAATCTAGAGAGCTAATTTTTGTTTTCTCCTTGATTTCTCTGAACTTTTTCAGCTTCCGGGCAGAGAGAAATTTTAGCTCTTCTGTTACCACTACAGCTTCTAAATTGCCCTGTCTTTCACTAATATTTGCATCAACAGATGCAGGCAAAGCTAATTTTTTTCTGAGTGTGGTAATTTGATGAGTAATTACAAGTCTTAAAATGAAATTTGCCAGAATTTTTCCAGGCATCACAGCCCAAACTTCACAGTTTTCTGTCTTTTCATCTCTCTTTAGAAAAGCTTTGGGCTTCTCATCTGAAGGCTGAGAAAAACAAGTGGATGGTACCACAGTAAAAAATGCTGTGGTAGCTGAGAGAATCAGAAATAGCAGTTTAATTTCCAGAGTTATTTTGGCTTCTTATCACAGGAAGCCTCCAATTTTTTTTGTAATTTAAATGTGCTACGACTGGAAAGCTTAGTATAGGTAACCGTTAGTGTTTCTGCTATGGCACCGAGAATTATAAACAAAGATATTTCACGTGGCTGAAAAGTCTTTGTGGATGTTTCAGTCCTGTTGCTTCCTTGACAGAGTCTGGCAGAACTAGAAGTCCTTTGTAAGCACCTGGGTGAAGCAGCTGATCCAGCACAGGAATGCAAGCTGAGAAGGTCCTCTTGGAGCTTACCGAGAGCCCTGGCTGCCTCAGCCAATGCCAGCTTCTCCTGGAACAAGGAACACTCAGTGCCTGGGCATGTTTTCCATAAGGGTAATCGTGCTCATGGAAGCTCACGTAGATATCTCAGTCATGGGGCATTACCAGGTCAGGATGATAAAGGCAAAATGCTTTTCTCTTTTTTTTACCTAAATGATTCTAGACATGTTTTTATTTGCAGCTGGTCTTTGTGGAAGTGACGACACCCTGCACTAGAAATGTCAGGCACAAGCAGGAAAGCATCTTAGCTGTGAGTGCTTTCAGAAGGGTTATAACCAGGGGCTGTGTCATCTGTAGAGCAGGGTCAGGACACAGTGGGGTGTGACCTTGTGGCTGAACATAATTTTGTTCTTGTTCCTAGCTATTAAACAGCTGTCATCCCATCAAAAGGGATGGTACTTTTAGGTGTTCTCTTTTTTACTCCTGCTTTGTAATTTGTGTTTAGTTATGATGAAACAAAGATGCTGCTAAAATACACCTTTTATAAGATGTTAGTATACTTAATAAAACCTGATCACCTGTCTGGTTTACTGATTATTTTTCCAGATTTGACTTATTTTCCCTGCCCTTAATTCACTTATTTTTGAATAATACCTTTTGATGTGTTTTCGTAGACATCCTGTGAGCAGTTTCTGCCAGCAATGTGCTTGTCTAAGCTTTCAGCAGGGCATCTCCACTGCCCCTCCAAGAAAGGACTGGCATTCGTAGGTGATGTTTGTTGTTAAGATGTCACTGTGGGAGTGGGAGCAGAAACTCCCATGTAAACACAGTAACCAGTGACTGAATGCTCTGGTTTGCCCTTTAGTTCTACTCTCCATTTACCAGTCCTGGTTTTCATAAGGTTGTCATTGAGTGAGAGTGAGCATAAAGGTGATTCTGAGATCTTCCATCATTTCTCTGCAATTAACTCACAAATAATGTTTCATATTTTCAAAATTAAACGAAATGTTGGCCCAGATTACTTCCTATTTTAAAAAAGCCCTAATTTTTTCAAAGTAGACTTTGTTTTTATCCCATAAGATGCAAGAGACGTGAAGGTCATGTTTGCAAAGGATGAAAGTTGCAGATATTTCTGGTACACTGCCAGTAACTCACATATCACATTGCTCATGTTCAGCTCTTAACATTCATGAAAGTCGTGCCAGAGCAGCTTCTGATTTGCAGGAGTAAGAGCCTACATAGTTTTCCTTACATTTTAGAATCTGTGTTAAAGCCAGTGCTAGATCCCAAAAGCATGAGCAAATGTGTGATAGGTCTTTATTAGTGTGGAAAGGCTTTGCCCCAAAAGCCTATGATTCAATTTGGATTTTTATAAACTTTGCACTGTTTGGACAGTAGTAGCCTGAAACACCTAATTGAGAATCCACTGCTTCTGATGAAAGACTTCAGTGTTCTTTCAGGTGAAAATTAACTTGAATCAACTTGAATTTTATGCATTTCAACAGCTTTTGAAACAGCTGAACTTCCTTCTAGTTAGAGCAGAATTTCTACCACTGCAATGTCCATTACCCAGTGGGATGATGAAGATTGAAATGAGAACACTCAGTAGAGACTCTTGCCTGTGAAAACTTGAATATGGTTGGCTGTGAGAGCTGCTGTTCCATAGTGAAATAATCAGTGGCCAGTGTATGGGACCAGAATGAATACTTACTGTTTTACCTGCCAGTGTTATTAAAACTCTGAATTAAGAAACTGCTGTTGTGTGTCCTAGAAAAATGACCGTGTATGTAATGTACTTTGTGTTACTAAATATTTATTTCTATTTACTGATTTAATGTTAATTACTTTACTAACGATAATAATTCTTGAAAAAAAATTCCATGGCTTAAGTTTCTATTAGAACTGTTTAGCTCATATTCCTTACAGAAAACTTGCACTGCCAATCTTAAAATGCTTAATTTCAGGAAATTACATTCTGAACTATGTAGCTTCTCGACCCAAACTGGTTCCTTTTGTCATCAAGCTCTTATTCATGTCATTGCTAAAATCACAAAATTAGGATGGCTTGGTGTACTGAAAAACCAGCTCAGCTTCAGAGACATGATTGCTGATGTAAAAATTTTTTTGAGGTGGGAAACAATTGTTCACTTATGCCATTTTTTTTTTGTTTTTTGTTTGGACCTCTTCATTTATAGTTGTTGGAATGTTATGTTCCTTGGTTTGATACTTGGGTGGAAAAAGTGGGAAGTGCATTGCTTGAAACAGATTGCCCCATGGGGAAGGACCAAGGTGGTTTTGCTGCTTGTGTGAGGTTGTGACACAGCTCTGTCCTGGTTTTTTGTTGGATTTCTTTTTCAGAGCACTCCTTTATAGTGTGGTTGTAAAATAGCGGCCCTTGTTGTCAAACCATTCTGTTTAATGCCTTCATTTTTCTTCAGCTCGTATAGAAACACATTTCTGACATGTCTGTGTGAAGGTTCAGCCTTTCCCAACTTATGTTTTGAGAAAAAGCAATGGGAAAATTTAAGTTATTTGGCAGTTTACTTGCAGGATCATCCATTATGTGTGCATGTGTTGGTGACCCTGGTAATTCAGCAAGGAAGCATGAAGTTAACAGTTTTTGTTTCTTGCCAGTGAGGTTCTCATTTTCTTTTCAGTCATACTTTGTTTGTAATACTGTTCAAGTTAATGTACTTTTTGAGTTATTTTGGGAATATCTAATAAAAGATAAGTTGCAATAGTCTGTTTATTAAAAACAAACTCAAGTACACTTCACCATTTTGCAGTTATTTTTATGAATGTACTGTAATTGGAGTTTGCATTTATTATTAAAATGATTGCAGTGTGACTCTTCGGTGTGCAGCTCATTAAAAACAAGGATTTAAATACAAAATACAGTTTCTTAAGAGATTTCTTTAGTTAAATTAAGAATTTCTGCAGAAAAGAAAATTAAGCCATAGATCTAGTGAATTAAATTTTATATAAAAATTGAAGAAATAATCCCTAAACAATACTAATATATGTAACAATTAGCATATGGTAATTTCAAATACATATGCATTAGCATTCTGGATTGAGGTTCATCCAGTGTGAATTTGAGTGTGATTTAATACTGGGAGAGGGATTAGCAGCCAGGTCTGCAGTTCTTTCCCCAGCTTCTTCATAATTCACCACACAGCCTTTCACACCTGTGATGAAGGGGAGGTTGCACTTTCCATTTTTTCATGTTTTTGTGATCTAAGTAGCATTCCAATGGACTGTTTACAGAATTTGAAATGTAAAAGGCAGATAGGGCAGCAATGCAACTTTTGCCTGAGAGCTCCCCTGAATTGTCTCTTCTCATTTGCTTTGGAGCAAGTGATGGTACAAAACAGAGGGCAGTGGGAAGTTGGCCCCTTGGTAAACAGTCAGATTTGTCATTCACTGAACTTTGGGTGATCTTCAGAGTTATAAAAATGGGTGTGACTGCAACAAATAGCAGGAAAATACTGACAAGGATGACTTGGTGTTTTGGACACCAGGGGAGCTGAGGCTGCAAACTGCAGCTGTAGAAGTACACAGGGATCTTCCCCTGATTAGATGGCAAGGCCTAATTGCAGTTGATTTTAGTTGTTTCAATGAGGAGCAGATTTAATTTTTCTATAAAAGCTTTGTAGTAGCTCAATGAAGACAGTTAAATTTTACTAATTAATTGCACAATTCTGCATTGTATCTGATTTTGAAACGTTCAAAGGGTCTTAAGCCCTGGTGTTTAGATTGTACCCTCACATGGAATATTGAACACCTTGCGCATCGCTTTTTAGACACAAGTTCTCAGTTGTGTATCATGTATCATTCAGTTCCAATGCTTTGTAAACTACTGTGGAGGGAAGAGAATTAGTTTTTTTGATAGGTAGTGTTATAAAACTCTGTATTTTTGAGAGTGCCCTCTGAAATTTTTCATCCATGCACAGCTTAATGTTTTCTAATGGTTTGAATTTCATGGAGCTAACCTTTGAAGGGCTAGAATACTGAACAGACCTCTGAGAAAAGTGTAGGGGTAAATTTCTAGACTGCAATTCCTTGGAATCTGTTTTCAGATGGGTTCTTAAAATTAATGATGAGAGGGTTTTTTCAGAGATAATTAGGGAATTTGAAGGTCTAGTTCCATTAATGTTGATAGAATTTGGCACGAAAGCCTTCTAAACAGCTTAGGAAGTCTCAGCCTAATAATTCCTCTTCATTGTAGAAATGTTGGAGACTATTAAATATGATCTGATTCTAGTAATGCTGGAAACTGGTAACTACAAGCCCTGATGTTTGAGCAACCCTGTCCTTTTTGCCCCCACAGGGCCGCTGTGGACCCTTGTGTAACAGGAATGATTCTCTTAGAGCTGACTCAGGAAATGGATCTGGTAGGCATGGTTTGTTTTTTCCTTCTGCAGGGGTTGCTGGTAAAGCCTTTCATAAAAATGGCTGGAGAAATATTTCTTAGACATGAAGGGATTGAAACACCTTCCTTCCCTGGCCAAAATACACACAGACACAAGAAATTCTCTGTGCAGGGACTCCACCAGTACCACCCACATAAGTTTTCTCATCACGGTCACCAGAACTCGTAAAGCAAGGTGAACAATCAATTGTATTTCTGCTCATGACTTCCTTTTGCCTACGTCTTAACCTGAGGAAGCGCCTCAGACCTGTCCATCCAGAGAGAGGAACAACCTTGAAGGAAAAAAAGGAGGCATGTCAGGAACCTGATGAGATCTGCATTTAGTGCTGGGCCATAATTTTCATTTCTGGTGTCAAATAATAATCTGCCAGATATCCGTCTAGTTTTAGCAAGGAAGGAGCATTGTTTATTTTGTCCTTACTTTTCTTGGGTTGATTGTCCAAGACCTTCAGCAAAGCATTGTAAAAGAGCTGCCTCATTTCCTGACACCTCTCTGAAGGACATGCTGGTGCCTGTGTGCTCTGTTGAAGGAGGTGAGGCTTTTCATGATCGAACCTAAATTGCTCACGTAATTGTCCTTTAATTTTTTCTGACTTGATGAATTCTGTGCTTGAATGGATTACATGGTAATTCAGCTGGTCTGCAACTACTTTTGTCTATCCTACATTGAGAGGTTTGTCTGAATGACATCGCATGGATTTCCAGATAGAAATATAAGGAAATTACAAACGCTGCCTTTATAATGCGAGCTTTAGTATAGGAAGCCGTTTTTAAAAATATTTCAGTGTCTATAATACATTGAAAAATACACTCAACTATAAATGTGGAATCACTAAAATAATTATGAGAGTTTAAATGTTAGAAAAGACTCGTGGCAGAACAGGTGGTGCCTATACAAGACATGCAGAAATTCAAATTTCAAGCCAAATTCATAATTTAGTGTCAATTCTGGCATGATGCAACAGTAATTATCAGGTTAATGAGGCATCTAATGACACGCAGTTGATATTAATTCCTATCATCTGAATTTAAAAATTTGTGAATAAACTTGAGATGCGACTTTGAATCTAAATAAGGAGAAGATGAACTCATTAAAGTTGTTGCTTTATTTTATTGCTTATTTTATTGCTTTCCTAGGCAAAATTATGTCTGTTTTCTTTCTAATGTTCACGAACCATGTCAGTGATTAATGACTAATGTTTTCAGTGCTTTTATATTGTAACTTTGAGGTAGTAATTGCTTTCAAGGTAAATGTTACTTAAATTACTATAGTTACAGAAGGATCAATAAAATATTCTTACTCAAAGGATGTTGATTACAGACTTGCCAATCCCAGCAGCTTTTTCTGCTTGCGAGGTACATTTCCTTCTGACACCGCAGGGGCTGTGGAGCTGTGCAGCCCCTGGCAGCTGTATTTATACAGGTGTTGGGAAGGGCTCCATTCAGAGCACACTGCTCAGTTCCTTGTTCCTTCATGCCAGGTTTTCCTGGGGATACCAAAGGGGCAGCGTGAGGGCAGATTCTGGAACTCCTGCTGTTCAGCAGCCTGGGCACTGAGAATAACTCATTGCTGGATACTTTGTGCCCGTGTGATGTACAGGACACAGATCCCACACTGCCATGGAGTGACTGAAAACCATGTAACATTACAGCTCAGTTCTTGCAGTGAACGTTAGCACCATCTTACCAAACAATATCAGTGACATGATGGGTTTTACCTAGAAGTATTTTATGCAAAGGGATTACTTCACCAGGTTTTTAAAAATTATTTATAACCCTGGGAGCTTTAGCTTGACAGGGAGGATGTCTCTGAGGTGGAAACAATGATTTTCCCCCTTGCCTTTAAGGACATACTCTATCTTTTATTGTTGAAGGATTTATTTTTCTCTTAGGATGTGTCCTCTGGCAGTGCACTTTGCTGCTTTATATCCAAACATTTTCCTTTTCATAATTATTTTTTAGAAACTGTTCTTTGCAGGTGACCTAACAAGATTTTTTTTCTCCTTAGCTCTTGGCAAAACCTTTAACCCCTCAGGACCAACAGCAGCAAACCTAGCAATGCAACTTTTGAAGCTTGTACCGAACTGTCTTAATTTTGATTTAATTTGGAATTCAGCTGATGAATCTGCAGATGACCTTTGCACTGTGCAAATTCCAACAAACTGGAGAGCAAGTAAGAAAGCATCATTACTGTTTGTAACCTGACCAGTGTACCCGTTGCGCCTGGTGGATTGTGTAACTTCTTTTGTCACAACACTTGCAATTACAAAATCATTTCCAAAGTGCATAGAGTTTTTTGCTTGCTGGTGAGTTATTGGTAAAGCTCTTCTGCTATTTCTCTTAGTTAGTAAAGGTTAGTATTTAATTTAGCTTTTAGACTGCTTTATGGGTCAAAAACTGTGTACTTGCCTGTGAGAAGGGGTTGTGATCTTATGATAGGTTTAAGCGGGCCTTTTCTCAAACAAGCATTAGAGATCCAAGTCACCTTGTGCCACATTTTCACTTCTTGTCTTTGTATTATACAAGTATTATACAACACATTGGCACTGATGTATTTGTTTAATGTCTTGTTACATCTTTAGAATATAGGCATGAGAGCTGTAAAAACTTTTAATTGCTGAAAATCAACATTTTAGTACCTCAGGTGCCCTCAAGGGAAGCAGCTGCAACTTGAACATTTTTTGAAATGAAGATGTTAGCTTTCATTCTTTTTGCATTTGTTTGTCTGGAAAAATTGTGTAACATTAAAAACTTTAATTTATTTTATATGGCTCTGTTAAGATGAGTTACTTAGTTTTCAAGAAACCGAAGTTTTTTATTGTAATGTAAGTGGTAAAAATATATATTTTCATATGTTTTTTCATATACCTATTTCCATCCTCTCTCATTCTCTTTAGAACTACTGGCTCTTTCCCAATACAGTTATGGCTGTTGCATCTTCACAAGAGTAAACTGTGTTGTTTTGAAAAGGTAAGACTGGTCACTGCATAATGCAGCTGTTCCTCTACATGCTCTTAAATGTTTGTGTTTTGTTTTGCTGCTCTTTTTGTTGAGTTTGAACCCTGATTTTCTTCTATGGAGCAGCCATTTTTTCAGTAATTTATATAATACCTCCTACTTACCTTTTTATTAGTTCCACCTTCTTCCATTCACCTATTGACTTCTATTTGGGAGAACTTTCACTTATGATCTGACTTCATTGATTTGCTGCAGTCTGGATTTACACATGCATGAGGGGCCAAAGGAAAACCATCAGCTGGAGTCTGTTAGCTATCACAGTGTGGTCCGCGGGGGTCCTATGACTAGTCCAGGGCCCCGGGGAGCTACACGTGACGAGAACCTAGGTAAAAGAAAGAAGGCGCTCTTCTCCTCGGGATAACATTCTTAGGTCTTTACTGCATCGGATCCTGGAGGCGAAGAGGGCGGGGGCCTCCTGAAGACCCCTTTTGACCCCCCAGGGAGGAAGGGGAGGGGGCAAAACCCACCACCAATAGGGTACAATTTATTTGGGAAAGGGGGCAGGGTCTGAGTACAGGTGTTTGGTTTCAGGGGTTACGACATCTACATGTGTGAGGGACAAGCCCAGACTAGTACAACACAAATCCTAGTGCAAAACCCATCAAAAACATATCAATAATCTAACCATCACAACACCTCCCCCTTTTCTGTTAGATAAAGTTGAGCGAGTGGTATCGGATATTTTCCTGGTTCAGAGAGTCAATTCTGCCCACCACCCGAGAATCCCAACCCTTGAACAGTCCGTTGAGCCAGTCCTCAGATTCTTGTTACCGCGAGGCTGTTGGGCTGCTCAGTGCGAATAGGATGACAGCTCGGATAGGATTCACCGCGCGGGGCTGTGGGAGGAAGCCTTTTCTAAAGGAGACACAGACAATTTTAAACATGCTACATTTCAGTATTCTGCCGGGAAGCAACCTAATCTTGGGAAGGTTCTTCCTCCTCCTCCCGGCGGCGTCTTCTCTTCGAAGCATCAGTTACTTGTTTTTTGTTCCCTTCTGCTGGTGCTGGATTTTTGGGAACAAAAGGTTTCACCCATTTCTGAGGTATCCACCTGGGGCCTGTGGGTGTAGATACGCACGCGTAACCACGCCCCCAGGTAACAAGCTTGTAGGGCCCCTTGGTTTCCCATGTTTCGGGGTCCCTAATCAGGACTGGTGGATGCCGTGATAGTTTAAACCTGTCACTGCTGTTAAAGTGACGTAGCACTGGGGCACTCATGTTCTCAAAGGAACAGTTCAGAAAACTGATGGTAAACATCGCTTGGCAAAGCTTTACTTGTGGGGACATCCACGCTGTGGATTTACTTTGTTGAGCCAGGACTTGTTTGAGCGTCTGATGGGCTCGCTCAACCACAGCTTGACCTGTTGGGGAATGAGGGATGCCTTTTTTATGCTCAAACCCCCACTGCTGGACAAACTCCAGGAACTCCTTGGATGTGTACGCAGGGCCATTATCTGTTTTAATTACCCCAGGGGTCCCTAGTACTGAAAAGGCCTGCACCAGATGTTGCTTTACATGCGCAGCCTTTTCCCCTGCGTGGGCAGAGGCATACACTGCACCTGAAAACGTATCGATGCTTACATGTACATATTTCAGGCGGACGAAGCTGGGAATGTGTGTGATGTCAGTTTGCCACGCTTCGCAGCTCCCAAGGCCTCGAGAGTTTACCCCAACACCTAAAGATGGCATAGCCTGGTACTGGC
>WEIT01014370.1:846-30237 GCA_013389985.1 Dryoscopus gambensis
GTATATAAAGCTGTACATGAAGTGGTTATGGAACGGTTCTTTCGAGTTCCTTCCAGTCATCTTGTTCTGCCAGACCAAAGAGTCTGTAAAAGCGAGAGGGGACAACAAACTTACTGAGGTTCTTTAATTTTAGTAATGAACAAAGTTAAATTTGTGAGATAGTATCATTATAAGTAGACGTGGGGCTTCTTGCAGTAGTTTTCTTACAGAAATTTGGAATTTAGGCTACATGTGCTAAGAAGGCTGTGCCTGTTTCAATCTGACAGAACTGGAGGGAACAGAACAAAGGCCTCCAGTATAGCAGGTGCATATGTTATCTATCATGGAATGTTGCAAAATCTGGGAATGTCCTTCTACCCAGGTATGTGATACATGAATCTTCATGGTATTCCGTCGAGCCTTGAACAGGGCAGTGAAATCAGAGTGATCAGGGTTCGATGTATATGCTTTTCTCTGTTGTTTCCTGATTCCTCACCCAAGTGAATAGCCTCTGTGGATTTTTTTTATGTATTTACTACTTCGCATAGAAAGTGTATATACCCATCTGATTCAGGTATACAGATTTTGGTATTTAGATGCCTAAAATTCAGAAAGTGCAGCAGTGAACCTAATTCCCTTTTGTGGGCTTATCAGACAGCAGCCCATAAATTGAATTTTTAAATATTAGCCCCAGTCATAGAATACATGTTATTGTTGCATCCCTGTGCATGTCCTTAACTTACATTATCTGCTATCAAAACCAGGCAGACTGGTCACAGCTTCGCAAGACTCTTAGAAAATTAATATAAAGATGCTGTTTCTCAGAAAGCAGACCAGCGTTCGCTGTTGTGAGGTGACTCATCAGCCATATGCCATGGTTGTACCTACCCGGTTGATCACGTATGAGATGTGAAGCAGATGTCACACAATCATGCAGTTCTGAAAATAAATCAAGATGTTCCAGGAAAACAGATTCACCACTACTGAGAGTCTTCAGAGCGCGGCTGTATTTAACAACATCAAAGTTAAAAGTCGGTAAAAAAAAGGACCTGCTTGAATTAATAAGAAAGATACTAACAGAAGAGCTGTTACTATCGTTTTCCTGTCAGTACTTTTATGGTAAAGAAAGAAGCAAAACTTGGTGAGGAATTTGGAGTGTACAAATAATGGATCAGATCCCCAACTGATACTAAAAAGTGTAAATCCATTCAGTGAAATAGTGCCCATTTACAGCTGCTAAGGATTTAGTTTTTGTGGATTATTTTGCAACAAATATTTTTCTGAACCTGTGTTATAAATTAGGGTTGCCAGTAAAAAGAAACGAAAAATAGAAGGGCCGAACTGATATATCACTGCGGGATAAATCTTTTTTTTCTTTTTCCGTTATCCTGCTACTAGGAGTTGGACTTCTGCATTAAAGGGTAGCAGGAGAGAGAGCAAGTGTCCTGCACAAGCTCTGAAGGAACTAAACATTAAAAAATGGATATTCTCCAGAGTGGTGGTTCCCTCTGTTGTAGGTGGAGTAATTTCTTTCCCATACCATGCTGCATGGAGAGACACAGCCACATCTCCTCTGGCTGGCAGCAGGTAGCAACGTACAAGATGACCAAGGGGTTAGGAGGAGTTACTCTGTGAATAAAAGGGACTGCAGCTCAAAGGATCTTACGCAATATAGTCTGGTAGCCACGCAGTTACTTCTTTAGCTTGGACCTTTTTATTGTTAGTGTACAGCCACTTATTTTAATTATGGTGGCGTTAAATATCTCCGATTTCCTACCATTTCCAAATTCAAATGCAAGCCTTTTCAATCTGATGATAATGTATAATTGTTCTTTGCAGTGCTGTAGCCTAGGACTGCTCAGACCTCCATTGCTTGCAAACTGAGAGGTCATAAAAATGTGAGGCACTCCAGTAATTTTAAATCACTCTGTCCTGACTAGAGTGATTTAAAATCAGTGGAGCACTTCACATTTTTTCAGTTGTTCCAGTTTGGAAGGTAGTCAAGCAACACTGTATCATAATGCATGAAAGCAACCTGCCTGAAATAATAATTTTAGTCTTTCAAAACAATGACACTGAATTAGAAATATCGCTGTGAAATGATGTCTGTCAAGGGCTCTGTAAATAGGCATCTCAACCTACTTTTCTTTTGTAGTCGAAACTCTCAAGGCAGCAGTGCAGTCCAGTAGGGCCCTAAGGGACACATCCTTTTTGAAGCCAGAAGGAAGCTATTGTTTTCAATAGATGGAGGGCCAGAAATCATCTTTATTCAGAAAGTCAGAGGGAATTAAGAAACTGAAGAGATTCTGAATTGTGGGCAGGGAAGGAGATTGAGCCTTTGGTAGAACAGATTTATGGTCAAGTCATTGCAAAATTGCAGTATTACAAAGACTGGAACTGAAGTGTTGCTATCAGCTTGTTTCATTTCTGTTAGTTCAGCAGAGCTGGACATGGATGTGATGCATAAAAAAGCTTATGGATCCTACTGCTCTGCATTCCCTTGAGATGCTCTCAGATTATTAATGACACTGTTTTTTTGCTACTGGAACATCAGTGTGGTACCAGTTGCTATGTGAAATGCTTTGATGACACTGAAAGAAAGGGAGCATGTGGTAGGAATAATGCTCAAGCAGGTACAGAAGTGGGGCTAAGCTGCCAGGCAGCGTGTCAAGAGACCGTGCCGTACTGTTCTACATCCAACCAGTGGAAGTTCCCCCAAGTGGGAAGTATTTTTGAGATGCTTTCCTTTGTCTCATGGTGGTGATGCACAGTCGCAACTTGCTCTGCAAGCACATCCTGCCTCAGTGATCAGCAGAAGTGTCACTTATGTTTGCAGAGTCTTTCTCTTCATCAAACACGAGATGCCATATTTAAAGCAATTAAGAGAAAGCTGGTGCAGCTGATGGTGCATGTAAAGCAGTGGCAGAACAATAGACTGAAATCTTTGGATTTACCCATGTTCTAAATTTGCTTAAAAGCCATATGCTACTTTTGACAAGTAATTTGAAGGTTGGGCTACAGCAGATGTGAGATAAAGGGGAGATGTTCAGAGAGCCATTCTTGATTTTTGCGGGGGCAGATAAGAATCACTTTCTTAATAGTAGTTTCTGCACTGGAAGGAAATCAGTCCCCTATGCAGTACACCCACAAAGTTGTACTTCGTCCCAAAAGAAGAACACAGAGATGGGGAAGAGTAGACAATAGCACAGATTGTGACAAGGTAGATACTTGGGAAAACTGGGCAACATGTTTGTTCTTACTGAACTCCAGATTCTAAGGGTCAAACTCAGCTGATCTTGGACAAGAAGCATTGTGGCAGAATACATTTATCATCTCAGTCAACTCAAGTTACTGCTGCTTGGATTCTCTAAACTAGAATATTTACAAAGTGTTTATATTTACTTACAGCAATTACAGAGCCATAGTGTAAAATAATTCAAAAGCTGGCCACAGACAACTCATAGCTAATAAAAGATAATACAGTAATCAAGTAAGCAATTTTTCCTTAAAACTGTTTTCTCTATTCCACCGCAAGAGAAATTTAATGCTTTTGGACTAGCTGTATGCACTGGTTTTATGCCAGTGAATAGGCAGGTTATTGTATCCCACAGTAAAAATTAATTTGAAGCATGTTACTTTAGTGGCATATTGATTTAATCAAGGTATGTTTTGTTTGTTTCTTTTCCTCCATAGCAGATGTATTTAGCTTATGCCAGAAAATAAAGTTCCATACAAATGGGCAGAGAGGGATTTTTTTGTGTTACGTATTTTTATATGTAGAATGTAAAGTCAGCTTTAAGAATTTTTCTATTATTTATGAATACATTGGCACATAAACACACATACATGTATAAATGTATATTGTAAAAGTCCTCTAACACATTTACAGAAAATAATACTGCTATTTGAGTGAGAGAAAGGGAAACTATGATCATCACTCTTCTGCCTCCAGAGTTCATTTTCTCAAAATAGGTGTGGCCCAGAAAATGCCAGAACTGGCAATGCAGATGGTTAGAGTTAAGAGTACACAGATACATGAGGGGTAGCACCAGTTCTCCTGCTGTGCCTAGAGAGTGGTCTGGTGTATATTACGTAAGGCACACTGTACATACATGTACACACACATACACATGTGGGCGTGTGTGTGTATATACAGACGAATGTGCTGATTCCCTGAGTCCATCCCACAGCTCATCATTCAAGACAGCTGAGCTGTTACATTCACAGGGAAGGAATAAAAGAAGACCCAGCTGAGGCTGTGCCTCTCCCTCCTACTTAGTGTGTCAGATGAGAGACACATGGAGAGCCCCCATCCCACCCGCCCCTGTGGATACCAGAGCAGACACGGTTCCTCCCTGCTTCCTGTCCTCAGGCCATGAGGCAGGAAACTGCAGAGAATCACCAGCCAGGGGCATCAGCCAGCTACACTCAGCTAGAGCAACCGAAGCCAAAACCTCTTGACACTCAGAGCTGCTTTCAGTGATTTCAACTCCATATTCTCTGCCTGTGCTGTTCCTATTTTTTGAGCCTTTTCCTCTTTCCGTCTTTCTCTTTCACCTTAATTTTTTCACCTCACTTTCACTTTGTATTTACACAGTAAAGTAGTCTTCTGTTCTTTCCCTTCCTCCAGAACTTTTTTCTCCATCGCTCTTCTTTCCATTTTGCCTATGCCCTCCTGACTCTACTCCCATAAAAATGTAGTGTCGTGGAACTGTCACATTATTTCTCCACCTGGGGTCTGTCTTTTCCATTTTTTTTTGGTGAGCTTTTAATGGAAGAGGCTCTGTGAAAAGCCTTGACTTTGGTGCCCACCATAATAGGTCCTCCTTTCTGACTGGCCTTTATACAATACCTTGTTAAACATGAGTTGTGATAATGAGATCCTACAACAGCATTATTTGTGTGAAACAGTGCTTCTCCACTGCATTGCTGTTTCCCCGCCACAGCGACTTCACACATTTACACAACTGCTTCCTTTATGTATCAGTGCTCTGTAGTCAGCGTATGGTTCATGTTACAGGTTTCTCAGGTTTCAAACAAATAAAATGAGCTTCCTTCCATTTCGAGAATATCCTTTTTAAGAAGTCCAAACAAAGACACACATTATTAGTAAATTCACAAGCAGCTGCCAGGAGACAGAAAATTTAGAATGGAAACATGAGTGAAATAACAGAAATACTCTTTGTTGTTTGTTCTTGGTGCAACAGCAAGGGGAAATATTTAGAAATTTAAATTATTGATTTATTTGTAGTTTTAATAAATCAGACATGGTTTTGTAGCATTTGCCAAGTTGGTACTCCAGAGCACAACTGTGGGTCAAATATTTCTGTGGTGCAACTGTGGGATTCTCAGGGTTCCTCTAGGAGTGAGTGTGTCGCAATGCTGTTAGCAGCAGTGGGCAAGCAGCCTTTCATTTGTTTTACTGCTAAGACTGAATAGTTTGCCATTAAGAAAGAGCAAATTACAAAGGTTCAAGCTCCTGGATCAAATCTGTCCTTCATTTTTGGACTGGAAACCGTATCCAAAGAGTCATGAACATCAGTGTTTTAGATTCTTTTTACTTCTCTGCTACCATTACAGCTATACAGTACTACCACTTATGCCTGTACACATAAAACATTAAAACTCGTGCTGGAATATATACTTGCACCTTCTGGTTCAACTTCAATTCCAAAGGAAAAACCCCAAAGGGAGCAGAGGCTCTGCTTCAGCAAAGCTTTTAAGCTTCTGCTTAATTTTATGTCATCAGATTGCTCCAGTATTAAAAATGAGGTTGAAAGACTGAATTAGAGGAGCTAACAGAGGAGAATCAGTTGTTACCCTGTGCTGCTGACCTGATGAATTTTAAGGTTAAAACAAAGAAGAATTGAAACCATTGTTTCCTTAGTCTCAGATTAGTCATAAAACATGTGTTTTGCTTGTGTTTAAATGCTTTTGTCAGAGCAAAGAAGTAGTCCTCCCTCAAAACTTACGTGTAAGCAGTATCTGTGGATTTGCAGCCAGACTCCTGACTATTCACAAAAATGTGTCATAGCTGGTCAGCATGGTAAATTGACTCAGTAATGGCAAAGGGCTCCAAGGATCACAAGGTTTGGTGGACTATTTTATTTATATCTGTTTTTCATTAATATCATAGCTGTTGTGGCCACAGAATATCCTATTTGCTTTCTTTGAAAATAATGACCCTTGAGAATACCCATTTCCAAGAAGAAGCTGTATTTTGCTATTGTGATCAACTCAATAAATGCCATTGCATTCTGTCTTTATTAATGTTGAACAGTGTCTTATACCTTAAAGGGCCCTTTGAAATTAGTGGCTTAATTGCAAATAAAGTTACTGCTTAACAGTTTTCACTAAATAAGTGAAATATTCGCATATTTCGCTAAATATGTGACTTTACAAACAACGCCATAAAAATTCTAATTTTTCTAAAATGTCCCACTTCTTTTGTCTGTGCAATAGGAAGCATTGCACTGTAACTTTAAAATATCAAAAATAATAAAGAAGATACATTAACCATCTGTTAAGAGTGTTTAATTTCCAAGCCAATAAAATCAGCTGCTGAATATTTGTCTTTTGTTTTAGGATGTGATAGTTCTGTTGCATAACTACAATTAGGGAACTTCAGAACACTCCAAAATGTTACAATATTCTGTGGATGGAAATGCAGGGTTGTTTTTAATTTAGTTTTACAACAGGGAAGGAGCATTGGAATTGGCAGCATGTTACCTTTTTTTAACATTTAGTTTATGATTCATTCTAAATTATTCTTTCATTTGGAATTAACTTCAGATATTCCTGTTCTGACAAGCAGAGTAAATATTTTAGCAAGGACTTTTTAGAGAGAAATTTTGACAGTAACATACTCCTCCCTTAGTGTTATAAAGGAAATACTTGCTATCCAAACCCAGAGTTGGCATTTTAATGGAAATGGTTACAAAAGAACATGTAGAATATTACAAATGTAAAATGCAGTTTATGAAAGAGTATACAAATGTCTTTCATGTATTTAAATAAAAATGCCTAAATTGAATTCTGAAAATGTCAGCAGTGATCTCTGAGCCATATGCTTGTTATTACACTAGTATGTTGTGTATAGCTGTCATTCAGTGAGAAACAACACAGACCAAAAGGGAAAATACATATAAAAACATTAAGTTAGTGGAGAGGCTGTGTTACAAAGCATTTTGTTTTATGTTTTTGCCTTGATTAGAAGATACCACTTTTTCTTGCTTTTTGATTGCTCACATAATTCCTGCTGATGTCTAAAGCACTGATTGAAGACATAGGAAAAGGAGAATAGAGGCCAAGCTGCTTGGGCTATAGTGAACCAAAACTGCAGAGAGATGCATGCTTCACAGAGAGTTTAATATGAAAATAAACCACAGTTTCTTTGCTTGGTTTCTGGAGCAGAAAGTCGCAAAACAAGCAGAAAACTTACGGTTCTTGATGAAATGGTTAGTTTAGCTTCCTTACATCATCTACTCTTGAGTGTTTCAGACTTTAACCTCTGTTTCAATGAAAGGAATTTAGACCTAGCTTGACTTAGGTTTATCTCTGTGAAGCTGGGGCCTTGGAAAATACTTCAGAAGTAGCTTTAGCCTTATGTTTGCATTTTGTTCTTTTGTAAATGTGGTAGAGGTAACCTTGATTTGCTAATTAGTGGAGTCATGCTTTATTGTGACAGAAAACTAAGAACAGTCCTTCAGTGAAAATAACAAAGACCTACCCCATGGTGATTGATGAGAACGTTGTACAAGTGAAATGAGCTGGAAAGTCATCATCTTGTCTTTTCCTTTGCCACAGGAAAAGCATAACAGAGAGATTTCTTTTGTTCTGGTCCTGATAAGGAATCTAACGAAGCATAAGGAGAGGTTACAGAGCATGGAAATGTGTCACACCCAGCTGCTCACTAGCTTGCAAAGCTTCAGTAAATAATACAGTTGGTATTTAATAAACAAAAGAAAACACAAGTCCTTTGATAGTGATCCCTAGCCTCTCTCATTTGCCCTTCAGATGATACAGTTTGTTTCTACTTAATTGACTGTAGTTTTAGAGTAACATAGAGTTTGATATTGTATTGTGTGATTTGTAATTATTTTGTTGTTGTTGATAGGGAAAAAAAAAGACATAGGTTTCTAGGACCTGATTCAGCAAAGTATAGACATATGTGGTCCAGGTTGTCTGGATCATAGCTACTTTATTTCTCAGAGGTTCTCCATGAATGGTTACAGAAAGATACACAAGAAAACATGAAGTTTTATTTTCCAAAATGCATAATCAATAGCATACTTTTCTGCTTGTCACAGGTTACCCTTTGGAGAAGCAATGTTGCATTTGCCACAAGCTGCATTTCTCACATGATTGGCTCTTTTTGCACACTAACTTCTAACATACCTGTGGCTTTTATTAAAAATGTCTTAGAGTTTGTTTTGTTTAATATTTGGGGAGGTGAAGGGAGGAAATATCCTCTGCCTGTGAAACATCAGAGGCCATCTTCTCCCCTCCCAAGAAGACTGTCAGCTCTCATGTTGCACCTTTCCTCTCACCCCCAAAGCAGAGCTGATTCTTGTCTATTGTGTTAACATTAGGAAATAAGTAGGCTCATCACTCATTGTGTCACTGTAAGTTGAAGATACCTACTTTTTTTTAGAATGCGTCAAGTATTCAAAAGAAAGCAAGATAAGGTTTACACTAATGTGTGCTAATGTGAATCAGTGTCCTTTCACCCAGAAGTGGAGGGGCTGCGCACATGTCACTTTGGAGAGGCTCAGCAGATGTGTGGGACCATGTCCCACCGCTGCAGCCACAGCAAACGTCATAGGGACATCACTGTCTGCTGCAGTTTGTTGTATCTGAAATGCAGAGATGGGCTGCTGAGGAATGCTAGTAGCTGGCATCTTCCAGTGACCTACTTTGCTTGGTTATCACCTGGGCTGTGGGAGGCAGCAACCCAAAGAGATTGAGTAGGACCGCAGGCCCTGAGAGTGACTGTGGAGTGGAACAGGGTACAGTGCAGGCATGACAAGAAGGGTCAGAACTGGGAATGGGGAAGGAAGGGGCATCAGGGCTCATGAAGGGAGGAAAAAGAGACATAAAGGAGAGGGTAAGAAATAAGAAAAGAAAGGAGAAAGTGATAGACCACGTAAGTGGAATGGAATGGGTAGCCATTCCCCTAGTCTGGTGCTACCGGCAATCTTCTCATTCTTTCAGTGCAAACAAAAGACTTCGTGTATATATGCTTAATTCCTCTTGCAAAATGTCTTCTCTTTGCCTTGTCTGTAGAATGAGGTGCTTGTCCGTTCCCTTTTTAAAGCTGTTGGTTCAGGAGCTCTTGGCTTTTTAATTAACAGAATTGCAAATTAATTGCTGCTGTAAACATGGAGAACAACTCAATCTGCTGAGTGCTTCCAAGAAACAATTATCTTGTTTCATACTTTTAATTTAGGTGTAGTAAGGCATCAGTAAGATGCTCATTCTGATATTTGGAGAGCTTAAACAATGCTATAACAGCATTGCAAAACTATATGTAAAGTTCTGAGATGGGAGATCCTGGGCAAGCTGATTCCAGTAGGCCACTGTCCACTCTCTGTTTTTTCTTGAAGCCTATTTCTGCCCATGAATGATACCAAAAAAAAAAAAATATCTTTCCTCTTCTGTATATCTTTGATTTTCTTTAAGGTTGTTAAGCCCTTAAAACTGAAAGCAAATGCTAGTTCTTTGGAGTATTTAACAAACATTAACTAGTTAATCTTTGCAACACTCATGAATTAGTTAACCATTATCCCTGAATTTTTAATATGGAGAGAGAGGCAGCAAACTTAAATGTGCTCCTGTGACTAGAGCTGGGATAGTAATAGACCCCAGTGTTGAGCCGTTGTACAGCACTGATGAGCATCATGATTCTTCTGCTGTGCCAAGTACACTACAAGCAAAAAAAAAAAAAGATTGAAGTGGCTTTTAAAAAATACACAGTTGAGCTTTATTTATTACGTATTCCCTCAAGAGATTAGGAAGGGATTATCTTCGTACTTTCCACTGTGTTCACATCTTTAATAAAAACTGTTAACTATTTATTAAAAGAGTGTTTAACTTCAGAGAATAGTAGTATTTTGGTGCCTGGTGTCATGCTGACATTTTTGTCCGGTGAAGGTTGGTTACATCTCTCTGAAGGTGCTATTGGTTCCAGTGAGTGTGGGAGGAAAATGGAAAATACTAAAAAGCGGTGGGACCAGCTCAGGTCTTTGAAAATTGATAGGTAGAGTCCTGGCAACTTCACTGGACTTCATTGTGCCTAATATGAGGCCATCTTCTTCCTCAGCAGGTAAGTGCCATTCATGACTATGCTGAATTCCTGTGATGGAAGCATTCAAAATTAGGTCCAAACTCTTCAGTAACCCCAATTTTTAATCCGAGAAAGTGACTCTGCTGTCCAGCCACCTCCTTTGACAGTGCCTTGAGCTCTGATGTATCTGTATAAGCCACAAATATATTTCCTTACATATCAGGAGTTTGATCAGGCCTGTGTTATAATAAGTTTAAACAAGTTTTTCATTAAACAGAAATTGCTGGAATGAGTTTATAACTGTGAAGGAGCCCTAGGAATTAGGTGCCCGAGTCTTACTGATTTTAAATGATGGTTGTGTTCCCAATGTCTAAGATCCTATTGACTGCTTTTTTTCTCAGTTCTAAAAAAGCATAACTTGTTTTCTTGTTGTTGTCAGGTGTTTCATCAAGAGCCTGTGCACTTTCAGTAGCTACTATTTTAAAAAGCAACCAAAAAGAGAAATTAAAGGAACAATCTTGAGCCTTTTGTGTCTAGCCAAGGATTTGACAATTTTCAAAAAAGTCTGGGCTGAAAGGTACAAAGCTGCCTTGGGTGTATGAGATCTGATCATCCAGATCCCTTGGGATGCTTCTAAAGGTTCATCCTTTGTTGTTATGTATCAGCATATAAACAAATCTGCAGACAGATTCAATGAGAATTTCTGTAGAAATGTCAGTAATGTTGCCAAGGCGTTGACAGACCATTAGGAAGAGTAGTCTGTCATAAATCTCTTTAAATTTACATAATTTGAATGCTCCTCCAGACCAGAATCCATGTGGTCTAAGCTGTTTGCACATGATTTTGAGCACATCAAGATGTTTGTCTTTGTTCTGAGGTTAGCCCTTCTTGAGCTTTCTTAGGTGGCAACGTCAGCTGGTCATCTTCCAGGACCTTCTGTATTATCTCTAATGTTAGCTCAGGTTAACAATCCCTATGATAAATTTTCAGATTTGCTCTTCTAAGATACTTTACCACCTAAGTCCGAAGCTGTTCGTAAAGCATTTTTCTTGATGTATGTGCACAGCGTTGTTTCAGCTTTCTAATCACTGACCAGCTGGCTTGTTAGTGAATAGAGCTGTGGGCCCCTTGCCACATTTCATGTGAGGTCTTGGCTGGGTGGCCAAGCAGGCAGCCTGCAGCCAGTGTCAAAGCAATTCAAGAGGTATTGGCACAGCAGTGTCCCCATTAATTTCTGCTTGTCACATGCTGTCATGCAAGTTACACCAGAGAGGAAATGACCGTTAAAAAAAAAAGTACGCTTGTGGCACTTGGTCCCCTCCAGACGTTATCCCCGAGGTTAAACAAGTGGATACAATTAGCTGCTGTCCACAGACAGCTGCAGGGAAGGAGAAGCTGAGATCTGGGCCCCACAGCAACGTGTCTTTCCTGTCAGTGAGGAGTGTCGTCTGTCAGCATACGCCATATTTTAACCCTTCATGGAGTTTGAGGAAATTCAAAAGAGCTGTTATGACCAGTGTCATCAGGAAGGTGCTGGTAAAGAGCTGTAGTGCTGCTGGAGCAGCATTCTTCCTGGAGAAGTTTGTTTGTTGATACCATTCCTCAGGAGGACTGGTGTGAGAGGCACAGGAGGACAAACAACTCATCAGTGATTGATAATTTATTGTAGTTTGTAGCTTCTGGCAGGGAGTGAGACAGTGATTTCTGTGAACTCCTCCCCAAAGCATACTGAAGTGGGTTAAGGGAGTCACATATCCAGCTTTGTAGATTTTCTGGGTGGACTGATTTCTCTGATTACATCAGGAGAGCTTCCACAAGGATTGCAAGTGTTGGTGTCCCAAAATACAGATGGGTAGTAATGCAGAAACAAAAGCTCTGAAGAGGAAGTGGCAGTGATGTCCCACAATGAGAGAAGGAAATACATACTAACAGGAGCAATCAAAAATCTTTTTTAAAAACTGAAAGCACTAAGCTCTACTGAGAGGTGACAGAGATACGGGAGTATACACAGTATTCCAGAACAGACTGACTTAGTCAAGCTAAAGTCTGGATTTTACCTGAGAAGAAAGAAGCTCACAACATCAGCTGAAGGAAGAATGTGACTTGTCCTGTTGAGAAACGTAATTAAAGAAGCTGTAATTATACGAAAAATATGCTCCAGAATTCAAACTGCAGTTTTGCACCAGCTATCCAGTGTGACCTGCTGTGATGCTTATATACCAAACTCTATTGGTTTGGCACAGCCTGGTTTTGGGTATCAGGGGGGCTACAAAGATGGCTCCTGTGAGAAGCTGCTGGGAGCTTCCCAGCATGTCCGGCAGAGCCAATGGCTGATGGCTCTGAAGATGGACATGCTGCTGGCCAGAACTGGGCCAGTGAGAGAGGTTGGTTAACGCCTCTGTGATAACATACTTAAGAAGAAAATCAAAACAAAGTCACAGGTTTTGGCTTCTAGTCAGAGAGAAGGAGGAGGTGAGAGTATGTGAGGGAAAACAACATGGTGACATCAAGGTCAGTGGAGAAGGAGGGGGAGGAGGTGCTCCAGGCACCAGAGCCGAGGTTCCTCTGCAGGCCATGGGGAAGACCTGCAGGTGAAGCAGGTTGTCCGCCTGCAGCCCGTGGGGGAGGTGCCTGTGCAAGAGAGGGTGGATGCCTGGAGGAGGCTGTGATCCAGTGGAAGACCCGGTGGAGAGATGGGGCCCTGCTTCCAGGCTGGAGCAGCCTGTCCGTGGAGGACTGCACCCCGTGGGGAGGGACTCACGCTGCAGCAGGTGCGGTTTGGCTGCTGCTCGTCAGAGTGGACCCACACTGGGAAGTTCACGGAGAACTGTCTCCCGTGGGAGGGACCCCACGGCCTCACAGGGAAGGACTCTACTTCCAGAGCAGAGAAAGAAAATCCTGGTGATGGGCTGACCTAAACTCCCCTCCCCTGCCTCCCTGTGTTGTCGGTGGGAAGGAGGGAGGGCCTAGGGTGGGGGAAGGTGTTCTAAGCGCTTACTTTATTTCTTATTACCCTCCTCTGATTCTGTTAGTAATAAATTTTACTTAGCAACTGAGGTGAGCCTGTTTTGCCCTTGAAATATTTCTCCCGCTCTCCTTATCTCATTCATGAAGCCTCTGTTAACCCTTTCCTCTTTTCCCTGCTTTTGCCCAGCTGTGGCAGGGGAGGGTGAGCAAGCGACTCTCATGGGTGCCTGGCGTTGGGCCAGTGTCAAGCCACAACACAAACTTAGGCTGGTGTCAATCCCTAGACATGTGCTATAAGAGTCTTCACAGCCAATGCATACAAATCACAGGTGCTATTTCAAGTCATTTGTATGGAGCTTTACCAGCTGGGTGAGGCCGTTAAGAATTCAGGGGATTTCATGGTACATTGTAGTCCTCATCTACTTTTCAGATCGTATGAGGAATAAAAGAAGGGGTAGTAACAACTTGTCAAACCAGGAACCTCTGTGAGAAACTGCTGTTTCCAATATAGTTGTAAAAAGCTTGTAATAAAAGAAAGGAAGTTTCCCAGAAGGTATTTGGGGATGTACAAAACTGTGATACCATCATCCAGAGATAAAAGAAAGAAATATGGGTGTTTTGCTTATCAGGGTCAGATCCATAAATTCTGTAAAAAGCTGTGCTTTGTGTTATTTCTACAGGGCACAAAGAGTGGAAGGGTTTGAGCACTGAAAAAGACTGTTAATCACAAAGTTACATTTACCTGTAAAATTTTCCTATATGGGACAAGTCTTGATTGCAGTGCCACATTTGCCAGTTTCTGTCAGAATGTTAAAACAAACTTCCGCTCTGTTCAATTCTCATGTATTTTATCTGACAAATACCAGTAGCCAGATGGGAAATGCTGTGTGTTTCATTTGCATATCTGGTAATTCCACTTACTTTGATAGGAATTTTTGTTGCACTGAATGACTGAACATAAGTAGAACAATAATTATATAGGTTTCCTTTCAGTCATGCATATTCTTCTCATCAAATATGAAAAATAGCAGATGAAAAAGTACAACTTGAAAGATCTAGATTGCAAACTGACTTGACAGATGTTGAGCTATAAAATTAGAAATTGATGTGGAAAGACTTACATACACTTGAATAAAATGCATCCACGTGTGTGCCCAAGCATGTGGATGTGCATATGTTCCCCACAGACCTTAAGTAGACATGTTATATACTGAATTTGGTCTTTGGTTCACAGCTACTGAGATTAATGTGGGATTCTGTCAGCATTAAGATACTGGTAAAACAGACATGTACTTAGATTGGAACTTTTGCCAACCCCTAAAACATTAATCCAGCTCCCTATTTTAAGGAGGGTACACAGAAAGTTACTCAGAGCAGTTCTTTGAACACAGTCAGTGTTATCCTTGTTGTTGACAAAGATCTATTGTCTTAGTCTAGCCCTACCTTTGTTGTCTTTGCTGCTGGTGAGCTCTGGTGTTAGAGCAGTGTTTGGAGCACTCCAGAATATATTTGGTCAGGTTCTCCTGTGGCAGTACAAATTCAGCAGTTCCTTTCTAACTCAGAAGGAACAGTTGGCAAGTTTAAGCAAAGGGACTAGGATGTGTTAAACCTGCTGTGGTGGCTATGAATTGAATTCAGTCTATGTACAGGTGCACAACAAAGGAAAACAGTGCCTCAGTATACTGAAATCTGTGATATATATATACATAAAATTCAGTCATAAGCTTACAGCAATGCAATAGCATTGGTGAGCCTCAAAGTTTTTCAAAGACTACCATGGACCTTTGTAATTCAGTTAAAATTTTGCATTTTTCCTGAATCTTGTGCGCAGTTGCAGTACTTTTGATTGGGACTGACATACAAAGTTCATAATATACAGGCAGGTCTGTTCATAATAGTGACATTTGCCATTTTTACTAGACTGGCTCTGAACTAATTGACCAAATTTCAAAGTAATTTATTTAGAACTTTCTAATCTTGATTACCTTGCTACTTCCAATAGCAAACAAAGCAGTCTTCAAAATAGTGTTCTATAGGCTCCACTCCATCAGATATTGTATCCTTTAAATTGCTACACAAATAATTCTAGCCATTAAAAAAAACCACAAAAAACCAGGAAAACCACAAAACCAAACAACACTACTATATTTCTTTCGGTGTTTATTACAGTGGAATACTGTAGATAGCATTGTCGTCAATGGAATTATTCAGAACATTAAAATGTGTGTATACATGCATGCATACTTTCATGAGTGTGCATGTCTGTAGGATTCTTCATCCTAACAATTGGATAATTCAGAATCCCTTGTATGAGCTGTGCTTTCTTTCATACAAAAGTAGTTTAAAATAGCTTAGAGAATGTTTATCAGAATATATTTTAACATACCTTTTAATCTACTCTAAGTGTATTAAAGTACCTTTTATATGATTAAAAATAGTTTTACAACTCAAAGATAATTACGCAGGTATTTACTTCATATTTAAAAATATATGTAACTTAATTACTTTTAAACAAATTATTTACCTTTAGGGTATCAGCATATAAAACACCAGTATTAGACCAGTTCCTTGCATGTGCTTATCAGATATTAATAAAACACCAAATGAATTCGCTGTATCTTTCTCTGCACAGTATTTTACTCTATGAACAGAAAATGAACATGTTATCTTGTATAGTAAGGTTGATTAATACGGCTAAGTGAATGGATCATTTGATTTTATTGTTCTCTTATCAAAACAGTAAACATATTTAAATTGAACATGCTGTGAAGTTCACATTCTTATGGTACTTCCTAGATAATTGAGAGGAATATCACTGCGGTCTTCTCTTCTGAGGAATGACCCTGTGAACACTTTTATGGAAAGCAATAGGACTACTCTGAGATAAATTGTTACCCAGTGTAAGGAAAATTAAAAACTCTGTATCCTGTATATGTTTGATTGGATCATGGATGAGTCCTGAGAAGCTATGGTGTGGCTGGAGAAGGCAAAGACAGCCTCCTCATCCCCTTTCTGAATGCCCTGCAGGGAGACTGATCAGAATAGCTTTCTCCTGAGAAAAGGAACAGGGCACAGGGGCAGAGATCTGTCTGTCTCTTACTGTGTCCCAGCCACTGCATCCAGCCAGCTGCATGAAAAAGAGTATCCTGCAGCTCCATAGACTGTGGCAAATTGCATCTGCCCCCACCATCACAGTCATGGCATTCTAGATAGGCTGGTGTGATGGGTTCCCAGCCCAGTGTGAGGACAAAAATTAAAAAAGAAAATCACTGCATTTAACAGGGAATCACTACATTACTGATAATGCTTTTGGGATTCAGTGTAACAACATTAATCATGTCTTTTGCTATTCATGTATCTGTACTGTGTAATTCCTCAGGAATGCCATTGTTTTTTTGGCATTAATTAATGTTGACTGTTTGTTACAAAGTATAACCATAGAAGGGCTGTAATTATTCTGCTTCAAAAATAGGCCCCAGAGAATGGGACTGCTCTTTAAACTTTCATTCCAGCATGTGTAAAATCACCTTTTAAACTGAAAACAATTCAGTGGTTGGGGATTCTATATAACTGAGTAGGATATGAAAGAAGCCTCATCCTGCTCCCCTTCTCCTCTGAGAAGGTCCTGTTTCAGTGAGAGGCAGTGAGCCTTTTCATGAAACTACCTTGACTGATTCATCACACACTGCTGTCTAAAACTCATCCCCTTTGTTTACTCCTGTGGTTGCCTTTTATGCAAACACTTCTACAGGAAATGTTCAGGATGAGTATTCCAACACCTGCCATGTAAAATAGGGACATTCTATTCTGCTCAGCAAAAAGAAAAATGAGTTACAGATAGGCAGAAACTCTGGGTGAAGGATGTACGTTGTGAAGGTGCATGAGATATTCCACAGAAGAGTAGGAGAAACGTTAGGAGATGTCAAAGGATTGTTGTGCTTTACAAAATGTTAGCGTAAAACTAGAGCAGGAAGAGGAAAATAGGCAGGTTAAGAAAAAAGAAAAGCCATGTATAAAGCCTGTGTATTAGTACAAACTTTGGGTCTGTTGTAGTTTGCAAGGCTCTGTACTGTGTTGCTTTTATTTGGTGATACTCTTATAAATAAAATTTGGGGTTCCAAGAATTATTAACAAGAGTTAAGGGTTATGATTGTTAATTGTTATCTGTTCTAAGGAGTTGTATGGTTAATAGGTTAGTTGTTAGCTATATTGTTGTATGATTAATATATTGATTATGGTTATGTTGTTATATTATTAGTAAGTTAATGACCATTTGCGTAATGTGCTGTACGGGCCTAATATGGGACGATAGCTAGTAAATGGGTATAAAAGGCGGGAATCATCTAGAAACTAGGTTGTGATTAAGGGACATTACATCATCAAGAGTGACCACATCTTGAAGGACTGTTATTGGATAAGAATTCGACCAATCACACGACGCCATCGAAAAATGATTGGTCAGAAAGGACTTTCTTTACGGACCAATAGAATCGCCTGGAACGAGCCAATCAGGGTGAGGATCGTAAAAATGGAGCAATCAGCAAGCTGAGAAAGAGCTTAAAGACTGCTCTGGTGCTGAGCTCCGGGTCTGCTGCGGGAACTTGTAGCCCAGGTCGCAGTTACTTTGTTTCGGGATTGTCGTGTGGAACCCAGGATTAGCCTGGGCTCTCGCCCCCGATTTCTTCTTGTTATTTAATAAAACCGGCAGACTCTTATACCATCCAAAAAGAGTCAAGAGCCTGTTTTTAACTATACAGCTGAGTATATTTGTGGGTTTCCACTAAATTACTCTTTTTGATATTAGGAGCTGCTGTCACTGTAATGAAGGGTGATCTGCTTAAAGGTTTTTCTTTCCTCACATCGTAGCCAGTGAGGGAAAAGCGTGAATTTCACATAATGAGCAGCCAGCCATAAGCGTGTCTTACCTCGGGGTGCCAGTGTTCCCTGAAGACATATTACTCTTGGTTTTTTCCTTCAGGTTGCATCTGGCGGTGTTCCCCTTTACCAAGACAAAACTTAGCATCCATACTTTACCATGGTAGTGGGTTAGCCTAGTCCAGCAGTCCAACTCCCATCCAGGCACTCACTGACTTCCTCCACCTCAGCTAGAGAAAGCAGAGAGCAACAAAGAGCAGAAAGCTCATGGGCTGAGATAAGAGAGGAGGATTGCTTACCAAGTACCATCATGGGCAAAACAGACTTATTCTGGGGAAAATCAACTTAGTCTAATGCCAGTCAAGGTAGATACTTGCTGAATCAGGTGGTGGGCAAAAAAAGGTAGATGTTCAAATAACACCTTCCCCTGCCTTTTTCCGGGCTACAGATCACTTCTGACTCTCCCCAGCCCAAGCAGCACAGGAGCAGCTCCTCTGTCCTGCTCCTTCCTCCTCACACTTCGTGCCTGCTGTACCCTAGGCATCTCCACAGGCTGCAGTTCCCTCAGGAATATCAGCCTGCTCCATGAGCTGCAGTGTGGATATCTGCTCCACCATGGAGTACGTTCTCCTCTTAATTCTCTTCCTCCTCTCTCTCCTTGGTCTTCCCTGTGAAGTTTCTTACTCCTTCTGTTGTGTTCTCCTCTCTCCCTGCAGCCTTTTCTGCCCTTAAATATATTTTCATGGAGGCTGACTGGCCCAGCTGTGCACTGCGGTGGGTCCGTCGGAGCCGGCTGGAGCCGAGTGTGGCTGGCAGGGCACAGCCCCTGGTCTCCCCCCTGACTGAGGCCCCAACTGAGGCCTAGGCACCGACACCAAAACCAGCTCCATAGCTTCTTTTGTCTTTGAGTAGGTACTTGAATGTTTTGGTTGACAGCCATGCCATCCTCTTTTGGATTAGGCAGGCAGAGTCCTCCAGAGAATCTGGCATGTCGTGAACAAGCAGTGAGTTGCTGCGGATAATTGACAGGTATTTTGGGAGTCAAGATGGTGGGTGACTCTTAAAGGATCAGAGTGGTATTTGAAAACCAATGGCTTGGAAGGGATTTATGGATAAGATGCTGGAGGAGGGTTAATAGGGGTAAGTGAAGCGTAGAGGGGATAGGACAAGGTGGAGACAAAAGTGTGTAGGAAACCAGGGCTTTCTGTTCCTGCTGCCTGAGTTGGGAAGTGTGAGCCATGAGTATTGCCTTTGGCAGAGGCAACAGAAGCAGCTGCTCAGCTTAGCCCAGGCCCAGCCCCATCCTCGCTGATGACAGAGGAAGAATATGCAGGATATATTTCTGTGTATTATTAAGACTCATGATATAATACGGTATTGCTTGAAGAGTTCATCATAATTTGGTCCTGACATTCAGAGCCGATAAATTCAGTAAATGTTAGACTGAGCAATCATCATCAATATCTTACATGGTGGAACAAGCAAAAATGCAGCATTTCTGTAACAAATGTTGCTCCTGTTTCCATTATGAGACTTCTAAAAAATTAAAGCTACATATTTTCCTCTTAAGAAAGTGTACTTGTTCATTGCATCCCAAAATATCTCCGTTTTCAGTTGAGTTACAGGTAAATATTTTATATTTGCACATAAATAGCATTGATAATGTAGCCTGAAAAAGAAAAAAATTGTAAAGCTGTGATTGTCTGAACGTAATTGCAGTGAGATGATGTATGTTTGTATCTTCAACTTGAGCAACAGCCAACTATCATCAGTTTTGTGATACCAGAGCATGGCAGAAATCTCTAATCTGAAACAACAGGCACGTTGTATGTCTTTGTTTGCAAACATACAATATCCAAAGAACACTGATAGACATCAGTAGAGGTTTGATCGCGACTCATTAGTGCTTGTTCCTTCAATTTCCTAACGCACAAAGGTTCTTGTTTGTTGAATAGAATTGATAATTTTTCAATTAACTTTTGAAATACGATTTTCTCGGTAATGCCCACATCTGTGTGGGATGCCTATCTACCACAGAAAATTTCTCAGGGAAAAGCAGACATGGAAAAAACTAATCCTTGAGGCACATGAAGACTCTCTTGCAGTTATTTCTAGAACTTGGTAATTGAGATAATACTGGGTTTTCGTCACTAATAAAAATGGATGCATTTCCGTTAGATGAGTGAAATTATCCTGATTTAATTAGGTAGTGATCTGGCTTGTGCATGTTTACAGCCGTTATCCAATTTTCTAGCAAAGGTTAGTATCTTCTGATGTTAGTTACAGTGTCAAAGAAAGCACACAGGCCAGACCCTGTCTGATGTTTCTTGCAAGTGGCTGACCAAGTGAATGAAATCATCTTCCAAATGCAAAGCCTAATGGTTTCTAGTAGGCTTATGTGCAACACAAAACTTTAATCTGCAGCATTTGTTATTCTGTATTTAAAGTTCATAATAATAAGCCTATGTTGTGATTTTGGATTCTGCTCTTTTTCTAACTTGCTGAGAATTTAAAAACAGGACAACAATGAATCACAAATAGCAAACAGTCATTTTACATTCAAGTACCCTTCTTTGCACATGTGAAACTTTGGGCTGTTCTTCCAAGGTAATTTTGAACTGAAATCTTTTAATACCTGTAATAGTAAGTAATAAGTGTAATCAGCAGTCAAACCTGGATACTACAGAATAGCTTACATGGACTAACTCTGTATTTCCTAGAAGAGGAGATACAGCACTTTTTTCCCTGCAGTTGCTCTTTTTCTTTCTAATACTTCTCTGCAATACATTTCATTTTTTGTGGGTGAAGAGAACTTCTGTAAATGGTATTCATCTTTTGAGTCTGATGGGTAGAAAGGAAGATACACCAGTTTCCATTTTCAAATACTTTCTTTTTTTACCTATGACTGGAAGAAGACTCTGAATTTAGAGCCTGAGGACGTTGCTTGCAGCTTGAAATGAGCGGAGCAGAATTGTGTTATGCTGGGCTTGAGGAAGAAAGTTGAAACAAAACCAGCATCGGTTGTTGGAAAAATATTCTTGATATGTTTGGTAACTGCCTGAATGAGCTGACAGGGTTGACAAATGAATAGGATACATAAATGTTACCAAAAAGGGACTTACCAGGGTCTACTGACTAATCTTTCAGTTCTTTAAATAATTTTCTTGTTTGATACTAGGTCAACCTGGAATAAAAAAGAAAAAAATAGGCCCAAATTCAGTGAAACAACTAAGTTCATACTTAAAATAACCGTACATCTAAATGTTCTTGGCATGTTCTTCGCGTCTGCAAGAGTGATCCAAAGACTTTTGGGATTTGATAAAAGTTAAAATGGCACAGAGTGAGCAGATAATGACATGTATTAATTCTACTGGTGGCTGAAACCTGCAGAGCTGTAGCCCAAGTTCTTAAAATTTCTGAACTGCAAAGGAAAATTACATAAATACAAGAGGATTCAATACACTTTGTGTATTTCTTTTAAAGGTCCAAACCGTATTATACCGGTTGTCAAAATTATCAGTTCCAAATTTTTCGTGGGGAAGCAAAGGAAATAAAAGGCATCAGCTAACAGAAAATGGAGTTCTCAGTTTACCACCTTGCTTTAGAGGTGATAATAATTTAATACTGTCACAGCATCCGTAATTTCATGGTAAAATCTCTGTCATCGAGATCTTGAAATAAAAGCTGAATGCTTTATGAGCCGGCTGTGTGCATAAAGGGCCATGTTTTATCAGAGGTCGGGTGAGAGCTTCCAAACTTAATATCTATGTATTTTATTATATTTTCTGTAGAGACGATCAGGAAACATTACAAGAAAATAATAATTTTGTATTAAATTATTCAGCAGTGTCTGTAAAGCATACCTAAAAAATGCGTCCAACTAAACCAGTATTATCAAGCTGAATTTTTGAGCTATTTTTACACCCATGTTCAGATATAATTCCTTTCAATAGTGTGCCTTGAATATTTACTTGCAACATGCCCAAGTCCATAGAGAAGAACAAAGGCAACCAATTTCAATTTAGCCTTCATTCCTTTTCTCATATTTCATGCCATGCCCTTCTCCAAGATCATTTTGGTTGCTAACAACAGGATTGGAGGACACCCTGCTGCATGGATTATGGAAGGGGTGTATGCCACCAGTAAACACAGGACTGCAGTTTCATGAGCTCAAGTCAAGTGCATGCAGAAAATAAACTTCTTTATCCATTTTTTTCTTTCTTGTTAAAGCATTTTCTTGTAACTGCCTGTTCTGCAAATACAATTTTCAAGTTGACAGTATCCTTTTAATTTGGAATGCAGGGGATTTCTAGTATTTGGTTTTGAGTCTCCTGATTCATTCTTTTCACATTACTAAGATTAATGTCAAAACATGAGTACAGTTAAAATAGTTTCTTCAGCTGTGGAAATGTCATGGGAGATTATATCACTACAACAAAACAGAAGGAAAAATCAGAAATGCTGCTTGTGATTATTACACTGTTTCAGTACTAAACTTTAATCTAAATGTAGTTTCTCTCCTATTCAGTAAGTTCAATACAACAGGCTCTGCCAAGTGAACCTTTTCCCTCTATAACATTAAATAAAATTAAATTTGTCATTTAAACAGTTTTTCTGTTTGAAACAGGTCCTTGTGCCTGTTAAAATGAATGATAAAATTTCACTTCACCACAGCAGGACAAAGCATAAGCTAGTGAGAATGCGAAGTGGCATGTGGTTTAAAGTTAAGAGCAAAAAACTGCTATGTATTTCTCTTACTTGGACCAGCATTCTTTTGAAGTTGTCTGGAGATTTAGAGACATACTTTTGCTATTTTTTTAAAGTATATTGATTAATCTTTATATAACTGTTAGTCAACCTCAGATAATTCAACTAGAAACCATACATTAACCGGATAAGGACATTGGTTCAATTCCATTCGTTCTAGCACCATTCTGTCTATTTTGTATTAGTAGTTGGTTTTATCTCCTGTGCACATATTTAAGTCAATATTTATTAAATTAGTTTTTCAGATTATGACAGGGGGTTTACTTGTTTGCCTGCCACCTTGTCTTGATAACTGTATATTGATTTCTTCTTTATATATAGGATATGATGCTTCAGCTGTTTCGGGGACTGGATTTTCTGCATTCACATCGTGTGGTGCACCGGGATCTGAAACCCCAAAATATCCTTGTAACCAGCAATGGGCAGATAAAGCTAGCTGACTTTGGCCTTGCACGAATCTACAGTTTCCAGATGGCTCTTACCTCAGTGGTAAGTTTATTAAGGTTTTTATTTTTCTTTTAACATACCAGTGCAAACTGTGTCTAAAATTGAAGTTACTTGTGTCTCTGAAAAGAATCGCTTTCCAGCCAGGATTGAAATAGTGTGGTTATGCTGTACAAGTAATCAGTTACTGGCTACTGGCTCCTAAATTAAATCATGGCTGATTACAGAGGGATAAATACCTGCTAGTTTTCTGAAACTCCCATCAGTCAAGCTTCTGTAGTGATACTGACTTCCTTTGTACATTAAGTGAGATGGGTACAGTTAAAGTTACTGAAGCATCCATTTTAAGATAAAGCTCTTACTGAATCCCAGGTGTTTTGCCTGAAAAACCGCCACAGATAATTGTGAAAATGCCTCCCCATCATGCTCTGATTTTCCACCTCTGTGAATATGGATTCAGTGCTTCCTTCCATATGTTACTGACTGATTCCAAGTAGGGTTGTGCTGGAGGAAGCTCAAGTGGACGTGGTAGCCAAAATCACAGCTGTTTCCCAAGCCAGCTGTTAACGAGCACCCTCAGTATGACCAGGCCTTCTGCCACTGTTGTCCCTCTCCCACCAGCCCTCCTGGTTGTCTTTGGCTCAGACATGAGCTCACTTGCAGAAGATTTAGCTTTCTCCTCCGTTAATGCTGGAGAAACCCTGCCAGCTCCTCGCTTTTTGACCCCATTTCCATGCTTGCTGGCCCTGCCCCTAGAATCAGCTGCTGTAGCTTGCAAGCACAGCATTTCTGGAGCATATTGAGGAGCTGCCATGCTGTGTACATGTTGGGTATCTTTGGGGTTTGTTGCCTGCTCATGATTTTTTGTTTCTTTTTTCTATTCTGAGTAGCAGGACTGCCATAACTCTTTTGATTAAGACAGAAAAGGGAGAACTGCTGAAAAAGAAACTGAAAGGATCCAATTTGCATTTTACACTGTATTGTAGAAATTAGCCTGGCTCATGTTGAAAAAAAGTGATTCATTCTTATTAGTTTGTGCAAGGGTCTTCCCATTGTGATGTGATGTAACTATGGACATCCGGCTTCAGAGTGAATGAGGGCAGGAAGCAACAGAAAATTACATGATCTTGGTAAACACAGGAAAGTATCCTTGTCACATAAAACATATGTAAACCTTTGTTTTAGGGCTAGTCTTTTTCGTTGTCTGTAGGATGTAGTCTAATCCAAAGATGAAAGAATCTGGCTGCTGAGATTAGGGAAGATTGGTCATGTAACTCAAAACAGACGAAAAGGAGAGACAGGTTCTTCCTGAGTTGCTCTTATTTTGTTTCCCAGTTATTAGCCAGTGGCAGCTTCAATGAGTGTTTTTGTTGATCCATAAAATTATTTAAGCTAAAATTGCAGAATGTTACAAGGTTTCCAGCAGGACATTTTTGTAAAGTTCTGCATGAAATGAGGAAAAGGATGTATAGAATTGAGCAGGAGTTTTTCCATGATCATATAGCTGTCTTAGGAAGGAAGTTCAAAAGACGCAGAAATCTACCACAGCAAAAGACCTGCTTGTAAGAGAACATTGCCAGGATTGCTTTTAAAGTATGTATATTTGCTCAAGTATCTTAATACTTGCATTCTAGAAATCATGTGTTAAAACCCATCAGCTGGGTACTCTTGGTGCTGCTGCGAACAAGAGTTGTTCAGACTGAGGGATTATCCACATGCAAGTTTGTGCTGTGTTCAGATAAGCATCCAACTGTCATTGCAGCTAAGACAGAGTATTGAAATAGTTGAATTATTCTGTGATCAAGGATAAATCAAGTATATGGGCACCGACGTAAGTAATGGCTTTCACACCTAGAACTTAGTGTGTCATTACTTTCTTAATTTAAAAAAAAAGCATAACCATCACCATGGGCTTTTTAAGTTAAAAATTAATAGTTTAAAAGTTAAATCAAAAGTTAATGAATGTTATAAAACATTTAGTGTTCAATATTGATCTTCAAAATAAACTTTCGTCTGGGTATGTAGAAAACTGTAGGGGTGTGTTGCTTAGAATGTGATAAGTATGGTATGGTTTCAAATGTCAGTCTTCACTGATTGCTGGTTAGAAACTTTTACTAAACGTGTTTTAGCTATCAATTTTCCTTTTCTGATTTTCACTTCTACCTTTGGATAGCTGCTTAGATGTGCAAATGCTTCTTTTTTTTTACCTCCGTTGAAACTTAGTACAGGAAACACAGATAAACAAAACAGTGCCAAACCCCCAAGCTTCTGGTTTTTAAACATAAAGACATTCTTGACTTTACCATTCCAGAAACAGTCTAAATTGCAGTTATTCACCAGGCAGTGAATTAACTTTCATGGACTTCAGCAGGACCAGCTTGTTTTGAAGTGTTTGCAGAAAAAAAGTGTTGCATTATAAAAGATATGTATATATCCACACATGTATCAATTAATAAAAGTCATAGCTTGCAAAGATTTGCTTTGGATAGTGATAGTGCAGACAGCCCAGTGATAGCCTCACTATCGTTGTGATCAATACAAGGGCTCTGCAGCGTTTCCTTCAGAGGAGAAGCTTACTGCAAAATAAACTACAAGAATCATCTTTTGAAGTATCAGACCATTCCCAAGATGCATCCTCATTCATTGCTCACAAAGAAACTCTTCAGATGGGACAAAACCAGCTTGCTCTAAAAGTAGCCCAGTAAAAACTGATCTACCCAAATGCTCTGGGTGCTGCAAATGGTAACTTGAAAGCAGTCTCTCTCTAACAGCTGGTGATTTACCCAATGCTGAAGAATCCTTCTGGCAGACTGGTAGTCCAGGCATATTGCTGTCATTTAAAGAAACCTCTTGATATTTCTGTGAATGAATAAAAGATTCAAACTAAGGTTACGCAGGCTCAGGGGGGCAGGGTGGAGATCACTGCTCCGAGCTGTGTTCAGACTGAGACCTGATACAGGTCTGAAATAACAGCACTAGAAAGAATGAGGTTGGGCGGGGGTGTCTCAGATGCTGGGTAATAGGGCATGCTTTTGGTTTTGTGCAAAGTGAGACTCTTTTTCAAGTGCTGGTTTTGGCCCTTGGGGAAATTTTGAATAGGCTTTGTGATAACAGAGAAGCTCCATAGGACAGAGGAGGTAGATTGATGTGACTGTAATTTTAGAGTTGGATAGCAAAAGCTAATGAACTGTCACGTTTTTCCTGGTGCAGAAAAATGGGCACTCAGTTCTAACTTTCTCTAAGCAAAGGAGCAGTTTGGTGTCTGGAAAATCTGGAGTTTTATTATCAAAAAGGAATAATCCATTTATCTATTTCTGTTGACTTTTGACTGCTTTAAAGAAAGGAAATGAAGCTGAATCATGGCATACAGGAATATTAAGTGAGATAAGTGCATGCAGTTGTGATCAGAACATCTAGGTGGAGCCGAGGCTATCCAGCTCTTAAAACCTGGCCTGCATCAGGATCTTGAGTGAAGCTGGCAAAATGTTAGTGTTTGTAACACACTTACAATTCTTTCTTTGAAAACATGTGTGCTTTACCCTTAGATGTCAGGGTAAAGCCGCTACTGAGGCTTTTTTCCCCCCATAAAATGCCAACAAAATTGGTTTATGTCTTCCTTTTCTAAAAAAATGCAGTTGTTTTCAGTTTTACCCAACACAGAGGGGAAAATACATCACTTTCTCTGCTTATGTTCTTAAGTTGTTGAATACTAGACCTGACTAAATAGATTTTTTAAAAAGAGAGGACGCAAAATATTCTGCAGTTACTTTCAGTAAACAATTTTAGATTATGGTAGCATTTTATTTGAGTATTTCTTCAGGATAAAAACTTTCCATCCATTTCTGGCAGTCACTTCAGTGCAAATGGTTTACATGNTGGTTTACATGTCACATCATGCAAGAACTTGGATTTCATTTTGTTGGTGTAGTAGCAAGGGAGCATAAAATAATTTTCACTAATAGGGCTTACTTTGTAGAAACAAATATGTAAGTTAGTTACAGCAAGAAAAACAACACCAAAAAATGACAGAAAACTCTCTTGCAAAGAGGAATGAGTACTTCTCTGTTTCCTGCCCACTGTTGCATTGTAATTTTCCCTTAAATGGCCCTTGTTAGTAAATAATTGAAATGTACATTCTTGTCTGAGCCAATATGACTGATGAGAACCCAGGCAAAGAAATTTTTCTGCTTTACCTTGGTTTTTTGTCTTTTTTTTCCTCTTTTTTATGGCCACATCTTCAAAGTCTCTTGCAAGTGCAGCTTTAACCTGAGATACACTGAGGATCCCTAAGTGGACCTGATAGAGCAATCTATTTAAAGCTCACAGTTACCATGAGACATCAGAAGAGACCTACAGAAATTAAGCAACTGCCTGCCACTGGTTAAACTAAGTGTTAAAGAGTGTCCTAATGAAATCAGTACAAATCAGTACAGTGACACGTGATTTTATCTCATGCATGATTTAATAAGATCATAACTTGTCCCCCCTCTGACAGGTGGAAGTGGCACTGTTTTGGTATGCACTTCACTGTTGTGAGGAAGCACATCACCTGAGATCTGGGCCCTCATCTGTGGTTCTTTCATTGTGGTGCATTTGTCTAGTCCTCCCAAATGTCCCTGAAAGGAAAATGAGTCACAGACAGACCACCAGTGGATCAAAATATGTGGGTTTGAGCTTGCCAGTACTGCTGCTGCTGAGATTTTTTGGCTATTTAGAAGTGCAGTAAGATCAAAATTGTTGTTTTCCCTACTAATACATAGTTCTGCATAAAAAGTCCGTGTGTCTGGCTTTGTGAAAAAATTAGTGAATTTTAATGATATTTTAACATTTGGAGGAATCTTCATTGCATCCTTCCAACACCCTCTAGGAAGGTTATTTCCATCACATAAAATGAGTCATTTATCTCTGGAGTCATCTTAAGAACAAAAATCATTATCAGAACGTTGACGGTAAGGTCTGCACATGACTAAAAACGTTTTAAGAGATATTTATGATGACTTGACTCAGATCAGATGTTCACTAAGAAGACGCAGATTTATATGCAAATAACAATGACAAAACAGATTGTTCAATGTCGCAATATTAATGAAAGGGCAGTATGGAAGTACACATTAGCAAAATTAAGAAATTAGAAGTTTTTTATTCATCTACATTATAATCGTGTAAGATAATTTTCAAAACCAACTTGATTTTTGTTGCCCATCATAAAAATCCTTACGTAGTCTGGAAGAGTCATACCAGCTGCTCTCGTAGAGACAGAGGTTTTATGACAAGGTTGTTACTTCTAAAGAAATGTTCTAGAAATAATCTACAGGTGCTGTTTCACTGTCAGCGTAAGTAGATGTAACATTTCCCTGACTGCTGAAAGACACCACCATCTTACATTTGTTGGAGGCAGTTATGAAGCTGCATCTGAAGTGTTCAACTGAGGCCTCGAATAACTAAAGTAACTCAAAGGCAGAAATGTTTTTCAAAACCTCACAGCTCACGCTGATTTACGCTGCTCTGAAGGTGTTAGATGAACCAGTCAACTGGTTCATTTAAGGCTATTACTGTATCTGACTGTAACAAAACTTCTAAGGGCATCTGTATCAGTGTTTGAAGTATTTTTTACCCCCGCGGTACCAAGACGTGAGTTCAGCGCTCTGTGCTGTTCCTCTGCAGCTGATGCCAGGATTCACCCTTGAGACCTGTCAGGAATGCAGAGAATGCAGCCCTCTGCTCTGATTCAGACCCAGGTTTATCATGAACCATAAAAAGCCTATCTTTTAATCTTTCAAAGAAAGTCAGTTATTTCACAGTAAACAAGCAAATCGGCTTCACATGAGAACATTTTCTGTGCCAGAAAACCCCTTTCCAGAGCTGCAAACATTAGAATATTTGATATGTGAGGACAGAGTTTGTCTACACTGAGCTGAGCATGTTTTGCAGCCCTGCAGCTGCACCAGTGCAACCCTGCAGAATAAACTTACCTTGTGCTGGTGGAAAAAAGGAAGAGAGTTGCAACTTTGAGCACAAGTTCATATCAGAACAGAGGAAGTTTCGGCTGGGCTGGACTAAAAAGGTTGATTATG
>WEIT01014374.1:1226-14224 GCA_013389985.1 Dryoscopus gambensis
ATCTTGAAGATTGTTATGAACCAAATCACAGCTCTGTTCAACATCATCAACGACAATAAAAGTGTCTGAGAAATGTCCTTATTTAAGGATACACTATGGTTTAGTGATTAGAAGAGTACTCACTTAGGAAGTGGAAAACCGCCTCCAGCCTGGAGGGCTCTCTTACCACAGCTCTCACTTTTCAGCCTTTTCCTCCTGTGCATTGCAAGGTGTTATACGGGCACTTTACAACTCTTGCTGAAGCTGGACTGCTGTAAAACTGGAAAAGCATGAGCTATAAGATCAGAGAGAAAGACTGAACCAAGGGGTGTAAAGAGGGCCCCTTAGTAGAGAGACATTTCTTATTTTTTAAATTCTGGTTATAGGTTTATTTCTGTTTTTATCCAGGGACACTCTATGATATAAAATATATAAACAGTCCCTGGAGCAGAGACCAGAACTCCAGATATTCCTTTGTTAAATTATATAAAGTAAGCAGAATATTATACTTCCCTTTGATGTCATTAAATGTTAAAAGGGAAGGCTTGTGATATGAATCTATGACTTGTACTGAGGAATAAATATGGAATTCAAGCTGATGTTCAGAGAACACTGAAATGATAAATCTGGCTATGTATATAATTCTGACTTGTTCTGCACCATCATATGAACAATACACACCATATGAGAAAAGTATAACGAGTCTCGTACTAATGTGAAATTTCCATAAATATACTCATATTGATTATTCAAAGCAGTAATATCTTGTTATTGATAAGATGAATTAATGGAGTTCAAAACCTCATTCTGTAACTAATTTCCACTAGCTCTCAAATAATTTTAATAGAGATTCCCTCCAATTTTTCATTTTCTAAAGAGTAAGACTGCAGACAACATCCTAGCTTGGTATCAGTATTGATGAGAGGAGACAAGAAATTATTGTTCAATGTCTTTTCACTGCTACCATGTTTAATTTTTTCAGGGATTTATTTCATTGATTTTTCTTGCCACTGCATCAGTGAAAGGGCTCACTATTATTTTGATTATCAACTATGATTTTCTCACCTCTTTAAGAGCAATTGTTGTGCAGGTTACTTTACTCTGTGGTCTAAATTATTTAGTTCTAAACAATGGCTTTGTTTTGGCTGTATTAATTTTTTTACTATTCTTCTGAATGTAACTGAGTGGTGAAAACTTGCTTCACACTATGAAAGTCTAGAAAGCTGGGATTTGGCTAATTAGCTGTAAAGGAAGTTGCAATTATAATGAAAAAGGATGTTGTTCTGGAATGAATATTCATGTTTGAGACATGTTATAAATATTTCTCGTGTCTTCTGCCTACACTTTCTGAATAGGCAAAATGCTGGTATGTCTGTATGGCTCTTGTGTAGATGAGCTTTCAGTTTGTCCTGCCTACCTTCTCACCTATTCTTCTCTATGAGGAAAACACATATCTGCTTGAAAGTGAATGTCTTAACAAATCTCATGCATTTATTACTTTGTATGAATAGCCCCATTTTTGAACTTGCTATATTTAATATAACATGAACCAATTAACTCCTCCTAAACAGCTGGAAACAGAAAGTCAGCGATTTAGTTCAGTTTGCCATATTCTCCCAACGGTCATTTCATTTTTTCTTCTAGGATGTTCAGCCCAATAAACATCTGGTCTAGGTTTAAAGGAACAACATGAACTACTACAGTATTTTTTATAATTCAGGAAGCTTCAGTAAGATGTTTGCTGTCTTGTTTTACTGAGATCCAATAGCACTTCTGAATCTCAAACAATGAAATCTCAACCCTCAATTACCAGTACTCCCTTTTCATAGGAATGGAGGATATTAAACTGAATAAGACCTCCCAGGTCAATGAATCCAGTCCCTGCTGCCTAGGCAACCGTATTATTCAGTATTTTTCAAAACAGCTTTTTATCTGGGATGGACTACAGAAATGTGGGTAGCAATGCACTAATGTAAGACACTAGAGCTTTTCAGAAACAATACTGTTGTAGTTTTTTTTTTCCTAGATGGGAAAAATATAGAGAATATTTTCAGCATCTGTGATTCGAGAACAACCCTATCAAATTTAAAATAGATTGGCACTGTTACCAGAGGAAAGTTGTCCCCTTGTCTTGGGAAAAATAAAGACACAAAGGAGAGGGATTATAAATGCCCATGAAATTCAAGGCATTTAGCAGATTTTAACTTTTTTTTAATAGCTGGATTTTTGTTTTTTGCTTTTCAACTTGTTTTTGTCCATGCTTGAAAAAGACATGACAACAAAGAATGGTCAGGATTCTTATTATATGAATATTGCAGCTCTTGTTTGGATGATGAAATCATAGAAACATTGAATGGTTTGGGTTGGAAGGGACCTTTAAAAATCATCTTGTCCAACTTCCCTGCCATGGACAGGGATATTTCTCACCAGGTCAGGTTGCTCAAAGCCACATCCAACCTGTCCTTGAACACTTCTAATGTTGGGCTAGAACTAACGTTGACTTTGAGCACTTACAGTGATGGTGGATGCACAATATGCAGTACAGTCAATGTTTTCCTTTCCCTGGACAAAATAATTCTGGAAAATAGTGGGGTGGTTGCAGCTGTCCTGCAAAAGCATGAGCAAAATAGAAATCAACAATACTTCACCTCATTTCATTTTCAGGGATGGTCTTTACTCCCAATGGATTTCCTATTCCTCCTAATTCTTATTCTGCAAACTTTTCATATAAAATAAACGGTTCCAAAATGCTCAAATGAAACCCCCAGGGAAGATTTAAAGAAACTGATCCAGGAAGGTTACTGCATTGTGTAGGTATCATACAAATGCAATAACTTTGAGTTGTTTGCAGACTAAGGGAGGTACCAGTTAATGAGGTTTTCGGATTGCTTTCGAGCCATTAAACAAATTACTCAGAGAAAGAAAAGATCAAGAAAAGTGCTGATGGCACTTTTGTAAAGGTCCAAATAATGGACATAAAGGGCTCCTTGCTACCTTCAACCACTTCCATAGTATAAAAAAGCTAGGGAGAAAACAGAGTGAGCAAAGTGCTGGATGTGTTAGAAAACCTATGCAGTGACGCCAAACGGTGTGCACAGATAATTGAAAGAGGGTAAGGAGTCTCATTATAAAAAAAAAATATGAGACTAAGCAAAAAAGACAAAAAAAAAAGGCGGATTTTTTTGACTAGTTAGTTAATTACTGTCCTCAGAGACAATGTACCCATAATCCTAAATCACCCCAGATAATCTGTTTTGTAGTAGCATTCATACACGATTTCAAATCAATGCAGGGAAGAGAGTGCTCTAACTAGCATGTTACATACTTTCATCCTGCAGCATAATCACTTTGAAATTCTGTTGCTTGAGGGAAGCAGCAGATTTCAGATAGTACAACATTTTCTAATGAGGAGGATGCAGAGAAATCTACTGAAATAAATTCTTGAAGAGAATTTGTGACTTGATGTTTTGGTTTTTTCCCTCCTGAAAGTGTATTTTATTTTTCATAGCTACTCAGGAAAGCTTTCACAAAGATTTTATTACTGAATGAACCTCCACAGCTGTATAACGCCCGCCTTGTTGCTGCTTCAGCTAGAGCCTTTGCATATAAATTTAAATAATCAGTTTCTTTAAGCATTTCCAAGAAAATATTCTTTCTATTTATTCATGAACTGTTGGCAAGATGAAAAGGAGAAATATAAACAGATTTGCCCGTTTATCTGGTAATTATTTACTTTTGTTTTCAGACAAGCTTTGAAAAAGAAATATATGTCTCCAAAAGGCTCAAGGAATCTCTTGGTATCTCTTTTGTAAGGTGCTCACTAGATCAAACTAGTCTTAGAACAACTCAAAAGAAGAGGAATAGCAGATGCATGCTAAATCTATGCCTCATTTATTGAAAACCATGAACTGCAATACATGAGGTCGCCCTTAGCTTTTAATATAGAGTTTTGGGGTCAGTAGTGACATTTGGTTTGGTGAAGGAACTAAATGGCTTTTCCTGTTCTGGAAGTTCAAGTCAACAGGTGACTGATGCTACTGTAGCCAAGCCATCAATAGAATCAGTAAAACAGCTTCTGGTTGTTGGCTGAGATCTGTGGAGGAAGATAAGCTTGCCAGGCCTCTCCCTTGGAGAGATGTCCCTTGAATGGGCTGTGATAAGCTTATCTCAACTGTCCCCTGGAGAGATACCACTTGGAAGGAGCAGCCCTCCCTGGTCACGGTGAGATCCCACCATGCTTTGGTTCCCATGTAAATTCTTTGTAACCCATTGGTCTTTCCCCTTTGGTACCACCCTCACTTTCCCCCATAAAAACCACAGCTTCTGCCCAGTTCAGGAGGGAGCCATCATTCCTGGCCCCCTTCACAGAGTGCTGGATAATAAAACCTGCCTCTGTGGAATCGTCACACGACGCTCCTGTCTCTCTGTCTCTGAGTCGGCCTGGGGTTACCTTGCAAAGCAGAGCTGAAATCTCTGCTAAGAGCTGATTGCTTGCAGGCACAGGCTGTCCCCTTGCTGAGGTTTTCTGGCAGCTGGAGGATTGCCAGAGACTCCTAGAAAGCTGTCCTTTGTGGGATCTCTCTCTGGGAAAGTTGTGGCATCCCGGGGTCAGACTAACAGACCCTCAGCGGCTGCCGATTACAGAGATCCACAAAGAAAGGTACTTGATATCTCTTTAGGCTTCAAATTTTCAGCTGACATAGAGGTCCTCATGGAAACTTAAGAAAAAGTCAAGGCAGAGGTAAAAACTCCATATGTGCTTTGTGGCCAACATACTTGAAAGATAATAGTTTATAACTACCATTCCAAGGGAAGAGGAGCACCTGCACATATCATCTCTAAGACAATAATTTTCACAGAATGGAAGAATTTTCCAGTGGTCAGGCTGGTGAGTTTTTCTTCTACTGACATCTGCATTTTTACTTCTAAGGGACTCCATGCTGCTTCCTCATCATTAGACACTTGGTGACACTAGCGTCAGTCAAATTCTGGTCATTTGACCAGCTGCTCAGCATTACTTGATTAGTTCATGCACAGCAAGATTAACATACTACTCTGAGTGCTTCCAGTCCTTTATTTTAATTAATATGATGAACTAGGTCATGTTAAATAGAGAAAAATGCAGATGGGTGTGAATGTGGACCGCAAAGGAATATCCAGCTCACAGTAACTGTTTATATTTGATATTGTATCTCTTGAAACATTCACACAGACAGAACTCCTCTAATTCACTGCAAGAGAGGTTTTCACCAGTTTGATTCCTTGCTCTGCCACTGATGCATTGTATCACCTTGGGTAATGCACACAGCCTATGCGTAATTTGGACTCCTTGTCATAATGGGAATAATATGATTTATTAATCCAACACAGTCAAAGTGAGATCTTTCCAATATTGGGGAAGTGCAATGTAATTTTCATGTCTGAACCTCTCTTAACCTCCAAAGTATTACAATGATTAAATATTGATTAGTTTATAAAAAGCTATGTTGCAGCATTTACAGCCAAGTGAGGGAGAGTGTTAATCTGTGGCAAGCAAGAAAAGCATGAAAAGCTGATGGGGAGCTGATGAATCAAAACATGGCTATATAGATCTTTTGAAATGCCTTTATAGATCCTGTGAAGAGCAAATGCAAGGGATTTAGGTGGATTACCAGTGACAGATGGAATAACAGCTATTCCACCATTGTCTTTCTCACAATATTTGAATTATCTCCCAAGGAATACATCCAGGCAGGTGGACTGTGCCAGCAAAGAAGCAAAGCCACATAGAAATTGCTGTGCAGGTGCTCCAGAAGGTGGATGTTGCCCCTGCTATTATATGAGTGACACAACAAATTTGTTTTGGTAGCAGAATGTAGAGCAAGGATGAGGTCCCTGCTGTCTCTGTTCATCAGCTGGATGTTGCCCTAGGCCAGGGGCATGCTGTTGCTAATTTTAGTTTATTTTGCTGCTCAGCTCAGCTTGTGTCTATGATTCACCTAATCATTATGATTAGCAAATTCAGTTATTTCTGTTTTGCAGACTCCATGAACGGATCTTTGTAAAATGTAAAATACTAGGTGTAGATGAAAGCAACTTCTAAAAGCCATATGACTGCAATGCTTCAGTTAGAGGAATCTTTCTGCTTAAAGGAAATCAGAATCCTGATTCTTCAGGCTTCTCTACACTGAATAAAGAGTGATATGCCATGGAGAAGCAGGAGAAAGCAGTGAATGAAATATTCTATCTATATTTAATCTAGAAAATCAATGAAAAATTCATTTGGAATAATTCATTCCTAGAACAGACCTCAGGAATTGTTATAGCACCTCCCCCTAAGCTAGTGCAGCACTTACTCTATCAAAATAACTCTGAAATATTAAGGAGGAAATCTGTGATTTAGCCCTCAGGGTTAGATGCCAAATACAATCTTGAAGAAACACTTTTCTACATCTAGTATTCCCTGCTGCACACTGACCTCTTGGAGTACTGAGGTGCCATGTGAAGGAGCATTTGTGCCCTCAGAAGTGGAAGAGTATCTGGATACTCTGCTATAAGCTCTTCTGGAAGGTGAAGGTACAGTATTACCCTTCATCTGACAGACATAAATTTGCCAGTGAATAGTTATAATCAAGAAAGTTTCAGAGTTAAGACTCTTTGCTATTAAAATTTTTCTAGTTTGCATTCTGTTTTTCTATTTGCAGTGATCCGGGATGCAAGAAAGAAAAACAAACCCATAAAACATATACTCTTTTCCATAGGTTTTACCTGTAAGTGGTTAGTCAGTATGTAGGTTCTATAAAACTTTATATTTAGATTTGTATATCTTCTCAAGGTTTTATTAGAAATAAAAACACAACCCTAAACATTCTAGAAAGTGAACAAGAAAAAAAGAAAAAAAAAGTCTGCTTGGTTTTCAGAGGAAACTTTTACTTGGTGGTTGACTGGAGCACACAGTAGATGTGGTATGCACACAAGCTTCTTAAAAGTGATGTCGTATTGTGGCAGGTAAAATTCTGCAACGCACTTTGCACAGTGAAGTGGTCTGAGGTATAAGGTGAAAGAAATGTGGTACTGAATGCACAACCTTAACTTACACAAACACGGCCAGAAAGGGCAGGGCACCTCAGGCTATTGGTAAGAGGATAGCAAACCTTTCATTTCTGGATCACTGCTTGCATCCGGCTGTGGTAGTGCCTGTAGGTCATTCAGTGAAATGAATTGGATATTGCAGATCGGCTTGCAGAGGGACAGGAGTTCACATCATGGAACCATCGGTGTGGCCACTGGGATTGGCAAAAGGGCCAATACCTGCCTCCAACACAGGGCTGAGCTACATCGAGGGCAGACTGTGGGAAAGCTTGTGAGGCTGCAGAAGCAGAAGTTTTAATGACCGGGTCTTCTATCACTTAGTTGAGAACAATTGCTGCACTTTGTATAGGACTGCAGCCTCAAAGGCTGTCAGCTTGATATTCCTGAAACACTGAGCTCATCGCAGATCATAGAGTGGGATGGGAAACCTGCATCTGAATGCTGTAAAATTTAAACTTACACTGTAGGAGAAGCTACTGATGTCAGGCTTGACACCAGATCTGACATCAAAGAGGTAGACTTGAAGTAAGAGTTTTGATATCAGAAGCGGTCTCAAGGGTTCCTTTTCATCAATTTAAAGATAAAATGAGATACAAAACATTGAAATTTTTTTGTCAGACTCAGACAATTTTGGTTTAACTCTTTAAAATACCTCCACTGTTCTTGTTGATTTCAGCAAAGACGGGATGAATGGAAAGGTAACCAAAGTCCATTTAAGTACAAAAACTAGTGACAATACTCATAGAATGACAGATAAGGGGTTGTTTCACTAATGAGTGCAGAATTTTCACAGCATTAAGTCTTTGGATGCCTGAGATTGGGTAGCCACCTATTCCTCACACACTCAATTACCCAACTTTTCTGCCCCCATGGCTTGAAACGCCATTTATTTTCTGTAGTTACTCCTGAAACCATTCTGAATCCTGTATTTCTTTGAGGTTGTTTTCCTGAAGGAGAAGAAAAGCTATAGCAGCATTTTTCTTGCATTGTTTCCACACAACCCACCAAGCTCCTTACAAGGGATCCTGTAAAGAAGGTTGCACCATGAGAAGGGTCTAGAGGGAAACAGGCATTTTGATACTGCGAAGAGAGTGTTTAAAAGCAAATCCCACAAGGACACTTACGGTCTCATATATCTGAGATACCAGAAAAGTCCCTTCTGGCAAGATAATTCTGGATTTGAAAGGTGAGTTTCAAATTAGACAAACCATGAACAGAACATGAAAAAGGCATCTGTGTTTCAAACATATTTCACTGAAATTATCTCACTGGGTTTAATCCACATTGAAGAAAAGACTCAGAGCCAATTATTAAGATAGGGATGTGTTTCTGTGCCAGCAAAACCCTAAAAGAAGGAACTTAAATGGTTTCAAAGAAGATAAAATAGTAGGTATTAGGTATTTGTGTCCCATAGAGCGAGAAGGTGGACCTGGTTTTAACAGCCTGTTTTTCAGAACCATCGAAACACATAGGATTACATTGTAGTTTTTCTCACTGTATCAGTGATGTGTCCTTTGATTATGCACGTATGTATATGTTAGTGTCTATGTACACATATTTTTTGTTCCACTCATCCAGTATTTCTTCATGAAAAAATTTTGTTTTTCAGAAACCTACTTTTATATATAAAGATATTGATTCTGACAAAATATTCTCCCACTATTCTCACACATTCTGTTTTTTTTGGTTTTGTTCTTGGCTTTTTCTCTTCCCTGTATTATTTCAAAGAATAGGAAATTGATCACTGAAACTTGTATGGCCTGTTAACTCTTAAGAAATTAATTTTCTGCAGTTTGGAGAAGATTTGTAATCCCTCTGAAACCTAGTACAGCTCAGTCTAACATAGGTTTCTGAAATAGGTCAAATGTTTCTGCTTGTTTATATTAGTAATAAAGTTTAGGGTGACAAGCTCAGATGTAGCCAACAGCAGTGTAGATATTTATAGTTTAATAATGCTGATCCTATGCAGTGTACTAGGTCCCATGTGTACCACTCACATGGACATCAGTACAAATGTAATCAAGCTGTGATAGTATTTCCTGCAATTCTACTTTATATTCTTCAAAACCAAGAAAAAGTTCTTATTTCCCAGGAAAGAAGAACACTGTTATGGGTTAGCACAGTTTGGAGTTTTAGTTAAGAAAAAAAAATTCTACCAGTTACGGAAGTGATGTTTTTTGTAAGGAGTTGTAACTTTCTCCAACCTTGATAGAACCAATCAATTAACTAATTTGAATACTGATAGTTTTGTTAAGCCACTTAAAAAATTGGAAACGCCTCTTTAAAAATCCCATTGAAAGACGATCAAGTGCGGGAATTGCTCTCTTATTTCCAGTTTTTAGAACAGGTAATCTGGCGTCTGCTTGGCCCACGGGCCAGGTTGGGCCTGCCTGTGGGGCCCAGCTGGGCCCTGCCCGCGTGAACCTGTGGGGCCGGGCCGTGGCCCTGCCCCTTTCAGCTCAGCTCTGTGGTGCAGTTTGGTAAGATCTTAGCTGCTCCTGTTCCTGCTCCATGCTGGCCGGCCCACGGCTCGGCAGGGTCAGGCCAGTGGGGAGAAAGCCAGTCCTGAACAACAAGCAGTCCCGCAGCTGAAACTGTCCCCCCCCACCGTTGCCAGTTGAAGCTGAAACCACGCAGCATCTTCTCCAGCCGACGCTTGGCCGAGATCATGTGATCACCAAAAACACGTTAGTTCCAGCCTGCAACTCTGGTCTGGTTAAGATTAATCCTTCCAGCGCTGTAAATTCCTCTTCCAGGACAAAAAAAGGTAAATGCACACGAATAGGCACCATGACAGTAACACCAAAATCAGTGAAGAAGAAAGAACTGAAGCCCAGAGAGAAGAGATAGAGGACAAACTAGTAAACTGAAATTCTTTTGTAAAGCTATGGTGATTGATTATGATATATCAAAGACTCCCTTGTAATTTCATGATTAGGTATGGGGGGTAGAGCTTTAAACTACTATAAAAAAAGGTGTTTGTACAAAAATAAGCAAATGTTGATGTTACCATAATCCAATGAGAAGCCCGAACAGAGAGAGGCAGTGATGAAGTGAAGACCCTTTGCTCCCAAGGAAAAAGAAGACCTTTATTTTTGGAGATGAAGATGATCCCAGAAGTAGATGAAGAAAACCTTTGCTCTTGAACAGCTCAACCTTAAAATAATACCTCATTAACTAAAATTGATTCCTCAAAAACAGTTGTGGGAAAAGCTGTGCATTGAAGGAAAGGACTCACACATGACCAACAGAGAACCATCCCGGACAACTGAGCATAAAAGACTCATCTCCCTAAATGAACTGATAAATAAGTATTATAGAGGTGGTAAACTGACTGAAATAATCCCAAGTTTGTGTCTTTATGTTGTAAGTGGAAGGAGGGAGGAGGATGGGGAGACGAAAGTGATCTGAAGGTTTATTCTAACCCTTATTACTTTTTTTCTCTTTTAATTCTATTAATAAATTTCTTTATATTCTTTAAAGTATGGAACCTACTTTGCATTTCTCCTGATTCTTATCTCACAGAAGGTAAAAATGTGAACCAAACCAGTACAAACACATAAAAAACATGCATAGTGTTTGTGTTTTCTGCTGATCTTTTCACTGTACTGCAATGGAATACATAATGGCAACTGACTGCAGCAAGAAGGACCTAGTTTCATTTACAGGTCTAATACAAAAAAGTGAGTCGTTACAAGCCTTGATGATACTTGCATCTCTTTTTAGACCTAAAAAGCAAGATACTTGCTTAAGAACAAGAAATTATGGTAATATATTTTCTTTAATTTAAGTGAGTTCCTTTTGTGGAAAAACTTCATGTTTGAGAGTATATTTACCAAATAATGTGTGTTCGTTTGTTTTTTTTTTTTTCAAAATAAGTCCAGCAGTATTGTCTCACTAAATTGTGCAAAAAACAATTTTAGCAGAGAGCTTCTATTCAATCCCATTTTATTGGTGTATGTCACTGGAAAGAAAAAGTGATTACATTTCTTTGCCTTGTCACTTTCAAAACTCTGAAAGTTCAGGTTTAGAGCTAAAAATTGTAATTAGAATGTAAGTTGGATGAAATTCATGAATATTGGTTTGGGAGTGACTAGCAATAGATCTGAAACTCTGTCTCAGTTTGGTGACCACCTCTAATTGTTTCCTTGCCTTTTCCCACCCTTTCCCCAGGCACCGTAGATGGCAATTCTACCCAAGCTACACTGAGGTGACAAAAACTTACCCTAGGTTAAATGCAGTGGTACTGTCTCTGGGCTAGGAAATTTTTCTGTTAAACGATAGAGGAGAATATCCTGAGGTAGTACCCCTATTGGTTTGATCTCTCATGTCACAGAATCACAGAATCATTGAATAAGAGGTCTAAGGTCCAGTCCAACCTCTGACCAATCACCAGCTGGTCACATAGACCACAACACTGAGTGCCACATCCAGTCATTATTCTTCCTCAAACATTCTTGATCCCTACTCAGTGTCATGGAAAGGACAAGCCTGTGTTGAAAGGAATGGAAATGCCTTAAAGAAAAATCTGAGAGCAAAAGAAAATGGGGTAAATTAATAAAAAATATCATGAAGGAAGTGTGAATAATATTTCTAAACAAATTCAGAAAAAATAGAACCTAAGTGTTCAACACAAGACCAAAAAGCTGCTGGGCATTGCTCAATTGCTATGTCTGGAGCATGAAGCCTCTGTTGGATGGTCAGACCTTTGGCTTAACCTGGAAAAGCCATCCTTCTGCCTTTCTCTCCAGAATAGTGATACACTTGATACTCAGTCTTTTTATTGGGCAAATATACCACCAGTCAGTATTTCAGAAGTAATCAACAGGGTTTTGCAGTCCCCTCAGGTATACCTGGTGAGTCTGAATGTGTTATCAATACAGGGTCTTGCCTCTGAAATAAAAATAATGGCTGACACTCCTATGCGGCATTCCCTTTCCAGAGACAGCAGGTAAGTGTATCACAAAAGAAAGAATAGACAGGTTACAACTGCAAAACTCTAGAGAAAAGACATCTCTAGCTAGCAAATATTCAAACCCTTAGATGATACCACAGGAATTTGGACTGAAGCTTTAGATGTTTGCAGTAATATTTTAGTAAGGAGTCGCATAAAACAGGCGCCAAGGTAGATGAAAACAATAAATCCTGTGTACTTGAGGTACATGTGCCATTTTTTCAGTCCTGCTAAATGTCAAGGTTTAAAGCGGCAGAGATAAGTCATCCCTCTCTTGGACGATTTAGCATCATCTATCTGTTGAGCACGTAAATATCTATCAGAAAGCTCTATCGCTCCAGACTACCTTTCACTTTGTTTATGGAAATTAATAAAAAGACTCCAAGGCTACTGCAAGCTCCTTCCTACACATCAGGGATCCAGTGCAGAAGTAGGTAGTACCTAAAAAGAACTAGTAATAGCTTTTTCTGCTGGTCAGGATCTTTGTGTTTGGAAAACTTTGGCTGTATATAATAAATTCACAGATTCACAGAATGTATGGGTTGGAAGAGACCTTCAAGATCGTCGAGTCCAACCCGTGCCCTAACACCTCAACTAGATCATGGCACCGAGTGCCACATCCAGTCTTTTTTTAAACACATCCAGGGACGGTGATTCCACCACCTCCCCAGGCAGTCTGTTCCAATACTTTATCACCCTTTCTGTAAAAAACTTTTTCCTAATATCTAGCCTAAATTTCCCTTGACGCAGCTTGAGACTGTGTCCTCTTGTTCTGTCAGCTGCTGCCTGGTGAAAGAGGTCGACCCCCACCTGACTACAACCACCTTTCAGGAAGTTGTAGAGAGCAATAAGGTCACCCCTGAGTCTCCTCTTCTCCAGGCTGAACAACCCCAGCTCCCTCAGTCGTTCCTCACAGGGCTTGTGTTCCAAGCCCTTTACCAGCTTCGTTGCCCTCCTCTGGACGCGCTCAAGCGTCTCGATGTCCTTCCTGAAC